>JACGWL010000011.1:12802084-13349185 GCA_034509725.1 Sesamum angolense | reverse complement strand
ATTTTATGAAATTCTCATACATTTCTATGATTTTAAAAATTCTAATTAAATTTCTAGAATTTTAAATTTTTAATTATTTTCTGCAATTTTTAATTATTTTTTGTAATTTCCTATTTATTTAAATAACCTAAGTTTTTTCCGAAATTTTAAAAAATATTCCATAAAAAACAATTATGTTATGTAATTTTTAAAAAATCTAACAAATTTCTGCAATTTTAAAATTTTTTAATCATTTATTTTGGTAAATTATAAAAAATTAATATACTTTTTGAAATATTTCATATATATTTTTTCCAAAATTCTTTTTTTTTCTGAAATAATCAGTATTTTTTGAAATTTTTCAGAAAAGTTCCAAAAAAAATTTTGAAATATGTTTCTATTCCTTGCTTTTAATTTTATTTTTCTTTGTACTTTTTCTGAATATATAATTATTGGTTGGGTATATTTTTAAAATTGTTAATTATTAGGTATAATGTGTTATAAGTTGTATTTTTTTTTTCTAAAATTATATATGTATGTTGTATGAAGATGATCGATGATTGTTGATTGTTAGAAATATAGTTCTGAAATTATTTGTATTTATGAAATTTTCTGAAAAATATGTTTGCAATTATTTGTATTATGAAGATGATTCTTGATTTTTATAAATATATTTATGCAATTTTATGAAAATATGTATGTATACTTGCCAATTTTATGCAATTTTTCTAAAGAATTTATGCAATTTTTTGATTTTACACATTTTAGAAAAAATTTAGGAAAGTTATGGACTTTAGAAAAAAATTGGACCTTAATGCACTTTTTAGGGGAAAAAATAGGACCTTACTGCAATTTTTAGAAAAATTATGCAGTTTAAGACAATTAGGAATAAACGGACCTCAATATACTTTTAGGAAAAAATAGACCTTAATGTAATTTTAGAAAAAAAGAAATTTTAATGCAATTTTTAGGAAATTAAGGAGTTCACGAGAATCATAGACTTTAATAAAATATTTAGAAAATAATGGACAACAATGCAATTTTTAGGAAAAACGGACTTCAATGCAAATTTTAGGAACATTTAAAAATTTTAGAAAAAAAATTTTATCAATAATAAATTACAACCATAGTTTTTAATATTAATATTTTTAAAATTGTAGATCCACAACTATCGGTGCTTTGCCTCCTCTGGGACGAGTTGTGGGGTCGTCCTATCCTCCCACTGCTGTGCGGTTGAACCACCACCACCGAAGTCTGCGTCCCAGGCGCCGTCGATTCCTACAGACTCCCCCACAATAAGGTCATATGGGCGGCACCCAACAGTTCATAGACCTGATCAGGTCGTGGGATGCACCACCACCAGGCACCAGCGACCATCCCACCAGCGTCCCAGAGACATTATATCAGCCTCCGGGACGCGAGGTACGTAATTTGTTAAATTATTTTATTAAGATTTTATTTGGATCTTTTTAATTTTAATATCAAATTATTTTTCAGGTCCGATCGAGATTTTCACATGACGATCCAATACAGTCAATAACATTTTCCGCATCCCAGGGGAACATATATCACAAATCCATAGGAGCACCAGTTATTTTGGTTTCAAAATGTAAAGGTGACAATATAATTTTAAACAATACTTACATTTTTTTATCTAATATACAAATTTTTTTAATATGTTAAATTTGCAGCTGACTTAATGATGGGATTGCTCTGACGAGTAAATGTTTAAGGTCGTCAAGTCGCAGCGTGTAAGTATTTGTGGAAGCGGTTCGCCGATGCCGGAACCAATTGGCTCAACCGCTGGGGTTGGCCAAGGAGATTTGGCGCCAACTTCTGGAGAACTGGGTGAGCCCATAATTCCAAGCACAGTTGGCGAATAATAAGATCAACCAGGCAGCTAACCCGAACGCAGTTGCTACCATCTACCGAGGGGGGGTCATCCTCCATTGGGCCCCACGATGGTAAGTATTTTAAAATTACTAGTTAATTCTTTAAATGATTTTGAACAGGAGGCACAATTCGAACGCTTGTCAAATAGATGGAGGTGTTCGAGAAGTGCTGCAAAAAGAAGGAGGACGGCCAATAAAGCCTGAGGGAAGGAGGTCAGGGTAAGTATAAAAAATTATTTAATTTTGGAATTTGAAATTATTATTTTCTAAATCTAATCATTTAATCCGTTCGTGAGAGCTGTTCCTGAAGATGATGGAGAAACGACAAGCCAACACAACAATAATCAAGATCCTCCATTCCTTTCAAGACTCAATGACCCCGAACAATCGACAAGTGTGGCTGTCAGCAGCGACCGGCCGAAATAGGGGCCGAGTCTTTGCTCTCGGCTCTGATATGTCACCTAACTTGTTTAGACATAATTTGGTTAAATTCATGATATATGGTACCTAGCAGGATCCAATTGAACAACTTTTGGTGCTTTACAACATATTCTCACTGGAACTAAACTTATGAGTTGAGGAAGTCAGAACTAGACCATGATACATCAGGATCTTCATTTGTATTTTCAGATTTCAGACCCACCATAAGTTCACAATGAACAAATGAAATTGAAACAAGATAGCTTCAAGTATGTTACAAGTCTAAGATCAAAATTACATGTTCATGATTTCATACAAGAATTCTATATCTTTGTCCGTAGAGGGTTCATCAATACCGTCAAATGAATTTTGGGGCAATGGATTGGCACAATGACTAGTTTCAGGAGCTGATGAAAAGATCTGCTGCTGATTCGCTTCTTCTATTGTTGGAATAGATTGGTTCCGTTGATATTGTGTGTATCTTGCTCATTGCAGTTTCGTCTCTAGTTTTTTTGTTTGTGGATTCTGCATAGCACGATCTCATCCGACAACTGCAGAAATGTATAGCAATGACAAAGTACTTTTAACCCCATCTCATATCGAAAGAAAACACAAAAGAATACACACCCTGTTAATGTTTTCTGCTGCGTCGACCAACTTTGGCAGATCTTTCAGTCTGTACTCATGCATGATCCAATCGGTCTTCTTGACAGTACCTGCGGGAGATTTGCACTTGCAGTAAACCAATGTGTTCCGATATCCAACTACTTCACCATTGTGTTTGATGGGCATGTCGTCGGTAGACGCCTTCCAGTATCCGTATGGAGTCGTCCTGTCTACTCTCGTGCCTCCACTGCTGATTCTCTTCCTCGGACTAAACAAGTACCATTCCTTTTCTTCATCATCTCCTCCTAGCACATCTGTCGGAGATCCAACAAACAATTTTTGTTTCTTTAATAACCCCACAATGCCAAGAATCAACAAGAACAAATCCAAGTAAACTTACTCATCATAATCTTGATATCAAGAAAGTGTGTTTATGCATGCGTGCATGTTGTTTATACACACAAAAGAAACGTTTTCTTGGCAGGAATTCATGTACAATTTCGCACTAATTTTCCATTATACATATGACTTCTACGAGATTAATTAATTACAAAGATCAAGAAGAGAATATCTCGAAACATGAAATAATTAATGTAAGTTCTTACCACATAGATTTTCTGGAGTGTATTGATACAGGTTGACAGTGGGAATGTTGTTGTAAGACAGCGGCTGACTGTACACTTTCTCTTCAAATAGTGAACGATGAGTTCCTCATCAGTGGGTAGAAAGCGGTAGCCGATGGGCAAATTCATGGCGGATCTTGATGGTGAGGGATAATGTTCTTCTTCTCAGACAAAGGCATCAACGTTGACGAAACTGTTCATGTTTGACGACATGTAAATCGAAGTCTCTCGTCTTAATTTGATTCTGAAGGTGTTCTACAACGTAATTATGACAATTCTTGACTTCATCACTTAATTTGCTCTGATCACCTTGAGAAAATGACCTTGTTTGCTCTTGAATAAAATTGCGGTGTGAATGAGGGATGACAATTGACAGAAGCCTCAACCATCCTAAGAATACAAATGACCTTTTGTAATTGCAGAAAATCAAGAAATAGAAAGTTGTTTCCATTTCTTTCTTGTGGTTGAGGATTAAAGTCCCCTTTCACTGCATTCTGACCGAATAATTCTACTTTTTCTCATAGTTGTATTTTTTCATTCTCTAATATGCTCCCACATCAAAATAATACAAGATTAAGTGACAGTTAATGAATCGAGAAACAGCATTGTTTGTTTGCCGAGCTTGGTAACTCAAGCTTGTAACCCAAGTGGGGCACCAAGGTGTTTGAACGTTGGGCTAGCTTAATTGGCTAGGTCATTGTGGTTGACTTCTGGCTTGCCCGTTCCAAGCAGGGAGTTGGGCCTTGTGGTCCATGCGAAAGCATGGACTTCGGGGTTCTTAGAGTGGAGGGCATTGCGTCAGGCTGGCCTCACAGAGCAACGAAAACCTCTTGCTCTCTACAGTGGAAGGATAACAGGCTGGTGCTATCATGGCCCACCAAAACCAAATGAGCTAGCCTTAATTGAACATTCACCTTTTTATTCATTTATTCATTGCCCATTAAAAGTTAGATGGGCTGGCTCTATAAAGCAACGAAGACCACCTCCCACTTTTTGGGGTTGAAGGACAACAAATGGGTGGTTTCTTGGCCCATTCAAAGCCTTGTGACCCCTTGATCAATATTTTGCCATCACGGCAATGTCGCCATATGCAAGTTGTTGGGCTGTGATGGTCCAACAACCATGTTGTGGGTCTCGCAATCCAAACCGAAGATATGGCCTCTTTTCCAACTACTCATTGCATACGGCCATAGCTGTTACTCGGTCATTGCTACCTAGCTATCAGAAGAGGTCGGAGGATCTTGTGCATCGTTAGTTGCATATGCCTATTTGTCCTCCGGCATCTTCAAGAACATCTATGTGAAACTGATTAGTTATTTAGTAAAAAAGTTAATTAGTATTGAATACAAAAAAGTTTCTATAAACTACTTATCACAACCTCCTCTACCATCGGACTGCTCCAAAGCCCATCATCCTTTCTCTTGTAACAATTGGAGAACACCACCATTTAATGATAGATCAATCAAGTCGTCTCCTATCCAAAAATTGGAAAAAATATGAAAGTGATTAATTCATTTTAAAAGCTTTAAAACCAAAAAGAGAAAAAAATATTTACGATCTTCCGTTTGTGCATCCCAAAAGAGGATGATCCACCCGGTAGACTGTGGATGATGTGGCCTTGAAGTCTGGACTCGCCTAGTACTCCAGATTCTAACGCCAAATCTAATCAGTTAGCCACGGCGGCTGGGACTATTGAGCTCTGGCGGCCACGAACCGCTTCCACAGGAACTTAGGGGCCTGCATCTTGAACATGATTCGTCCTCGCAGTCCCACCAATAAGTAAGCTGCAATTCACATAGTCAAAACCAAATTCTAAGTAATAGATAAACACATTGAGCTTTACAGTTGAAAACGTAATTTAAAATTTTGTACAATTCTTACCTTCAGATTATCGAAAAAGAAGGACTGATGCTCCTATGGAATCTGCGATACACATCCCCAAGGATGAGGATAATGGTTGTGCTCCGTAGCATGGATCGCCCTATGAAAATCTCGATATGACATGAAAAAAATAATTAATTATTCAAAATACATGTAGAAAAATATAATGAAAGTAATTTAACCAAAATTATTTCCATTACTTTGCATCCCTGAGGAAGATAGAATGATAGGCAAAAGGTGATGGCACCGGTGGTGCTGGTTGTAGTTCAGTCCACGATTGACGGGGGTCCTGTGAACTGCTAGGCCCCGCGTCCAATGACCTTGTTGTGGCTAGATTCACGGGTGGGTTCTATGGCACAGATGTAGGCTCCAGCGGTGGGGGCGGGGAGGGGGGTCATGCCGGTGCTTTTGCATCAACAACGTGAGAAGGAATGGGCGGCCCACAACCACGACTTCCTCCATGGCCCGGTGGGGGCGGACCATCGTTCATCATGGAACTACGTGGAAAATTACAATATTAAAGATTATTGAAAAATTATAATACTAAAAACTATATTATAAATATATATACATAATAGTATAATGTTTATAAATTGTATGCCATAACAATAGTTTTCTGTTTAATATAATATATTGATTATATTATTTATTATTTTATATTTATATTTATTGCTTATTTTTATTTATGTTATTGAAGTTGTATTGGTTAATTCAACATATTTTATTTCTCTGCTTAATATGCAGTATTTATTTAATATTGGTATTAATTATGTGAAGAATACTAAGAAAGAGGAATATGAAATTCTAAAAATTTGGATCAATTGAATAAATGGACAATTTCTAAAGTAAATCCTAGACTAATTTATAATTTTGGACGATTTGACTTCTAAACAAATTGTAAAAATTAATAAAACTTTTAGATGCAATGGATATAAAATATTAGCCAAGAAGAATATAAATTTTTGTATGTAGGTCTTGTGCAGATAGCCTTTAAACCTCTAACATTAGAGGGTCTAAAAGAGAGTTTTCTAGCTGCTCCAAGAGATGTCAAAAATTTTAATTGCAAAAAATCTCTAATAGGGATAATACAATCTAGTATGATCCAAGGAGCAATATTCTTTAATGTCTATCAGAATTTACAATTATCATTATCTGATGTTAATATTTTGATGAATTACTATTGAATGTTAGGACACATTGGTATAATTATGCACTTGGATCGAAATTAATACGTATATGTTGTAGAATATACTATAAACTTCTTCAGACACTTAAGCCTAATTGTAGGATACAAGATAAAGGAATGAATTAATTTAAAGAGTTTAAAAATTAATTCGAGAAATTAAATGATATGGTCATTTAAATGGGAGAACCCATATGATGGGAAGCCCAAGATTTAAATAATGAGATTACTAAAAATTTGGTTAGGTTTAATTAAGTTGATAAGATCAGTTTTAATTGAATTGGATGAATTAATTAATAGGCTTAGCTTTCGAGCTAGCTATCTCTATACTTCTTTCTTTATGTTTTCTTAGTTAACAACCTCTTCTTTCTGCTGCCTCTGAAAAAGATTCATTCTCCAATTAAAAAGAAAACTAAGTACTCCCTTGCTACTGTTTTAAGCTGATCTGGCTTTCAGCTTCAAAGGGCCCGACCCGAAAAGCGTTGCCTGCTTATCATTTTTAATTCCAGGGAGCTTCCTTGGGTCTAATACCTAGAGTTTTGACTTAGTAATTAATGAGATTAAATAAATCGGGTTAGACTAAATTATCTGATGGATTAATTAATTGGGCTATGGGCTAGGATTTATTTGATAAGATCAAATAAATTTCATTTGGGCTTTTAAGAATTGATTGGATTATGGGTTTAATTTATTTTGAATTAAGCCCAATAGAGTATATATCTATATGTGTGTGTGTGTAGCCCTAGCTTGAATATAGATATGATATATATATAAAGTTGTAAGGATGAGGTGTTATTGCTTGAGTACTTATGGTACTAATAGGTTGTCTACTATGAGGACACACATTGTACCTATTTTTGACTTGACATGCAATGTATACATATATACATACAACAAGTACAGGAGATGTCTCTTGTGTGTGTGTATATGTATAAATTTGTGTATATGTCATTTTGTATATGATACAAAAAAAAATACTACTTTCTCTCATACTCATCATCTTAACAACTCTCTTCTCCTTCTTTTTCTCTCTATTCTTGTTTTCTTGAACTAGTTTCAAGTTAGAGCAAGGTCCTCTTGAGTTTTAATATACTATGTTAATAATACAATCAGTCTCTCATACTCCATACACTTTACCTTAGCAAGGTTTGGGATAGACCACCTTGTGGTATAGTGTGCGTTCAATGTAGAGGAGATCTTGTTGGTCTTTGCGTGAGCACACAGTTGGAGGAGAAAAGCTTGAATAAAGTCTTCAAATCGAAAAGGTAAAATTTCGTGATTATATTTCCGTCACTCTATATTACAATAGCCACTAGTTTTATTTCAAGTTTATTTTATGTTTGTTGAGTGCCGAATGCCTGGGAGTAAAGGACTAGTTTTGTTTCCATTTAAAATTTAAATATGCTTATTTTCATGCTTTCGTTGCCCTCTTGCCAAGTCTCGAGCCGTACCGATTCTTTCAGATTGAGCGCAGAGGATGATTTCTTATGCAGTCGAGCAGCGTTATTTTTCTTCTTCTCACGATGGTGTGCCTGATGATGGTATGACGTCCTGCCCTATTGATGGCCCTCCTAAGTTCATATTATTATGGCAGTGGCCCCTAGGATAATGTGTTTGGGTTGGCAGACCGGTTTTACGATATAGTGCATGCTGCCGAGCAGCCACTGTAGAACGGTTACACCCAAACTCAATTGGCATCTGTTGCTGAGTGGGTGGATATCAAGGCGGACAGCCATATTTCTGAGCCATCATATGATCAAATATCCTAGTTGGCTAATAAAATATTGCTCCCCGGTCACACCCTGCCAAGAGATTACTGTAGTACGAAAAAGTTGATAAAGGATTTGGTTTTACCCGTTGAGAAGATTGATCCGTGTAAGAAAGGATGCATGTTGTACTAGAAGGACGACGTCATTTGGAATACTGCAAGTTTTGTGGAGACGCTTGTGCAAGCCGACGCGAGAGCAAGACCCTACTGCAAGAAGTCTCTTAATGCCGTCCTTAGGTACCTGTCTCTTACTCTCCGTAGGCAGAGGTTGTATTCTGAGAGTAACTGCAGAACACATGATGTGACATGCCACACATCAGACGGAGAAGAGCTCAATGTGTCATCCTACCGATTCAGAGGTTTGGAAGCACTTTGACCAGACGTATCTTGATTTGCTGAAGAGCCACGTAATGTTCTGCAGGCCTTTGCACAGAGGGTTTTGCGCTGCACGGGCAGTACGGTAGTACTTATTCATGTTGACCTGTTATTATATTACACCTTACAATCTCCCCCGGGTATGTGCATGAGTTCTGAGTATATGTTTCTTACAATGGTGATCCCTAGTTCTTCTAATCCGAAGCGTCTGATCAATGTGTACTTGGAACCGTTGATCAAAAAGCTGTTACAGTTGTGGCATGTGGGTGTTCGAACGCATGACAATGCCACGAACAAGGCATTCATTGTGTGGCCTGTGTTGATGTTGACTGTGAACGACCTACCCACCTATGGTATGGCGTCTAGGTAGACTACCGCCTGTGTTATGGGTTGTCCAGTTAGTATGGATGACACACGGGCATTCAATCCGCAGCATGGTAGGAATGCGTGTTACTTTGACTGTCACACACAGTTTCTCCCTGAGGACCATCCCTACCCAAGGAACAAAAAAGGCTTCACAAAGAATAATGTGGAATATACCGAGGCTGATAGGAGATTCGATCCGCGATTAGGTTGCAGACACTAGTCCTGCAAATGAAATGCCATCGACACTCCGTTCAGGCTATGGTAGCGACCACAAATGGACGAAGAAAAGCATCTTCTGTGATTTTCCATACTGGGAAATGCATCTAATCCGACACAATCTTGATGTCATGCACATTGAGAAAAATGTGTTTGACAATATATTCAACACTGAGATGGACAAAAAGGAAAAAACGAAGGATAATTAGGATGCACGAAAAGATTTGAAAATCATCTGTAATTGCCTAGAGCTTGAGTTGGATGAACGTAGACCGAACACTATGCCTAAAGCGGTCTATACCCTGACGAGGGAGCAAAAGAAGAGGTACGAAGGAGCTTGAGTTAGATGAACGTAGACAAGACGCTATGCCTAAAGTAAGTAGTTATTATTCCCAACTTTGCAGTTTTAATATGTATGTTACGTGTATATATATGTACATATAATATAACTAAATTTCCACACAGATCATTCTTAAATGAAGTGTACCAGCACCACCATTCGAACGACCCAATTATTGATCGACTTGTATCGACTGATTTCAAGGATTGGTTCAAACGACGTGTAAGTTTATAAATTTTTTTAATAGTTGAAACTATATGTTGTGTTACATAAAAAACTGTATAATATATGAATGTGCAGATGTATCCCCGAGTTGAACTACACAGACAACGAGCTCTTCAAGTGTCATTATTGGGGTCTCAGTGCAGAGGTGATGACGTTCCCTTGATACTTCGTGAAAGGAGTACAATTTCCACATAGAACGTCACACCATTGGCAAGTCAACCATGAATTTTGGGTGTGTGTGAAAAGTTCATTGTATACGGACGAGGACAACGACTTCTATAGGATAATCTCTTTCAATTGACATATCCATTTATTCTGAACCTGCACATAGTTCTGTTCAAGTGTCGTTGGGTTGATCTAATAAGAGGCATGAAGGCACACCCACGCTATCACCTTGTTGATGAAAACTTTAAAAGGGTGTACCAAAAGGATGAACCATTCATACTGGCACAACAAGCAGTACTAGTGTATTACATTGAGTACTCAAGTATGAAAAGAGACAAAGCAGATTGGATGGCTATTTGTAAAACCAACGCTCGGAGAGATGTTGATGAGTCTCAGTGGACTGATATCGCATATCAGCAGGAGAAAGTTGTACCAGTCCCTGAAGTTGCTAAACAATCAGACATACGATCTCCATAATCCCTATGGTATACAAATCATGGTTGATCTTTCGATTGCACACCAGTAGGGTGCAGGTACATCATGGACGCAACATGTTCAAACTGATAATGAAGAAGACGAGGATGATGAAGATAGCTTCAAGGACTATGAGACAGATAAATATGAGGCTACATAATCTAGAATTTGTAATGAAATATTTACTTAAAGTAAAAAAAAAATTATTTTAAAAAAACCTTATTAATTTGGAATGCCAAAAAATTAAACGGAAGTTACAAAGGCCGTTGCAATGTAAGACGACAAACTTTGAATTTTTTTTTTCCAAAAAATGAGGGAAATGAAATTTTGTAACGGCCATATATGACAATCTGTTCCAAAATCCGTTCCACTAGAAATTATTGGCGGCAAAACAACAAGGATTGGGGGGGGGGGATTTTTCATTTCCATAGCCACTAAAAAAGTTGTCACAAAAGTCGGTACAAAATTAAAATATTTGAACCGTTCAAAAAGCCGTTACAAATCATGAACTATTTTAAAAATTCATGTTGGGAATTATGATATCTTAAACTTCGGCCACCCATTCTTCTCAAATTAAAAATATAGAGTATGTTTCATTAGATCATATCAAATGGTATGATTTAAAATCAATGGTCTGATTCAACGATACACCATCTTGAATGATTATTCTTATGTACCTAGTACGATATCTCGACATCCATATACCAATAAGGCTAAAATGTCACCAAATGTATTATTATAAGTGTGATCATATCTAACATTTTGATCTGAATTTTGACGGCCTGATTAACCCATGCACTTCAATAATATAAGATAATAGTTACATCAATGTAATACTAATATTTATGAATATACAAATTTATTGCATACTGCAAAAATGTATCTATGTCAACCATATTTTTTTTTCTGTATTTCAATTATATTGTTCACATAATGGATATGTTTGTACAACATTAAATAGTCTAATATGGATTTTTTTTAAAATTTGTACATTTTAATAAAAAATAATTATTTATTTGGAATACTATTTGTAATAACGACTTTTCGAACAAGAAAGAGCAAAACGAGACATCATTTTGTTATTTTGCAATACATATTGTAACGACCTTTTACACGACCTCCAATACGATATCGTTTATGCTAATACAAATATCATATGTTGCACCTTTGTCTGCGACTTTGTTATTGTAATTCCATTTGATACCCGATGGACGGGTTCACTCTCTAATATGGTTTTTTTTAAAATTTGTACATTTTAATAAAAAATAATTATTATTTGGAATACTATTTTAATAACCTTTTCGAACAAGAAAGAGCAAAACGAGACATCATTTTGTTATTTTGCAATACATATTGTAACGACCTTTTACACGACCTCCAATACGATATCGTTTATGCTAATACAAATATCATATGTTGCACCTTTGTCTGTAAAATCTTTATCAACGACTTTGTTATTGTAATTCCATTAGGAACAACCACTCGGTATTTTAATACCCTTTGTGATGATTTTTGTGATGGCCCCTCACTCTCTTCTCTCACTCTCTCTCCTTCTCCCCCACTAGTCTGCGCCCGCCCCCATTATTGGTCTCTCTCTCTCTCTCTCTCTCTCTCTCTCTCTCTCTCTGTGCGTGTGTTTGTCGGTCTATATCCCCCCTCCACCACCCACTCTCCGCGCGCCATCGTCGTCACCCTTCTGTCCCTTACCGTCGTCTGCCACACCACCCCCTCCACGTTTTCCCAAGTATGCTTTTTTTCTAATTTTGTTGAATTTTATTTTGGAACAAAAGAAATTATGTGATTTATATAAATTTTTAGATATTCTTTGTAATTTTTTCATATTTTCTATATTTTTTCAATTTTATGAAATTCTCATACATTTCTATGATTTTAAAAATTCTAATTAAATTTCTAGAATTTTAAATTCTTTTAATTATTTTCTGAATTTTTAATTATTTTTTGTAATTTCTATTTATTTAAAATAACCTAAGTTTTTTCCGAAATTTTAAAAAATATTCCATAAAAACAATTATGTTATGTAATTTTTTTAAAATTCTAACAAATTTCTGCAATTTAAAATTTTTTAATCATTTATAAAATTTTGGTAAATTATAAAAAATTAATATACTTTTTGAAATATTTCATATATATTTTTCCAAAATTCGTTTTTTTTTCTGAAATAATCAGTATTTTTTGAAATTTTTCAGAAAAGTTCCAAAAAAAAATTTTTGAAATATGTTTCTATTCCTTGCTTTTAATTTATTTTTTCTTGTACTTTTTCTGAATATATAATTATTGGTTGGGTATTTTTAAAATTGTTAATTATTAGGTATAATGTGTTATAAGTTGTATTTTTTTTTTCTGAAATTATATATGTATGTTGTATGAAGATGATCGATCATTGTTGATTGTTAGAAATATAGTTCTGAAATTTGTATTTATGTTTCTGAAAAAATATGTGTGCAATTATTTGTATTATGAAGATGATTCTTGATTTTTATAAATATATTTATGCAATTTTTTGATTTTACACATTTTAGAAAAATTTTAGGAAAGTTATGACTTTAGAAAAAAATTGACCTTAATGCACTTTTTAGGGGAAAAAATAGGACCTTACTGCAATTTTTAGAAAAATTATGCAGTTTAAGACAATTAGGAATAAAAGGACCTCAATATACTTTTAGGAAAAAAATAGACCTTAATGTAATTTTAGAAAAAAAAAATTTTAATGCAATATTTAGGAAATTAAGGAGTACACGAGAATCATAGACTTTAATAAAATATTTAGAAAATAATGGACAACAATGCAAATTTTAGGAAAACGGACTTCAATGCAAATTTTAGGAACATTTAAAAATTTTTTTAGAAAAAAAATAAAATTTTATCAACAAATAAATTACAACCATAGTTTTTAATATTAATATTTTTAAAATTGTAGATCCACAACTATCGGTGCTTTGCCTCCTCTGGGACGAGGTTGTGGCCGAGGCCGAGTCGTAAACGCGGTTGGGGTCGTCCTAGTCCTCCTCCCACTGTTGGTGCGGTTGAACCACCACCACCGAAGTCTGGGCCCCAGGCGCCGTCGATTCCTATAGACTCCCCCACAATAAGGTCATATGGGGCGGCACCCAACAGTTCATAGACCTGATCAGGTTGTGGGATGCACCACCACCACTAGGCACCAGCGCCACACCACCAGCGTCCCAGAGACCAGCCTCCGGGACGCTTGTATTCCCTCATGGAGACAGGTTTTGACCCATGATCAGTTTTTATTCCCCCAGGTTCAGATTTTCACCCCCTACACCAGCCGCGACCCAATAAGTTTTTTTAATGTACAATTTTAAACAAAATTTTTTCTAATATGTGTTAAATTTGCAGCTGACTTAATGATGGATTGCTCTGACGAGTAAATGTTTAAGGTCGTCAAGTCGCAGCGTGTAAGTATTGTGGAAGCAGTTCGTCGATGCCCGGAACCAATTGACTCAACCGCTAGGGTTGGCCAAGGAGATTTGGCGCCAACTTCTGGAGAACTGGGTGAGCCCATAATTCCAAGCACAGTTGGCGAATAATAAGATCAACCAGGCAGCTAACCCGAACGCAGTTGCTACCATCTACCGGGGGGGGGTGTTCATCCTCCATTGGGCCCCACGATGGTAAGTATTTTAAAATTACTAGTTAATTCTTTAAATGATTTTTGAACAGGAGGCACAATTCGAACGCCTTGTCAAATAGATGGAGGTGTTCCAGAAGTGCTGCAAAAAGAAGGAGGACGGCCAATAAAGCGGCCTGAGGGAAGCGGTGGTCAGGGTAAGTATAAAAAATTATTTAATTTTGGAATTTGAAATTATTATTTTCTAAATCTAATCATTTAATTCGTTCGTGAGAGCTATTCCTGAAGATGATGGAGAAACGACAAAGCCAACGCAACAATAATCAAGATCCTCCATTGTCCTTTCAAGACTCAATGACCCCGAACAATCGACAAGTGTGGCTGTCAGCAGCGACCGGCCGAAATAGGGGCCGAGTCTTTGCTCTCGGCTCTGATATGTCACCTAACTTGTTTAGACATAATTTGGTTAAATTCATGATATATGGTACCTAGCAGGATCCAATTGAACAAACTACTTTTGGTGCTTTACAACATATTCTCACTGGAACTAAACTTATGATTTGAGGAAGTCAGAACTAGACCATGATACATCAGGATCTTCATTTGTATTTTCAGATTTCAGACCCACCATAAGTTCACAATGAACAAAAAGATAGCTTCAAGTATGTTACAAGTCTAAGATCAAAATTACATGTTCATGATATCATACAAGAATTCTATATCTTTGTCCGTAGAGGGTTCATCAATACCGTCAAATGAATTTTGGGGCAATGGATTGGCATAATGACTAGTTTCAGGAGCTGATGAAAAGATCTGCTGCTGATTCGCTTCTTCTATTGTTGGAATAGATTGGTTCCGTTGATATTGTGTGTATCTTGCTCCATTGCAGTTTCGTCTGTAGTTTTTGTTGTGGTTGTGGATTCTGCATAGCACGATCTCATCCAACAACTGCAGATATGTATAGCAATGACAAAGTACTTTTAACCCCATCTCATATCGAAAGAAAACACAAAAGAATACACACCCTGTTAATGTTTTCTGCTGCGTCGACCAACTTTGGCAGATCTTTCAGTCTGTACTCATGCATGATCCAATTGGTCTTCTTGACAGTACCTGCGGGAGATTTGCACTTGCAGTAAACCAATGTGTTCCGATATCCAACTACTTCACCATTGTGTTTGATGGGCTTGTCGACGGTAGACGCCTTCCAGTATCTATATGGAGTCGTCCTGTCTACTCTCGTGCCTCCACTGCTGATTCTCTTCCTCGGGCTAAACAAGTACCATTCCTTTTCTTCATCATCTCCTCCTAGCACATCTGTCGGATATCCAACAAACAATTTTTGTTTCTTTAACAACCCCACAATTCCAAGAATCAACAAGAACAAATCCAAGTAAACTTACTCATCATAATCTTGATATCAAGAAAGTGTGTTTATGCATGCGTGCATGTTGTTTATACACACAAAAGAAACGTTTTCTTGGCAGGAATTCATGTACAATTTCGCACTAATTTTCCATTATACATATGACTTCTACGAGATTAATTAATTACAAAGATCAAGAAGAGAGAATATCTCGAAACATGAAATAATTAATGTAAGTTCTTACCACATAGATTTTCTGGAGTGTATTGATACAGGTTGACAGTGGGAATGTTGTTGTAAGACAGCGGCTGACTGTACACTTTTCTCTTCAAATAGTGAACGATGAGTTCCTCATCAGTGGGTAGAAAGCGGTAGCCGATGGGCAAATTCATGGCGGATCTTGATTGAGGGATACTGTTCTTCTTCTCGGACAAAGGCATCAACGTTGACGAAAGTGTTCGTGTTTGACGACATGTAAATCGAAGACATCTCTCGTCTTAATTTGATTTTGAAGGTGTTCTACAACGTAATTATGACAATTCTTGACTTCATCACTTAATTTGCACTGTATTATAATCAATATTGAAATAGTGAATCCAAACACCAGAATCACGATTTCGAAAATCAATTGTTCCATAATTAGTTATACAACGGTGAAACGAAATCAAACATTAGCCATCAATTGATTTAACTACAATTTGCAAGGTATTATCTATACTAATATAAAAGAAAAAGGGCTCTATTCACAAACAGTGGCTGATGACACACCGTCGCACTAATTTTTTGTAAAATAAAAAATGCCCTTCACTAATAAATAACTAACACATTCCACTTTCTAAATTATTAATTAATAATTACCTTTCTTTTCTTTGTTCTTAATATCATGTATTGATTTGTTTATTTTGGTCTTATTTATAATATATTTTAAAATATAAAAAACTATTTATTATATACACACGCAGGAACGGCGTGCCACAACGACTAGTAATTAATCAAGAAACTGTAAATCTAAACACCATAATCACTAGAGGCTTGTTGACTGGGGCGATCGACGACTCATGAGTTGGGGCAATTGTCGTCTTTGCTAGAGTCCTGCACTCGTATGTATCCCTGTGGGTCCTAGCATGATGAATCTAATGCGTTCCACTATTATGCTGTTGTTGCGCTGATCACCTTGAGAAAATGACCTTGTTTGCTCTTGAATAAAATTGCGGTGTGAATGAGGGATGACAACTGACAGAAGCCTCAACCATCCTAAGAATACAAATGACCTTTTGCAATTGCAGAAAATCAAGAAATAGAAGTTGTTTCCATTTCTTTCTTGTGGTTGAGGATTAAAGTCCCCTTTCACTGCATGCTGACCGAATAATTCTACTTCGTTTCTCATAATTGTATTTTTTCATTCTCTAATATGCTCCCACATCAAAATAATACAAGATTAAGTGACAGTTAATGAATCGAGAAACAGCATTGTTTGTTTGCCGAGCTTGGTAACTCAAGCTTGTAACCCAAGTGGGGGCACCAAGGTGTTTGAACATTGGGCTAGCTTAATTGGCTAGGTCATTGGTGGCTGACTTCTGGCTTGCCCGTTGCAAGCAGGGAGTTGGGCCTTGTGGTCCATGCGAAAGCATGGACTTCGGGGTTCTTAGAGTGGAGGGCATTGCGTCAGGCTGGCCTCACAGAGCAACGAAAACCTCTTACTCTCTGCAGTGGAAGGATAACAGGCTAGTGCTGCCATGGCCCACCAAAACCGAATGAGCTAGCCTTAATTGAACATTCACCTTTTTATTCATTTATTCATTGCCCATTAAAAGTTAGATGGGTTGGTCTATAAAGCAACGAACACCACCTCCCACTTTATGTGGTAGAAGGACAACAAATTGGTGGTTTCTTGGCCCATTCAAAGCCTTGTGACCCGTTGATCAATATTTTGCCGCGGTGGCGATGTCGCCATACGCAAGCTACTGGGTTGTGATGGTCCAACAATCATATTGTGGGCTTTGATATCTAGATTGAAGATACGGCCTCTTTTCCGACTGCTCACTACTTACGGTCACAACTGTTACTCGGTCATGGCTACCTAGCCATGAGAAGAGGTCGGAGGATCTTGTGCATCGTTAGTTGCATATGCCTATTTGTCCTCCGACATCTTCAAGAACATCTCATGTGAAACAGATTAGCTACTTAGTAAAAAAGTTAATTAGTATTGAAGACAAAAACATTTCTATAAGCTACTTACCACAATCTCCTCTACCATCGGGCTGCTCTAAAGCCCATCTTCCTTTTTCTTATAATAGCTGGAGAACACCACCATATGTTTGTGGATCAATCGAGTTGTCCCCTATCCAAAAATCGAAAAAAATATGAAAGTTATAAATTAATTTTAAAAACTTTAAAACCAAAAAGAAAAAAAAAATATACTTACCATCTTCCATTGTGGATCCTAAAGAAGGACGATCCCGCTGGTAGACTGTGGATGATGCAGTCAAGTTGGATGCCCGGTTGGTGCAGCCTTGAAGTATGGACTCGCCCAGTACTCCTGTAGCTAACGCCAAATGTGATCGGCTAGGCACGCAGTCGGGACAGTCGAGCTCTAACGTCCACGAACTGCTTTCGCAAGAACTTACCGACCTGCATCTTAAACATCTTGAACATGATTTGTCCTCACAGTCCTACCAATAAGTAAGTTGTAATTCACATCAAAAACAAATTGTAAGTAATCGATAAACACATTGAGGTTTACAATTGGAAATGTAATTAATAATTTTGTACAATTCTTATCTTTAGGCTATCAAACCAGAAGGACTGATGCTCCTGTGGAATCTGCGATATACATCCCCAAGGATGAGGATAATGGTTGTGTACTGTAGCATGGATCGCCTTGTGGAAATCTCGATCCGACCTGAAAAATTAGTTAATTATTCAAAATACATGTAGAAAAATATTTATGAAAGTAATTTAACCAAAATTATTTCCGTTACCTTGCATTACTGGTCAGATACAATGACAGGCAAAAGGTGATGGCACTGGTGGTGCTGGTGGTGGCCTGTAAACTATTGGGCCCCACGTCCGATGACCTCGTTGTGGCCAGATCCACTGGCATGGTTTGTGGCACCATGTAGGCTCTGATGGTGGGGATGGGAAGGGTGGTCACATCGGCGCTTCCGCATCTACAGTGTGAGAAAGAATTAGCAGACCATGACCACAGCCTCCTCCATGGTCTAGTGGGGAAAAACCATCATTTGTCACGGATCTATAATGTGAAAAATTACAATATTAAAGATTATTGAAAAATTATAATATTAAAAACTATATTATAAATATATATACATAATAGTATAATTTTTATAAAATTTATGCCATAATAATAGTTTTTTGTTTAAAATATTATATTATTATGAAGTGCATAAAAATAGGCTGACTCTAAAAGGCCCAAGCGATCCAAAAAGAATAAAGAAACGAGAAGCCCGTAATATCCTAAGAGGCCCAAGAGGACAGGACATCTCCCTACTCGGACCATGATCAAAGCCCAACAAAAGATTCGGCCCAAAAGGCTCACACACGTGGTAGTCCACTGTCCTACATGACATCTCGTCAACCCATGTGTCAGCAACCATTTTGGAGCACATCAACCTTAGGAGGACTCCCCTTTGCGGCTGGAATTCACTGCAGACGAGGAGTCCCCCAAGAACTAAAGAAGGACTCCAAACCCTAACAAACTCTAACAGCCTCCAGTCGAAGCCCTAGACTCCGGCAACAGAAGGACTCTTTGTTGACTAAGGAGTCCTCACTGATGAAGACTCCCCTAAACTCAGAGATGAGCATCCAAAAGCACACCTAACTAAAGAAAAGGTTGGATTATGGCTTATCCTAACAATTCCTATCCACTCTTCCCGACAAAGAGGGAACGTGCATACTCCAATCGGAATGGGGCATTCCCCTCCCCTATAAATACAAGTTCACCCCTCCATACGAAAGGGGGATTTCCGGATACATTCTTGACACTTTTCTCACTCTCTAAACGTATTCCTCACTTCTCTCGCACATTTCTTACTCTCTAAACACCCTCTAAGTACTCCACAAGTGCATTATCAAGTGTTCTTACACTTTTTACGCATTATTATTCACCATATCTTGATTCTCAATCGCATTTATTACTCTTTAGCTTTATTCAAGCTCAAATCCAATACTAACTTGGGCGTTGGAGTGCTAACCCTTTTTTTGCAGGTCCCCCCTTCAGGATTTGCATTCGCTTCGCCCCAAGCTTTGAAAAACAATCCATATCCTTTGAAGCCTGCATTTTTTGAATGCATCGAATTATATTATTTTATATTTTATATTTATATTATATTTCTTATTTTTATTTATGTTATGGAAGTTATATTGGTTAATTCAGCAGTACTTATTTCTCTCTTAATATGCAGTATTCATTTAACACTGGTATTAATTCTATGAATTTTAGCTTATCCTAACATAAGATAAGATCAAATTTGAGTTTATCCTAATGACTTTTATCCATTTTTGTCGAGAATGAAGGTTGTTTGAAGAGTCCCACTCCGAGAGGACATCCCCCTATAAATTCAGGTCAAGTTCCCAGGCAGGGAACACCTTCTAATCTTGAACTCTTGCTGTTATTATGCTATTTTACTCTCAAATTGCTCTTTGCACACGATTTTAATCATGAATTCATTCATCATAATTTATTTTATTATTTTGACTTATTTTCTACGATTAATCTTTCTCAAACCGATACCAACTTGGGTGTCGGAGTGCTATTAATTTGTTTTGCAGGTTTCATTCATCAAGTTATTTTCTGTGTTGACCCAGATCCAACATCTAAGTGCAGAACCTTTGGACTCGTGCTAAAATCGCACGCATCACTGAATATTCATCAACTTCTTTTGAATCGGACAAAGAAGAGCCCTCTTGTTCATGTAAATAGGGAAAAATTGACAAAAATTCACATCAAGAATTTTATGAATTAATGTCTAAATTTAAAGATTTGGAAAAGACAAATGTTCTCACTAATAACCATATTATTGAATTACTTAGAGAAATTAAAGACCCTAAAATAAGAGATACCATTCTCAGTAAAATAGATAATTATGATAAAGTCTCAACATTTGAGTCAAACTCAGTCTATGAAAAGATTCCTAGTAAGCCCTATAAACCTTATGCAATTATTGAGGTTAAGAGGTTGCTTAATGAAAAGAATTAGAGATAACACCTCTACTATAGAAGATCTGAAGGTAGAAGTTGAAGAATTAAAAGAAGAAATAAGGAATATTAATAACCAATCCCCTACTACTAGGATAGAAATGTTAGAAATTGACAAGAATATAGAATCAGGTAAGGAATATGTGAGGATAATTTTCATTCCACATTAAAAATAGCTACTAAAAAAAAGTGGAATGTCAAATTGATTTATTAATAAGAACAATTTTAGAAAGACATTTATTGGACTTATAGATAGTGGGGCAGATATTAATGTATCAAAGAAGGTTTAATACCAACCAAATATTTTGAAAAAACAACCCACTCTTTATCCTCTACTCATGGGCAAAAATTAAATATAAGCTTTAAAATCCCAAAAGCTTACATATGTAATAATAAAAGGTGTATTCCATAAAGGTTTCCTATTAATAAGAAATTTAACAAATGGCATTATTCTTGAAACACCCTTTCTTAAAAAAATATTTTTATAAAAATCATTAATGAGAAAAGTATAATAGGAACATGTGAAGACGAAACAATAAAATTTGAGTTTATCGCCCAACCAATTGATAGGGTTTTCAATAACATAAGGGATTTAATAATCTCTAAAACTAATCAAATTTGCTTTATAAAAGAAGAAATTAGATCAATATAAATAAATGAACTATTTGAAAATTCTAAATTACAGAGAAAAATTAAATAATTCAAAAAATAAATTTGAGTTTGAAATATATATTGAACATTGAAATGCATTTCGGCAAATGAAAAAACACATTGTGGGTCTCCCTTGCCAGATGAACTGGGAATATTTAGAATTATGCAAAAATGAAATTAAATCTCTTAGAGAAATAAATTAGATCCTCGAAATCACCTTGTTCATGCACTGGTTTTTATGTTAAATGAGCATGCAGAAAAACAAAGAGAAAGACCTAGACTTGTTATAAATTATAAACCTCTTAATAAAGTGCTAAAATGGATAAGATATTCAATCCCCAAAAAAAAGGATCTTTTAGATTGATTACATAAGGCAATAAGTTTTTCGAAATTTGATTTCAAATAAGGATATTATCAAATTCAGATAAATGAATCAGATAGGTATGAAGATGCATTCACAGTCCTATTAGGATATTATGAATGGTATGTATGCCTTTTGGCTTGAAAAATGCACCTTTAGAATTTTAGAATATAACAAATGATATTTTTAATCAATTGTCAAACTTTATCATTGTTTATATCTATGAAATATTAGTTTTCTCTAATAGTATAGAAGATCATTTTAAACATTTAGAAACATTTAAGAATTTAGTCATTCAAAATGGTATAGTAATATCAAAACCAAAAGTGAATTATTTTCAAACCAAAATAAAGTTCCTAAGACATAATAGTGAAAAAGGAGAAATTATCCCTACCATTAGATATATTGAATTTCCGGATAAATTTCCTGATAAAATTATTGATAAGACTCAATTACAAAGTTTTTTTACATAGCTTAAATTTTATAGCTTCATATTATAAGAATCTTACTCAAGATACAACTTAATTATACTATAGACTTAAAAAGAATCCACAAAATAGACTGATGAGCACTAGAGAAATTAAGTTGATATCACTCCTACTGTCCTTGAGATCGAAGCCCTTTTGAAAGACTTATCCCATAAGATTCATGTTCATAGATTTCCCCTCAGCGTACAATGTAATCTTGAGAGACCTACCCTTAACACGTTCCGGTAGTCGTATCCATTTTTCATACAAATATCAAATCCTCGATGTTAGGAGTAGGGGGTCATAGAGGACTAATTGCAATCCCACAAGCGTTATGTAGAGACCGTTCAAAAGGGACACAAGCGAGGTCTTGAAGACCTGCTCAAGGAAGAATCCCAATAGTGACAAGGGAAGAATCCTATACGGCTGAGGAGACTAGTCCCTATAACGACAACGTAGACGTATGGATGGAGACAAAATTAGGTGCCCTTGTTGAAAGTGCAAAAACACAAAGTTTGGAACACTGAACGAAGTCAGTTATCATTTGTATATGCGAGGGTTTATGCAAAAATAGTATAATTGGACTTCGCATGGCGAGAGTATTGTGCAGAATTATTTTGAGGCTCCCAGTGTCCCTCAAGTGTCGGAGGAGCCAACCCCAACTAGCCATGTCGAGGGTAATTGTCCACAGTGGGATAATGAACAACATATGGATTGGGCGGGAGGATGGTTTCTTATACAGCGGGGCTGAGTTATTTTGCTTCTTCTCACGAAGGTGTCCCTGATGATGGTACGAGGTCTTGCCCTGTGGATGCCAGTCCTAGTTCATATTGTTACGGCAGTGGCCTATACGATTATTATGAGACAGGATTGACAAACTATTTTCCCAATATAGTGCATGCTGCAAACCAACCTTTGTGGCATGGTTGCACCCAATCTCAATTGGGGTTGTTGTTGAGTTGGTGGATATCAAGGATGGTTATATTTTTTAGCAAATATATGATAGATCATTCCAATAGGCTAATATAATATTGCCCTCCGATCACACTCTGCTGGGAGATTACTACAGCACAAAGAAGTTGGTAAAGATTTGGATTTACCCGTTAAGAAGATTCATGAGTGTAAGAATAGTTGCATGTTATACTAGAAGGACGACACCGATTTGGAGTACTGAAAGTTTTTTGGGGACACTAGGTACAAGCCTTCTCGAGGGTGAGACCCACACCGAAAGAAGTCCCCATACGTTGTCCTTAGGTACTTGTCGATAACTCCCAGTCTGCAGTGTATTCTTCGAGGGCGATTGTCGAGCACATGACGTGGCATGCCACACATCAGACAGAGGAGAGGTCGGTGTGTCATCCATCCGATTCCGAGGTGTGGAAGCATTTCGACCGGATGTATCTTGATTTTGCAGAAGAGCCACGTAATATTCGGTTGGGCCTTTGCAGAGATGGTTTTGCGCCGCACGGTCAGTACAATCGTACTTATTCATATTGGTCGGTTATCATTATACTGTACAATCTTTCCCCTGGTATGTGCCTGAGTTCTGAGTACATATTTCTGATGATGGTAATCCCTAGCTCTTCTAATACAAAGCGTCTGATCGAAGCATCTGAATGGACCTGCCTGGGTTGTGGGATGTCAGGTCTGTATGGATGATACAAGGGCATTCCATCTGGACCACGATAGGAAGACGTGCTACTTTGACTACCACAGACAGTTTCTCCCTACCCACCATTCATACCGAAGGAATAAGAAAGCCTTCACGAAGAATCGTGTCAAGAATAAGGTTGCACGTCCGAGGCTAACAGGAGACCAGATCCTCGATTGGGTTGCAAAAGTTAGTCCTGCAATTGAAATGTCGTTGTTCTTACTGTTGATGTTCAATTTTTAACTAAAATTTCAGAAATTTTAGTTAATTTTAATTTCATAAGTTTTGGGTTAATTATGCCATTTTAGGTTTAAAATGAATTTTGAAATAAAAAAAATCCCCAATTAAAGTGCAATTTATGGAATTTAAAAAAACTGAAATTAAAAATTAATTTTCTGAAATTAAAAATAAATATCTAAAAATTTCTCAAAATAATTTTTCAAAATTATACAAATTTATTTCTGAAAATAATTTCTAAAAATTTTAAAACTTTATTTATTAAAATAATTCCTCTTACATTTTTTTAAAAAAATTTGAAACTTATTTCGCTTTTAAAAAAATAATTTGTGATTTTTACAAAAATATTTTGCAACTTATTTGGTAATTGAAGAAAATAATTTTTTTGTAATTTTATAATTTTAAAAAAATCTAAAATTATAGGGTAATTTCTGTATCTTTAAAAAAAATTGTAATTTTCTTTATTTAATTATATTTTTTATAATTTTGTTATATTGGACTTTAATCAATTTTCAAAAAAATTATGGATTCTATAGTAAATGTTTAACAACATTTTGGACTTTAATGCACATTTAGGAACATTATGGACTTTAATACAAAATTTAGGAAATTATGGCCTACAATGCAATTTTTAGGAAATTATGCACGTAATTGCAATATTTAGAAAATTAAAGGACCTTTAGAAAATTTTAAAATATAGGTTAATATTAGAACTTTATGGACTACAATGCAATTTTTAGTGAAATTAGACACTAATTGTGATTTTAATCAAATTAGAGGACCTTTAGGTAATTTTTAAAAAATACAAGATTTACGAAAATATTAAAAAAATAGGAAATGTGTTTTTAATGTTATATTTTTTTTTAAAATTGTAGATAATGTCTACTGGTGCTCCATCTCCCCCTGGACGAGGACGTCGGGGACAGGGCCACGGTCATGGCCCTCCTAGCCCTCCCCGGGCTGAGCTAGCAGATCCTGCATCAACCACCCCTTCATCGGAGGTAGTGTCTCAGCCCCCGCATATTCCTGCTGACTCCGGTGCAGTGGGGTCATATGCGGCGGGGGCTAGCAGTTCACAGACCCCGCACCGGCCGTGGGATGTACCACCACCACCACTACTTCCCCCACAGGCCTAGAGGCATTACATCAGCCTCCAGGATGCGAGATACGACGATGATTTTTATTTATTTTTTATATAATTTGTATTTTCCATATTTTTTATTAATTACAATATTTGCAATATTATTTTCAGGTCCGACCGTGATTTTCACGCTGCCATCAATAATGTGGTCAAATGGCATCATCCGCATCCCTGGGCGAACATCTCTTATATCCCACAGGAGCACCAGCTATTCTGGTTCCAGAAACTGAAGGTAAGTAATTATAATATACATTTTTAATTAAAATTTATGTTTTTTATTAAAATACTACATTTTTTGCGTTCAATTTTGCAGGTTAGCTACTGGTACTGCGACGACGAGACCATGTTCAAGGTCATCAAGTCGCAGATCGGGAAGTTTCTGGGAAGCGGTTTGCCGACGCCCGCAACCAGTTGGCCAGACCGTTGTGGTTGGCCGAGGAGATCTAACGCTAGCTTCTGGAGTTTTGGGCGAGCCTAGAATTCCAGGCAGAGTCGGCCAAGAATAAGGTCAACCGGGCAGCCAACCCGAAAGCAGCAGCGACCATCTACCGCGGCGAGTCGTCATCCGTTGCGGCGCACAAGCACAAGCTGGTAAGTGCATTAATTTTTATTAATTATATTATTTTTATTTCTAATTAATTTTAACAATAATTTTTGGAACAGAAGACACAACTCGGACGCCTAGTCAATCAGATGGAGGTGTTCAAGAAAGTGTACAAGAAAAAGAACGACGGCCAACGAAGCGGTCCGAGGGCAGAGGAGGTCGCAGTATGTTTTCATTTTTTTAAACTTTTAAACTTAGAATTATTTTTTGTAATCTAATTATTTAACATGTTTGCAGGAGGCGTTCTTGAGGCTGTTGAGGGAACACTAGGGAGAAGAGAACAGCAACGAGGAACCGGCACCCTCGTCTCAAGCCTCCATGACCCTAAACGAGCAGCAACTGTGGATGTCAGCAGTTGGCGATCGAAAAAGAGGCCGCGTATTCGATCTCGGCTTTGACGGCCACCACACGATTGCTTGACCATCACAACCCAGCAGCTCCACTGCTCCGACGCCCTCGCTGCCACAGCCGCAGAGTGACAACCTGCATGATCGGGTGCAGATGATCGAGAGCTACATCAGAAGCCGCAATCCAGACTGGCCAAATCATGTAGCGCCCCATCCTCCAACTGACGCCCTCGCACCCGACGACGATGATGAGCATGCGCCCACAGGTGGCCATGATTTTTATTAGGATTTTTTTTTTCTAATTTTATAAAAAAATACCATTTTAAAACAATATTTTTATTTTTATAATAATTTTATTATTGTTATTTTAACATTATGTATTTTTTTAAATATTATGTTGCAAAAAAACAAATGTTAATTTAAATAAATTAAATATTAAAAATAATTATAATAAATAATAAGATTAAATTAAATCAATAATAAATTTTATTATAAAATAAAAAAAAATTGTAATTACCTTTGTAACGGCTTTTGTAACACAGAAAACTTGATGAGTTTTAAATGTCGTTACAAATATTGTGCCAAAAACAGTTAAATGCTCTATATAGCTGTTACAACAATAGTTACAAGAGTCGTTACAATAAAAGTAATAAAAGCAATTACAAATGCCGTTACACAAGCCATTACAAATAATGTGTCAAAACAAGTTACCAAAATATTTCAAACCGTTACAAAAACTGTTACAAAAGTCGTGCCAACTTATAAGAAAAACCAAACCAAAAATGTCAAAGGCTGTTACAAATTTAATTTAATGCAGCCATTACAAGAGCAATTACAAACTTTTTTTATAATTCGACTTAATTTGTAACGGCTGAGGAAAGGAATTACAAACGACCGTGACAACTTGTAACGATTTTTTATCTGGCCATTACAAATTATTTATAACGACGGCAAAAGTCGCAATAGGTCAAGCCGTTACAAACATCATTACAAATATAAGAGCCATTCCAAAAGTCGTTACAATAAATTATCTTTTTTTTTTTTTTAGTGAGATATGTGGAAGCTTGAACCTTAAGAGCTCGTTGAGAATGAAATTCGAGCTCGGGCCAACCAAAAATGGAACCGAGCTTGACTTGTT
This sequence comes from Sesamum angolense, assembly GCA_034509725.1. Lineage (NCBI taxonomy): Eukaryota > Viridiplantae > Streptophyta > Magnoliopsida > Lamiales > Pedaliaceae > Sesamum > Sesamum angolense. The sequence continues at coordinate 13,321,882 of JACGWL010000011.1, read as the reverse complement.
TACAATCCTAAAAAATATATTAATTTGATTAATAAAATATTAAAAAGTATAATAAATAAAAATAATTAAAAGAATGAGAGAAGAAAAAGATGTGGAAGTTGAGAAAAGAGAATATGGAAAGTTAAGAAAAGAGAGAGAGAGAAATGAAAGTTGAGAAAGAAAAAACAAATAATTAAATATATGAAAAAGAAAAAATGGCATACCAACAAATAAAATCACGAATAGGATGCTTTTCAATTATATTAAGGTATAAATTATTTTATTAAAACACTGAAAATTTTTATTTTCAAAATAAGATTTGATATCTTACAAAAAAATGTAAATTTTTTAAATAAACTTAATCAAACACCATTGTTAGTAGGTAGGGTGAGTAGTAATAAAGTTCTCAATGCAAAAAAATATTCAAATCAAGTATATTTACAGTTTGAAATTATTATATATAATCATGTTATAATGTTGATTAGTGGTTTTGGTAAGAGGTTATTGTCAACGGCAATTGTTCAAATTACTTTCTAAGGAAGCTTTCCAATATTAGTGCTTATCTCTTTCTGAAAATCCAATTGTATTATCTATATCTATATATATATATATATATATATATATATAATATATATATATATATATATATATATACCAGCACGGTGGCACACCGTTCTCGTGCACAAATCTTATTAAATGTAATGTAAAAACTATCTATATTTTTTAAATTAATCATCAAATTAATACACATTGTTAACAATCGAAAACATAAAATATATATAAAATAATCATTCTTACCCAAAAAAATCCACAGAAAACGAAAGACGATAGAGTTCTATTGAACTAAAGTGAAAATTTTATAAATTAAATTCTTAATTTAACGAATCAATCAAATTTGTAATTGTTGTTGTTTTCCGCTGACTTCAACTTTAACCTACATAAATAGTGAAAAATTAAAAAACAATTCATAATAAACTCTATAAATATAAAAAAATTATTGAACAATACCTTGAGTTATTGTGAGAGAAGATTGTGACTTTACAAAAATTTTCTTGAACAACAATTCTGTTTACTACACATCAGACACTAACCTATGTAGAAATGATAAAGAAGATCACATGATAGAGGAATAAGTACCAAATTGAAAAATTAAAATTAATATTGTAGTTTTAAAAAAAAAAAAAAAACTGACCTTTAAGCAAAAACAGTACTGTTCTTCGGACTGACTCCTGATATGCAGGGAACAAAGTCAATGTGTTGTGAGTGTCCACCTATCAAACATCAAAGTTCATAAAATGGTTTGATCAAATACTCTTATTCAGTGACATAAAATAGATAAATAAATGAAAATCAAAACAATAAATTAAACTGAAAAAAAGCAAGAATTACAACAATAAAATTGGAAGGATGTCATTAGTTCACACATATCTTCATGATTCCATTTTTCTAGATAAAATTCTTTCAATTTTTCTGAATTATGCTAAGATATTCTTTGATTCAAATGTGACTAAAATTATATATGTGCATTTGAAAATTACTACTCATCAGACACGAAACCTGTAAACAAAGGATAAAGAAAAATACATTATTTACTATTTAAAATTGGGAAACATACCGAAGATGAATAAAAATTAAGATGCTTGACCAATATAATATATACATGCTTTTCTCCAAAAGAATAAAAAAAAAAAATTCTATTGCATCTATCAACTTTAACATGAATTACTTCACCAAAATGGAAATAAAAACAACTTATCCATTAAAATAATACATTATGAAGGAAGAAGAGAGGGAACGTCTACTCATCAAGTTCTCTCAACATCTTATGAGTAAGCTCCGTGTAGCCATCACAAAGAAGAGTAGAGAAGAACGACTTCAGAATAAGAATGGAAAAGAACAAGTTTACGTAGTTTTTCAAATTGAATGGAGTTAGGGAATGACTAACTTTTTTAAACTACTTTTGTTCCACGTTGATTGCTTACCAAACTTTCTTCTTGTTTATATTCTCTTACCCTTTTACCTATGGCTTGAGAAGTGTGGGTAGGTGGTCCCGAATGGACCCTACGGTTTTAAATCTTTTCATAAGAAATTACAAAAAATCCTACACTTTTCTTCCTTTTCCTGCAAACCATATCTGAATCAATTGAGGCAAATGATGACTTGGTCTAGGTTTGATGAAGAGTTTGAGTTGTTGCAGTCTCTATTTGTGGAGAAAATCACTCTCCAACTAGCCCATTTTCTTTAGATTATCCGAGGCCTCACTGCTACAAATAGGCATCGGTTCTCACTTGTGAAACATAGCGAAAAACAATCTTTTTCTCTGTGTTTATCTTCTTCCTGCCACTTCTTTCTTCTACCTTTTTGTCTGTTGTTCCACCTCTCTGGTACGAGTGCATGCGTTAGGGAGTATTGTGTTAACCTTGGAGAGAAAAACGGTATACAAAAATTGCATTTCGATTTTACCACAATTTTTGCTTTCAAGGCAGTGGTTATCCCATGGTACAGCTATATCATTTACTCGTTCTACAAGTTGAAAGCAAAAAAAACATTTTTCACGATTGAACTGTGTTTTTATGGTTGTTCCAATGTCAAAGGCTCTGCCAGATCTTTCCAAACTCGAACTACTTAAGGAACCAACTTTAAAAAATGGTCTAAAAAACTATTTTTTGAACTGCTTGAAGTAGATTATATTCTATTCACAGACCCCTTAGCTCTTCCTCAAAGTTCTAAAACAACGTCAGCATCGAAAAAAGATGTGGAGGCCAAAACAAAGTTCGAAAAGGACGATAAAACTGTTTGAGGCCACATCTTGAATAACATGACAAATTCTCTTTTTAACTTGTTTGTCAATTAGAAAAATGCCAAAGCAATTTGGGACACATTGGAATCAAGGTACGGCGGTGACGATGCTAACATGAAAAATATGTAGTAGGCAAATGGCTCCAGTTCCAAATGGCAGATGGCAAATCGATCATGGATCAAGTTCACGAGTACACAAATCTAGTGGCAGAAGTGCTAAACGAATGTATGCAAATGTGTGAGATTCTGCAAGCAAAAGCTCTATTGGAGAAATTTCCCCCTTCCTAGAGCGAATACAAAAATAATCTCAAACACATAAAGAGGGATCTGACATTATAAGAGCTCATTAGCCACATGATAATTGAGGAGGCGAACTGAGAGAAAGATAAGCTAAATTCTATCTCTACACTTTCAATCAAAGCTAACTTGATTGAATCTACTAGTTCTAAAGACATGTTTCAAAACAAAGGAAAGAAGTTCTAAAAAGCCGGTCATCAGACATCACTTAAGAGAGCCGATGGGAAAATCCAAAAGCCGACACAGCTCTACTATTATTGTCGAAAACCAAGACACAAGGCGTATTAATGCTAACAAAGGAAAGACCAATAGAAAACAAACCTCAAACCAGCACCTCAAGTCCATCTCATCGAGAATGAGGAGGTTATAGCTACGGTAGTCGTTGATGCAAATCTAATGGAGAACAAGACGGATTGATTTCTGGACACCGGAGCCTCAAAACATTTATGTTTCAATAAAGAACTCTTCCAAAAATTCCATGAGGCATCAGATGGTGAATGATTCTTATGGGCAACTCCGCCATCGCCGGAGTTTTGGGTAAAGAAAGATTTTCCTTAAACTTACTTATGAAAAAACACTAGCTATAAATAATGTTATTTATGTGCCTTCCCTTCATAGAAATCTTGTTTCTAGTAGTCTAAAGTTGGTTTAAAAATAATGCTAGAACCTGACAAAGTTGTAATCTCTAGGAATGGGGATTTTGTGGAAAAGGGATACATGTCAAATTGGCTATTTCAACACTATTCTTTTTTCTAATAAAATTACTTCAAGTTCTGCTTATATGATTGAATCCATTGATGTGGGCATGGAAGATTAGGACATGTAATCTTGCTTTTATTAAAAGATTAAAAAATATGAATCTTATTAATATGTATGATGCAAAAGAATGCACTAAATGTCTAATCTATGTAGAAGCAAAGTATGTTAACCTTTTAAACCTGTCACTGCTAGATGCACCGGATTGCTTGAGTTAATTCACTCGGACTTGGCTGATTTCAAAAATATACTTAATAAAGGTGGTAAAAGATATTATATTTCCTTTGTTGATGATTTCAAGAAAATTTATCTGCTTTGAACGAAAGATGAAGCGGCCGAAATATTTTTGAAATTCAAATCTAAAGTATAAAACCAACTAGACAAGAAAATTAAAAGACTTAGGTTTGAAGGAGGTGGTGAATATGGGACTAACATCCTTAAAGAATTTTGCGAAAAGAATGGTATTGTCCATGAATCTAGTGTTCCTTATTCACCTTATCAAAATGACATAGTTGAATGAAAGAATAGAACACTAAAAAAGATGATGTACGCTATGTTGCTTAGTTCTGGTATACCTGAAAATATATGGGGGGAAGAAGTACTATCTTCATGTTATATTTTAAATAGAGTCCCACATAAAAAAGTTGGATAAAATGCCTTGTGAAATGTGGAAGGCTATGCACCTAATCTTAACTACCTTAAAGTGTGGAGTGTTTGGTTAAAGTTCCATACCCAGAATTTAAGAAATCTAACATTGGGTCAAAAACCTTTGATTGGATGTTTATAAGGTATGCTCATAATAGTGTTGCATATAAGTTAATGAGTTTAAAAGACACTGTTTGTTAATAGTTGAAATCTCTTAAAATCTAGATATACTAAATATTTTGTTATATCCTAATATGAACTAAGTTAGAAGTAGAAAACTTACTAATAACCTTTACTAGTAAAAGCTTACAAGACTAAGTCAAAAATTTTGCCACTATTTTGGTTTAGAAAAATCATACATAAGCCACAACCTTTATAGACTCTTTTTGAAAAGAATTTTTACGAAGTCAGACCTTGATAATCAATCAACTTTGTTCTTATTTCCATAGAGTTAAGCCAAAAAAAAATGTTAATAGATCTTTAAGCAGAAATTAAGCCAAATGATATAGCATAAGAAATGAATAGATAGTTGGAATAGTAAGATTTATCCCAAAAGAGAGGTAGGTACAAATTATACATATCTCCTTGACAAAATTTCAGTCATATGAATTTTATAGTTGCATAGACATTTATACAATATTCAAATTGGATCTAAGGACAGCTTTGAATGTGATTTAAAACAACCTAAAGGGTTGTAGTAGTCAAGAAGAAAAAGAACTTATAAATCACTTTAAGGTTGCTAAGCTCCCAAACAATGGAATGAAAAATTGATCGTAACTAATGATATAGTACGAATGCATCGAAAATCTGTGTTATTCAAAATTGTTTGGATCGAGTGTGTGATTAATATCTTTATGTTGATGACATTAATTTTTTGGCACAAATTTAGGTTATTATTGAAAACCAATTTCTTTTCTCTTCTTATCATGAGAAGATTTAGAGACTATGTAATCCTCAGTGTAAAAATTAGAAAAACTAAGAATGATTCTCCTTGTCTCACAACTCACTATATGGAAAAAATTTTGGAAAGATTTAGCTGTTATGATGAAATACCAGTAAGAACTCCTTATGATCCTAGCTTACATCTTAATAGGAACAATGGTATTAATGTGTCTCAAGCTGAGTATGCAAAAATCATAGGAGCGTCATGTTTCTCATGAACTATATCAGGCCTGACATAGCCTATTCCGTAAGTAGATTAAGTCATTATACTCATAACCATAATAAAGAACATTGGAATGCACTTCTTGGCTTGTTAAGATACCTAAAAGATACAATGGATTTGTGTTTGCATTTTAATAAATCCCCTACAGTATAAGGATTTTGTGATGCAAACTGGGTAACGGATAATGATTAATGAGTTCTACTAGTGGCTATGTTTTTACTTTGGGTGGAGGAGCTATTTCCAAGAAATCTGTGAAACAAACTTGCATTGCTCACTCTACCATGGAATCTGAATTTGTAGCTCTTGAATTAGCAAGTCAAGAAGCTGAATGGTTGAGAAACATGGTGGGAGATATGGCCTTGTGGGGGTCATCTGTACCGATCTCCTTGCACTGTGACTCTTAAGCTGCTATTGGTATTGCAAGAATTATGCATATAATAGCAAGAGAAGACATATTTGTATAAGACATGGTGCAGTGAAAGAACTCCTGAAGAATGGAATAATCTCCTAGAATATGTGAGGTCTGAGAGGAACTTGACATATCCTCTCGCGAAAGGACTAACAAAGAGAAATTTCTTGTGACTTCAAAGGCAATGGTGCTCAAACCCCTAGACCGATGGAATATTGTAATAACCTTTTAACTTTTTTTGTCCCACATTGGTTGCTTACCAAACTTTCTACTTGTTTATACTCTCTTACCCTTTTACCTATGGCTTGAAAAGTGTGGGTAGGTGGGTCCGGGCTGGGCTAGGCCATGCAGTTTCAAATCTTTTTGTAAAAATCACCAAAAATCATACACTTTTCTTTCTTTTTCTGCAAACCATATCCGAATTAGTTTAGGCAAATGAGAGCTAACTTGATCTAGGTTTGATAAAGAGTTGAGTTGTTGCACTCTCTATTTGTTGAGAAAATCACTTTCCAACTAGCCGTTTTTCTTCAAATTATCCAAGGCCTCACTGCTATAAATAGGTCTCGTTCTCACTTGTGAAACATGCAAAAAAAAAACAGTCTTCTTCTCTGTGTTCCTTCTTCTTTCTTCTACCTTTCTATCTGTTGTTCCACCTCTCTAGCACGAGTGCACGTGTTAGGGAGTGTTGTGTTTGGGGAGCAAAATGGTAAACATGATCGCACCACAGTCGTACCGCAATTTTTGCTTTCAAGGCAATGATAATCCCACGGAATAGCTATATTGTTTATCCATTCTATATTATAAAGTGGTTGAGATATAATATAGCGCCTTCACAAACTAATATATAGCGGACACCGAGTATGCCCCAAACAACACTTTTCTTGCACAAGAGTTGTGTTCATAAAATCAAAGTTCATTTAACTCCGAGCATGCTTACCTCAAAAATCATATAGCGACTATAGAAAGGGCATGAAAAATGGCATATCTAATGTTTACAGGACATACAAAGCAACCAATGGCAAGAATAATATAATTGATCTATCTATAATAAAATTTTACTAACTAAATAGAAAAATGAAAGGAGTTAATAGTCATCATTTACCTCATAGAACACATGTGACTTTATTTCCTTGTTCCCCAAAACACACCCATGCATATTAGAACTCCCGTGAAACTAACTACACAAACAATTCAAGTAAGCAAGATATTCTTCACAACTTCAATAATAAAATCTATACTTGTAATCCTATAAATCCTTTGAAAAAAAACATTCCACATTATTCCCTCGACACCAAGAAGCATTTAAATTTAAAAACTTCTAAAATAGTCCTAGCCTAACAAAATGCAGCCTCCAATAGGAATCAAAAGCTACAACTGCTAGCAGCATTTCCAATTCGAACTCCAAAATAAATAAAGTGGAGATTGAACCAAAAAAGATAACCTCATCAAATCACACTTTATCCACAACCTTCCATTTTCAAGATACACGGAGAAAAGGAAGAAGCCAATACTAAAAAATGCAATAACAAACATGACAGTACATGTAAAACTAAAACTATGAATTGAATCGAAGATAAAATGAGTCAGTTATATATAGGAAAAAGATAAGAGCAACCGTTATCATGCTAAAAAAAATTGGATGACATAATATCCACTCCATGAAAAATAAATTATATACTGTCGTCCAACATCAATTACAATATATTTGACAATAAGTGGGAAAGAATAATAACATATATAAATTCTCTAATACAATTCATCAAACACCTCGAGCCCATAGTTTTAAAGAACTCACAGATGCACGAGTTGGATTAAGTGGATGCTAAAATCAGGGTATGTATAAAGAAAGGCGGTAGACTGATATGTGTAATTTCGAGCAACATCTAAAAGGAGTGAGCTCAAAACATACCACAAAAAAAAAAAAAAAAACTCATATAATTTCTTACCTTCGAAAAGTAGGAGAATGCAGCGGAGATACCGTTGTTGACACACAGTGGAGCTTTGGTTTTTCCTCCTCCACTGGCTCTCTATCGTACTCCGTATCCATTTTCGTTTACTCTAATTTGTTTGGTGAGGATTGAGGGGTGGGAAGTTGTGCGATGAGAAGAAGAAAATAGAGAGTGGTTTCCTAAAACTATTTTCCTACTAGGCCAGAGGTCCACAAGCGAAATTCTCCATGTCCTATTTCTACGATTCACATGGAAATAGCCTTGTGGGAGGTATCTAATATCATTCTCGACCTTCGAGATCCCCAAGATATTTTGCCTCACCGTTGTCACGTGATTCTGAGGACTCCAAGTAAATTATGTACTTGTGTTAGACCCGGCCCATCCATCGAATCATAGCGCAAACTATCGCCTCCCAAGACTCATGGAATAGAGAAATAGAAGCATAGTCTCTTCGTTCATAATATTAGTGCAGCTTCATTTCAGTCCATACATGCCACGACTCGTGAGACCACATATGGGTAAAGTCAGCTTCCTCACAACATTACTGTGGATGAAAGTCATGAAAATTATATTATTTGGCATTAGTCCTAACCCATCAACCGAACCATAGCACACACTATCGGCCCCCACGACTCGTGAGATAGGGAAATAGGTGCATATTCACTTCGTTGGCAATAATAGTGCAACTTCATTTCAGTCCAAACGTGCCACAACTAGTGAGACCACGTATGGGTGAAATTGGTTTTGTCAATGCATTATTGTGGATGGATTGTATGGAATAACAAGCCATTGTTTTATTTTCATTTATTATGATCTAATATTTTTACTTGATCTAACCAAGTGAGAGTTTATTTTAATATGATCGAGACCTCATCACAATATTAGTATTTTGCATGCATAATATATCCAAAATATTTAACACATTAAAAAAATTCATCGCATGCAAAAAATAAAAGCCTAGCACGCCCTTGTTGAATGATTACAAGCCAAAAACCCTATGTAACCCACTGAGCCTGCAATGGATCCATGGTCAATCTAAAGATAGGCATATGCTATTACAAAATATTTAACCCAGTAACACATTATGTGCCTTGTAATCTCTCTTTATTTCTTTATCTCCTTCGTGGGCTCCGTTCTTCTGGCCTCTTCTCCACGGATCTCTATGGGCCAACCCATGGCCTCCCCCACAAACCTCCATCATCTACGCTTGCTTTTTACAATTATTACATAAAATAAAAGTAAATCCTCTCCATTTATTTTACTCTCATTACACCTTAGAAAGAAACCCCAGTCAGCAGTTGGGGAAGTACATAAACAGGGAGAGCCTTAACAAAATAGGCAAAAATGAAAAGATAGAGGAAATAATAGGCACGCAGACCCCAACCTAACAGAAAATAAACCATACACAGGGTCCAATGGGCTTCATGATCATCCTTGTTAATCCAATTAAACGAATTGCATTTATTTCCAAAATAAACATGCACATAAAATATAATGCAAACCATACATTATAATAAATGACATCCAATATCATAAATTAATTACACATCCAATCTTAGAAATTTATACGTTAAATAATGCAACTTAATAATGGACATAAGTACAATCCTTGCAAAAAATTAATTCTTATTTGAAAATTCATTCAAATTAATTTTAGTGATTTAATATTGGGAAATACCAAATCTCAACCAAAATTTAAATTCACCAAAATTAATCATTTTAGAAAAATTTGCAGAAAAATCAAAAAAATTAAAAATATAAAAATTCTGAAAAACAGAAAAAATTCGATCACACAGTCGCCGCCCTAGCGCGCGCTGCCAGCCTAGTGTTCTATTGCGTATTTTTGAATTTTTTTCTGAATTTTTTTTTCTGCAAATTCTAAAACAACAAGAAAGAATCAATTTTTCAAAAATTACAAATTTCAAAAAATTCTCATGCCCAAAATTAAATACAAAATTAAAACACATAAACCCGAGATCTAGATATGCAATTAAAATTCAAAAATTATACTTCCAAAGGTGATTTAAAATACGTAAATATGCTAAAACACATTAAACATATTTGATTCTAGGCCTATACATCGAACCGGACTCTGATACCACTTGTAGGAAGCGGATCGGCCCGAGAAGCGCGACGAAAGCGTGAAAAATCAAAAAACAATAAATCTAAAGTGAATTAATCCCGATCAAGGGGTGTACCCTTGATCTTTCTCGGGCATTGGTGTATAAAAATAAATACATAGGCCAAATAATTCACGAGAAAAAGACAAGAAGCAAAAACATAAATAAATATTTACCTTCGTCGTTTTCTCGTGCGGCTCCAAGCGTTCACTCCTTTCCTTCTCATCCGTTCACTTAGAGGGTTCAAGTGTAGAACCCTTTAAAGCAAGTCCATAACACACCATGGAAGATGAATTTAACCCTCTTGCTAGAAAGGATTAGATGCAGTGGAAGAAATCGAAACCGTTTTACACTATCGATTAGTGCTAACTATTTCTTCTCGTTCTCAACTTGAATCTAATTTAAGGAAAACTCAAAATCATGGAAAAGGAAAGTAAAAATTTCGTGGCTATGGCTGCTTATGGGGAGAGAAAGAGCCCTATGATGACATAGTGTTATGATGTGTATAAAAGACCTAGTCTTTTATACTTCTACACACCTAACATTTGCACCGGGCTTATTTTAGTTTGTCCAACAAATTAAATCAAGCCCAATAATAATATATTGGTTTTATTATTTGATCCAATTAAATAAAATACTCAATAGAAAATCCATGTGAATATTTCATCCAATTAAATATACACAAGCCCAAACATACTCACTAATAAATCTAATTTACTAATCAAGCCCAAATAATTAATTAGTCAATTAATTAATTTAAGCTCATTTTTATTAATAAATGAACCCAATCCATTAACTAAACAAGCTCATCCACTAATTAATTAATAAATCTAATCCATAAATTAATTAGCTCAAGCCATTTTAAATTAATCTTTAAAATGCTAAGCCCAAAATTTAATTAATCCATCCAATGGATTATCCCAAATAAATAATCCATGAATTAATTTAATTCAATTCAATTAATTCATTTCTTTCGAAATTAATTCCATCACTTCCACAATGATTTGTGTGTGACCCTTTAGGTTCATCCTCAGCCAAACTTGGGCATGTGTGACCAACAAAATTAATTATTCTAATTTAATTAATTATTTTCGATTATTCTATAATAAAAAATCATCCGTTACCATGGGTGGTCGGCTAGCAACGGTCCATGGCACTATAGACTAGGTGAATGTTAGCATGAAGATTTAGGCTCTGAATTCATACGAGTACAGTCCTACTTTCAACCGTCTCTCAGTCTTAGTCTAGGGCATGGAATTGAGTTTCGGTTCCCATCCTTGACTAGACAATTATGTTTAATACTCGAGATACGTTTACTCTACTGATCCAATCTAGGAAATATATCACTGCTTGATCAATTGCTTTAACTGAAGACTTTTAGAGTCTAAACCTTCTCAGTGTGCACAGGAGAACTTTATGTCATATACTGACAGGGACAGATCCTCTCTTGGAATCCACCGTCCTCGCTACATACTCTAACTGAACTGGATAAGGCTTATGATGACCATGCCTCACGGCACAGCCACCACTCGCCATATCCAAGATACAGTCTCCATATGCATGTGATTGTCATGATTCCTTAAGTTCGAGGATTAATCTCGTACTATCGGAACCGAGAATCCTAGTCATACCGACCAAGCCTTAAGATTTCCATATGATGATTCCCGCGAGTCACTCCAACCAGTTGACTACCATGCTAACTAACCTACTAAAACTACACAGACGACCTACGTCTCCTACTGACGAAACACGCCTACAGTACTTAGTGCAAGTCTCCATAGGACCCTTGATGCCCAGTCTCACGGTCCTCGACTTGGGACATTTCAAATCGACCCTCGGGGAGTTGGTTTCATAGCTGTCAAACCTATTTGCAGCCAACTCCACAAGTTTAACATTTTCATCCGTGGGCATTTCGTTGTGACATTAGAACCCTGTTTAATATCAATGGTAAGTACAACGAAATACGTTGCCATCTTGATGAATTATTATCGTATTCATCAATCTAATATTATTTCATAAAGATTGTCGAATGAAAAAGATCCAATTCAATTGGCTTTTGGTCACCCATTCCAACATAAGCTATGTCACAATAGTTCAATAAATTAACGCATTGAGTGAAGAACATGAAAATTTTATTATGTGATGATAATTCCAACATGTGGACACTAAAAAATGACTAATTTGAACTTTTTACAAACTTAAGGGACTAAATTAAGAAAATAAAATTTAAATGGACCATTTTGCCTCCAAAAAATTATTTTCCGGTCATTTTTCACCGAAAAATTATTTGAGGACCAACTTAAAACAAAAATTAAATTTTAAGGACGCTAAAGTCAAAAATGAACTTGAGGGATTAAAGTGATTCTAAATGAAAACTTAAGGAACTAAATGGTGGCATCGATAATATCTTAAATTAATTTTTTATTTCTCTTTTTAAATATAATTTTTAGATTATATATTTTTTTTATTTATAATATATTTTAAATATGAAAAATTATTCATTAGGCACATAGGAGTAATTTATGCCATGACGGCTACATATATATATATATATATATATATATAGAGAGAGAGAGAGAGACAGAGAGAGAGAGAGAGAGCACGCAAGAAATGAATATGAGAACTAAATGAAAATATAAATCAAATATATATTTTTCTCTAAATTACAAAAAAAAAAATATATTTCTTTCGCGGTTCAGCTCACGCAAATTCATTGTACACAATTAGTTATGATTATTCAAATATTAGAATGATTTAAGAAATATAATACAAAATTCGAATCCCGCATTATTTTTTATTTTTTTAAAATTTTGATATTTTAAATCCTCGAAAGTTTTAGAGATGTTCATCTAATTAATTTATATAAAAAAATATAATTAATATATGAATAATTTATAATTGTTTATAAATAGGAGGTATTATTAGAGTCTGCAAACGTAGGCATCTTTTTTAGTTTTGCAAGAAATATCAAAATCTGTACTAGGGATGGCAATTTAACTTGAACCTGTGAAAAGTGGTCCCGAACCCGTTCCTAATGGGGCGGGTCCAAGTTTAAAAAATAGGATTAGGGGCAGGTCCTTGGTCTTAATTTTTAAGACCCGCCCAGGCCGGGGGCAGGTCACGGGTCCATGGAGACCCGCCCCAATACATTTTTTTTTAATTTTATATATAAATATGTAAATTATTAATTTGCCCCACTGCTTACCTTGCCCTTTCTAGTTTCCAGCAGTCGCTGCCACCAAGCACTCTCTCCTGGGTCACTCTCATCTCATTCTTTCGCTCAAAACTCATCTCTCTCTCTCTCTCTCTCTCTCTCTCTCTCTCTCTCTCTCTCTCTCTCCCCTCTAAATCTTTTTCTTTCTTCCTCTTTCTTATTCTCTTGCTATCTCTCTTCTCTCTCATTCCATGGGCATAGCTCTCTTACGTCACGCTCGCCTTGCCCCATCGTCTCCTCGCACTCACCTTACTTCGTCTCCACCCCTCCCCCTTGGTTTCTCTCCTTTTTTTATGTATTTAAAAATTTGGGTCTGCCGGGGCAAACCCGCCCTGATGAATTTTCTAGTGGGGTGGGGCGTGACGAGCCGAGGCATAAAAAAATTCGGGGTGGGGCGAGACGGGTCCTGAGTCCACCCAAAACCCGCCCCATACCTCCCCGTTGCCATCCCTAATCTATACAGACAACAAAGCATAAATTTGGGCAATTTGACTTGGTATTAAAAATCACAGTAGCATATGATATTCAACATCTTATAATCGGAGGTAAAAATGCATTATTTCTGTTGTGAGAAAATGAACAAAAAAATTCTATAAAAAATAAAATAACAAATTATCTCCTGTATTTTGAAAAAAAAAAAAACAAATTACCCCTATTTAAACTATTGAAAGGGGGATAATTTGATTCATTTTTTTAACACAGTGGAGCAATTTACTAATTTTTTTTATAAAAGGATATTTGCTCATTTCTCATATCACAATAAAGTAAACTGCATTTAATCCTATAATCGGAACCGACTCGTATCACAACAAAATATTGGTAAATTGCAATTGGAAAACTTGATTGATTGCTCAAAATCTTCTGTACAAAAACTCGTATCATTAATCTATGATGTCTTATAAGTCTAGTAGTTGAGATAAAATTCGAGGTCCCATAAATAAATTTGATGTCATAGGTTTGAATCTCATCGAATATAGTATTTATCTCACTTCATTTGAGATTGTTCTAATTATTTGTTCTTAGTTGTCTATCGAATTGATTTCATTTATTTATTGATTCTATTCATATTAATGTATTGTTTGAAATAATTATTTGAAAGAAAAAAAAAAAGAATAATTATATTAACACCCCCATAGCTATTGTCTTTTTATACAAACTACCCATGCCTTTCAAAAAATTACAGAAACCACCCCTATCAGCCTTTAAAACCCAAAATGCCCCTATTGACTAGGTTAACCTTTAAAATAATTTTTCAAGAACACGAAATGCCCTTAGGTCGAGGTGTTTCTGTAATTATCAAAAGATTGAATGGGTGTCAAAGTAATATTTATGTAATATGACTCCATATAATTTTTTATTATTTATACAAATTTTGAATTTAAATGTAATTATTCCAAAAAAAATCTTATCCTTAACTTAAGAAAAAGAAAAATCAATGCTGTAGTTGGCCGAGGGCTGACCCCACAACTCACAATAGCCGTTGGAGGCGGCGCACCACGACTTTTCAAAAGCGTGCTTTAGACACTCCCTTTCTATAAGATTAACGTTTAATGAGACCCCGCGTGTAATAATTACCACACCAAAAAGAAAAGGAAAAAAGAACAGAGAGACCCCAAAGATCAGCAAGGAATCTCTCACTGACCTCAAAGACGAAAGCATAGTAATGTTTATTTATGTCAAAAACATGACACAATGATGTCAAACTTCTCCACATACAAAAAGAAAAAAAAAAAGGATAATTATATGGAATAATTATGCTTTTCTTTTCTAAAATTTAATATAATCATACATATATTTCTTGTAGTAAAAAAATTATATTTAGTAACCTTAAAATTTGCATCCGTCTAACAAATAAGTCAATTGGTTAAAATTTAATAAATTTGTTCAAGAAACTGAATGAAAATTGATATTAACCGTCTATTGACTTATCACTGACTTATCGTAGGTCAAACAATTTTTTTCTAAATAAACTACCTAAGATATATATCCTCACATGCATTAATGTGTGAAAATGTATAAGGATAAATTAGTCATAAAAAAATTTATTTGACCTACAATAAATCAGTGATAAGTCAAATTGGGAATACATATGAATTTTTATCCTATCTTTTTTGTTAATATTATCAGATTCGGTGAATTTTGACTAACAAATGAACGTATTTGTTAGAGGAAAGTAAACCTCAGGACCATTAGATGTAATTTTTCAAACCATATGGGGTTTACCTGTAATTACATCAAACCTCGAGGGAGGTGAGTGTAATTATCCCTAATTATATTTACACACCTATTTATGGTATGTTTATACCAATAACCTTTGTTTTTAGATAATTACACATATACATATCATAAACTCTAGTATTATTTACACAAATCACTACTGATTTTTGAAAAATTACACATACATCTCCAAAAGTGTCAACATCATTAAACAAATTAATCATACTTTTTGACTATCAAAAAATAATTTCTATAATTACACAAAATATATAAATAATTTATTTAAATAGGTTATAGATCAAATGTGTAAATATAATTATCATAAAAAATAAATAAAAAGAGAATAAATATATTGTTAGAAGGAAAAATTGTTATTAAAATAAAATCTGATCGAATATATTCAATGCAATGAAAAATAAAGAACGAGAAAAGGGTAATTTCAGGAGCATTAGCTAATTACATAGGTTTTCATGTGGATCACATATCACTAAATAATGTGAATATTTAAAATTGGTCCTCTTCAAATGCTCTTAAAAATTATTCGTAAAACGTACCCTATAATGTATATTGATGTTTATAAAAATGGGTTAGCCCAAAAAAAAGTCCAAACGATTTACACAAAAAAAAATTACAATAATCCAAAAGAATGCAACGGGAGACCCAACTCAAGTAAGGCCCCAAGGTGCTCACAGGAAGTCTAAGAGTAGAGCCCCCTAGGGAATCCGATAGGGATACCCCTAGAAAATAAATTGGCAAAAATATCTCAAATCAGCCCAAGTTTGAAAGGGCCAAATCCAAGTAGATGTCAAAGGTCTACAAAGAAGCTTAGGGATTTGAAATCCCCCAACAAAAAATAAAGCCCATTTCACATGGTGTTCACGGGTGGCGTCCACGTAGGAACTCTGGAGGGACACCTAACATAATCAAATAAGGAGCAGCAGCCCCCTCGGGGACACGTGGTGCTTCTAGCCAAAAGTAACATATAAACCCTAAAGGCTTGAACTCCAGCTGGGAGAAGACGAGACCTCAACCACCTCTCTGAAATTTTGGGAAAGCGTTCTTATTCTTAAAAGATATCTTCATCCACAATGGACCCCAATTACCCCTGAGAATTGTGATTCTCCAACCGCCAAGAAATAATGCTCCCCTAAATTCAGGGGGATCCCTTAACAGCTGAGGAACTTCCACCAAATCTATGGGGGATTAAGTCTCATCTAATAACTTTAAGATCATGCTCCATCAAATTTGTGATCTTATCCAATCAACAGATGGTTGCCTATAAATAGAAAGCTCCCCCAGTGGAGAAAAACGTATTTTTTTAACTTGAGCTTACATATTTACAACTGTCACTTCCATGATATTATTTTAGCTTAAAGGAACATTGTATTTCATACTTAGAGTTTACTTTGATATCAATCTATCATTTGTACATGAAAATTGAGCAATAATACTTTCTTCATAACTCATTAGCAATCTTTTATTTTCTGACACTTATTTCACTACTTTTCATTCTAGTGGACCGAGCACCACATTCTTTGCTCGCATCATTGGTGTCGTCTGTGGGAACACAAAACTAAGATGTGAGAATAATGGAAGCAACCAATGTGGAGCTAACACCTCCTCGGATACCTCCTCGGGGTGGATGGTCCCCTCCTGCTGGAAGACTCCAACAGATGATTACTACCACGATTTAGTGCCTCGATTTCAGCAGCCCTACCATTATTATTACCTAATATTAATGTCTCTATCTATCCAACTTTTAATGTGCAAGGAACCTTGCGATAGGACATCCCCTTTGGGAGAAGGTGAGAGCACCCGCCTTACAAAAAGGTACCTTCAGTGACTGAATGACGCACATTGATAAGGTTCAGTAGGAACTCTTAGACCTACAGAGGCGTGTCTTCGAGATCCCCCTGGGGGAGTAGGAGGGCACCCACTTCAGCAAAGAAATCCCGGCAGGTGAACTCCCCCTCAATTCGAAGGAATCTAATTTTCTAGAGTACGATAGAACCACTGATCCTCTCCACCTTCACACGATCGACCCATAGTGGTTGAAACAATTGCCTAAGGAATCAATCTGATCATTCGATTAATTTCACTTTTTCTTTCTGCACCAATTTGCCAGTAGTAAATGACGTCGAAAAACAACCATGAGCTATTTTTCCCTACAACAAAAAAAAAAGGAGAATCGCTTAGGTAGTATTTTCAATATTTTAACTCAACGGCCATAGAGGTCCATTTTGCTACGTCTGACATACTAATCTGTGTTTTTTATCAAAGGATTACAAGATTGTGACTTTTTCAAGTTCCTAGCCAAAGATCTCCATCATAATTTTTTCAATCTCCTAGCTCGAGCTAAAAAATACATTAACCTGGAGGAGGCTAAGAAGTACAAGCATATTCCTTGGTGAAAAATGCGACGAACAGAAAGAATATGCCACAAACCTTGAGGATTAAATCATGCCTCCAAGCTGACACCCTAACCTTCCTTTGGGCAGGCACTTAGGTCCTTCCTTGTGGAAGTGCATAAGTTATGTTCTATGCAGGCAAAAACGCCTTGTCTTCCACACAGGTTCAAAAACCCTACTCTAAAAAGATACCTTTTCCCCCCTCCAGCAAGGTCCCTGAGTCATGCTCTAAGTGGCACCCTCAAATAACACTTCTTCCGAGAAGGCACACAAATTTTGCTTCATTCATCCAAGCACAAAAACCTTATTCATGATAGGCACATCTCTATTGTTAACATTTTGCAGAAAACTAAAGTCCTATACCCGAGTAGGCACAAAAGACACTTGTTAAGCCCTCTTCAATGAAGGCACACAAGCACTGCTTATGCAGGCATAAAGTAAACTCTTCTTTCTTTAAGCATACTTGTACTACTATCATCTCTTTGCAGGAGTTTAAGATAAAAAAAAAAAAAAATGGCTCCCTCTTTGGGCTAATTTCTTGCCTCTAAAGACGTCTACTCTAACAAATGACAAAGTCTCCATCTATTAGAGTTGGAGGTGTAAATGATGCCCATAAAAATGGGCTACCCCAAAAAGGCCCAACTGGTGCTTTCATCTGAGGAAGATCCTTGAGATGGGTACAATATCGCTATAGTAAATTCATTTACTACGCAAATATTCTTCAACTCACAGCCAAAGAGAGCTTGTGAGTACTCTCTTGCCTTTTCAGCCTTGTTTCTCTTGAAGTATCCATTTCCAATGACCTATATTGTGATGAGCATTTCGAGTCTTTTTGCATTTGCACTTTTGGACTCTCTGGCCAAAATACTTGTTTTATTGTCTTTGGAGGTACTATCCCATCCGACTTTCATCGTATGAAGTTCTCCCAATTGAGTTCTAGTTTGATTAATGTTATCTTCATAGATGCAACCCATCCATCTATTAACTTCTCAATGCTTCAGAAGTCAATAATATCCAAGTTAAGTATAGCGCCATATGGATGTAACGGCTGAAGAATTGTCTTTGCCCATGGTGTATTTCCAAGCACCCTTCGTGGATTCGTACTGAATTTTCTCTTAATCTAGTTCCCACGAATGTTGGGGCATTGCTGGTATGGAAATACACACTTTCTCCCATTTAGTGATTCTGTGGACGATCATTTAAACATGTACTTTCCTTAGGCGATTGTAGTGTTCGAGTGATTTCGTTGGTTTAGACGTTGACTAGATCCACAATCTCATGTTGGGAAAAATAATCCGCTAGCTCCTACAAATCTGATGGATCTACCCTTTGTATCTCCATTATTTTACGGATCTAATGGATTCAAGGATTAGATCTTCCTATGTCTTAGGCTTTTGGATCTCTGTTGCTTTTCCCTTCTAATGTAGAAGGGTTACTGGTCCAAAGGCGTCTCTGAGACGCTCTCAGTATGATCTGGATGTCTCAGGGGTATTCCTTTGGATTCTCTTCAGATTTGTAACTTTGACCTTCATATCTGTAAGATCCTTTTGTAGATAGGTGAGAATTTTTAGGATCTCGTCCATCTTTTGGTTCAAGAGAACTATCTTCATAGCTATATAGATTAACCTATATCTAAAGTATTGAACTGTCTTTTGGATCTCTCTTTAGAGAATTTTGAGATATCCGACTCGAGTTCTTTCCAATCAATTCCTTTTATCATAGTTCTAAGAACTATATTGTTTGAGAAATTTACCCGATCAGTCCCATCTTGCTAGTATTCTATCATAGATCTCAGTGGATCGTAAGCGTCTCACAACACTTTCTAGTAGTCTCTATCGGACGTTGTAACTCTGGATCATTCCTCTTTTTCTTTGTTTGTAAGAAGATCCATTTTTTTATTTTTCTTGACTCGATCTAACACCTCGTTAGTCTTTTTGAGAAATTTCATGAAGAAATTTCTTTTTCGTATTTCTAGAGTTTAAAACTATTCCATGTTTTAATTGTAACTCAAACTTTCTTCCAGTTTCGTACTTTGAAAAATCTCTTCCATTAGGAATTAAAATATTTGTTTATATTGATAATATAAACAATTATTTTCTTCAATAAAACCTAGGCTCTAATATCATTTTTAAGCCATGGGACTAAATTTAGGAGAAAATCAAATTAAAAGAACTAAAAATGATATTATCAAAAGATACGATAAGGTACTGAAATCATCAAAATAGAAACTAACATACTAAAATTGCAACTTTCATAAACTACAGTATCACTTACCTTTACCTCCATTGTATGGTATTGAATTAGGTTATTTTAGAAAGGGATAATTATATTTTATACCCTCTGACCTATTTTCTTTTTACACAAATCACCCCTACCTTTTAAAAAGTTACAGAAACCACCTCTAGCAGACTTTTCCTGCCAAAAAAATTGCCAGAATTTGTAAAATATCAATATGCCCTGCCGGTGACTGTATAAAAAAGGAAATATATTAAAAAATATTTTATGGTGTGATATTTTTGCCCCTCTTACAATATAAAGGCAAAAAGCGCTCTCTCGTCCATTATTACCTTCTCTCACAACAGAAATAACACCAAGAAACCCACTTCTTCTATAGAAGAATCGAACTTGAAATGCCATTTTTTACCGGCTGAATGGCTAATGAAGATTGATGTAAGCATGTAGGCCTGACATGCATTCTCAATAGACTTGAAGAATGACTATATCACAAACAATATTATTAAGTCATTCAATGCCTGAATAGGAGAATTTAGAGGAAAGCCTGTAATGACATTGTTGGAGGATGTGAGGACAAAAGTGATGAACATGGTTCACAAGACATGAAAAGGGGATTGCAGTGGACTAAAGGGATAATGCCAAATATCCTGGAAAAGGCTAATGGACAAATAAAATGGAGCAGGCACTAACTTGCATGTGGAAAGCAAAACAGAATCTGAGGTATTGGAAAAGAATGTAAGTTACAGAGTTAACTTACACACAATGTTGTGGGCAACACAGAGGGATATTGAGGTTGATATGCCTCTATTATAAGTATTGGAGAATATGAGTAGAAACAAAAGGCCTAAATAGTTCCAAAAATCAAGTGCAACAATGGCTGAAGAAATGTCGTATGTCCCACAACCTCCTCCATCACAGCCTGGCACTCAAGGTTGCAATCAAGCAAGAGGTTTGGATGATTTTAGGGGCGACATGGCAAATAGAATGGTGTGCAGCTATGAAGTTATGAATTAAACATTGTGCAAGTTTTTGCTTCTGATTAGGGTGTCATGCAGCCTTTATTGTATAGAAATGACTTTTTTTATGGGATTACATTATTTAGGGTCCAATGTAACCTTATAAAGGGTAGAAACAAATTCTAATTGTAAGTGCCCTACATTCAGCTAGCAGTAAAAACATATATAAAAATTATAAAAATTATAAAAATATTACTTTGGCACCCATAACATTTTTGGTAATTACAAAAACACCCCTTGAGGGCATTTATGTCTATACAAAATTAAATTAAAATTTGACTGGGTCAACGGGGTGTTTTTAGATTTTTGTTGACTTTTACTAATGGCGTCATCATTTCGGCAATTTTTTGGCCAAAAAAGTTTGCCAATGGTGGTTTCTATAACTTGTCAAAAAGTAAAGGTGATTTGTTA
Source organism: Sesamum angolense (assembly GCA_034509725.1). NCBI lineage: Eukaryota > Viridiplantae > Streptophyta > Magnoliopsida > Lamiales > Pedaliaceae > Sesamum > Sesamum angolense. The sequence continues at coordinate 13,300,262 of JACGWL010000011.1, read as the reverse complement.
AAGAGAAATATGTTAAGGGATATAAATATAATTACCTTTTTTATAAAATATGGTGTCGAAATCGCAAAGTGTCCTATAGTATGGTATCAATTTTGCATTATCTCTTACATCAATATCTCCCTTTATATTGAATTAATTAATACATTAATATAACTAAGACCAATGAAACAAATTGCAATAAATTCACATAAAATGAGACATCATCGCAGGCTGAATGTGTCTATAGTTCAAAATCTTAAACTTGCTTATGGAATTTGAGCTTCAATCATTAAGCTGAGACATTATGAATTAAAAAATACCATATTCTTAAGTTGGAAACTGGGAAGAAATTAGTGATGATTCCCCCTAAGAAAGGCATCCTTTCTCATCTTTTACATGACTTGATATCTAAACTAAGTAAATAATTTCATTTTTATCCTAATAAAATTATTTCGTTACATCATAAAATAATTATCATGTAATTTAATCAAATTCTAGAAAGAAGTATCAAAATAATATTATCAAAGAAAAAAGAATATATATATATATATATATATATATATATATATATATATATTATGAGGTATGACAAAGAACTACGAAACAAATAATATGTGGTGCATAATCATGTTAGTCGATAAATCTTTCGTTTCTAAATGTCACACTTGAAATAAATTGCATGTCACCAAGTATTAGATAGAACCCTATTTTTCAACATTAATATAAATGCAATTAATTAATGTGAATCTAATTACTAGCTTTATTGCATTAAAAAACCTTTGCTTTCTTACAACTAAACATTAATAGAACAACTCCTTTTTCTTCTTCATGTTCAAACTTAATTTTCTCAAAAGACATAGAAACAATTATTGACCTAGAATCTAACTCATAATCCTATAAAAAGAAAGAAGAAAATAGGTGCAAAATCACATGTAGTAGTAGTTAAGATATATTAGCAAAAATCTTTTCTCCAAAAGTGGAAGTTTCTTATCTAATTACTCAAGGAAAAAAAAAAAGTTTATAATGCCTTGATGTTGATTTTGGCACCATGAATTGTGGTTCTTAAATTAAATACAGAAAATCCAATGAAGTCTAATTTAGTTGATGAAGTTGAGATTATGATCATAAGATCATCGCTTCGAGTTCTACAAATTTACGAGCATTAGTCATTTTAATAGTAATTGATAATCTACTGCAAGAGCAATTGTGGGTTAGTCATAAATAATTGATATCGATAATTTGTATATTAATTGTTAATGATTGAAATTAATTAAAAGTGTATTATAATCAATTTACTCAAAAGTATTTAAAATTCAAGAAAAGAAATCCCAATTTAGGTTAATTTTTCCAGTATTTCGATCCCGAGGTCTATATCAACACATGTTATTTCAACTGATCAAAAAGTTGTGTATTAATTTGCTTCCTTGTGCATATTTGGGGAATATTTAAGATAAGTAATTTTCAAATACCCATATAAATAACTTACGTTCTATCTATTTTAGCTAGTTCCAACAATAGATCGAAGCCACTTAACTTTTCTGAATTAAATGCTACAGACTTCCATATAAAATACAAACAAACAAAAAAAAAGGACAACTCCACCGCTGGGAGACAAAGAAAACTTCTTTTTGAAAGTCCACAAAGTTAATATTGTCCTTTTTAGTTAAGGAGAATCTTTTATTTACTAATATTGTCATGGAGCATGAGGTGCAATTAACCCTAATTGTTTTTAGGGTAAATTATAATGGGGCCTGAAGTTTTCCATAATTATATTTATTTTCTCGTTATTTGAAAAATTATAAATATTTTTTTAGGATTAACGACTGTCTAGCAAATACCTCTACAATAAAAGTTATTTATTTTATAAAGTATTTATAATTTTTTAAATAATAATGAAATATATATAATTCTAACAAATTTTAAGAGAATCTGTTGTAATTTTTTTTTTTTATAACCGAAATTATTAAAAAAAATTGAGGCCTATATGTTTCCTCCTGCAAAAATCTTGTGCATATCTTTGTGACACTGACGCAAAATTTCTACCTAGAAAAAAGAAAAACTAAGAACATATGTCTTGAAATCAACTGAAAACATGAGTCCTACTCCCCTTTCTTTTTGTAGAAGACAAAACAACAAACCGTTGCAAGGATTCTTGAGTGCTTTTCCCACTTCAAAGTTTTTCAATTGTGGGGTTCTTCTTTTTTTAGCCTTTTCCTCAACATCTAAACCTCAAACAATTTGAGAATCTGGGTTCTTTTTTCTTCCTCTTTTTTCCCCATTCACACGTCCCCTTTCTCATTTTCTTACTATCTTTGTTTTCTTGAAATTTTGGCTTTGTGAATCTTGGAATTTGCATCTGAAAATCACCCGCCCTTTTCTTTGGTTTCTGGTTTTTGAAGAAGAAAATTTTGTGTTTCTTGAAAGTAGAGGAGTTGGGCTTGCTTGATTCTTGTTCATGGAGGAGAAGTTCTTGACTGGGCTCAGAGGGATGGCTGTTTAAGGGACTGATTCGGACCTTTTCTTGCTGAGAATTAGGTAAGAACTGGTTGTTCTTGTAAGTGTGTTTTATATGGTAATTATTTCTCTGTTTTCTTGTGTATAAGGAGTGTTGGTTTTGGCCATTCGTACGAGTTTCTCGTATGGGGAAGTGTTTGAGTTTGATCAAAGAGAAAAGAAATTAAATTTGGGGTAAAGGGACTGATCCTGTTATTCCTTTGTTTCTCTTTATTTGTTGGTAATGAAAAGGTAAACATTTGTCCATGATGATATTTGTGTGTCTGGACCATGTAATAGTGTAAGAGTTATTTCATGGAAAGAAAGATGAAAAAGTGTATCTCTTTTCAGTATATTGCAAATTTGATTCTTGAAAATGATCCCATATAGCCCTTTTGATAGTAGTTCATGTTTCCCTTTAAATTCCCAGATAAAAGTCTTGTCGTTAACGTGTCCGAATCCAACATGTGATGGCGGACTATAACACAGTGACGTCCGAGGCTGATGTTTCTGCTTTAAAGGATACACTCTGTGCTCAGCAAGAACTTCTTCAGAAGCTTTACAATGAGTTGGATGCGGAAAGAGAAGCCTCCGCCTCTGCAGCTAGTGAAGCTTTATCGGTTATATTGCGCCTACAAGGGGAAAAGGCTGCGGTGAAAATGGAAGCCGAGCAGTATAAGAGACTGTCTGAGGAGAAGATTTGTCATGCAGAGGAATCTTTAGCGATATTTGAAGATATTATCTATCAGAAAGAAATGGAGCTGGCTTCTTTAGATTACCAAGTCCAGGCATATAGGTACAAGTTGTTAAGCATTGGGTACAACGATCTTGGCATTAGCGAGGTTAAGTTTCCTGAACATCTTTTGCAAAGAAATGAAAGTTTAGGTGGGGAGAGTAGTCTTCAGAGCAAAGGTAGGAGGAATTCTTTACCTCTCTCTCTCAAGTATAAGAAGGTTATGAATGAAAGAGAGAGGTCTACTAGCCCAGAATTGAATTTGATTTCTAAGGCTGTGGAGGAACAGACAGGGCAATGTATGTATGACCCGGTGTCTGATCAAGGCAACAAGGCTGATAACTCGACTCCTGGAGGCATCAGTTCTTACTGGGAGCAAATCAGGAAATTAGACGTACAGGTGAAAGAGATGGTCGGAGCTAACTATGAAAATTCCAGGAGTGGGACTCAGTCCCCTTCATCTGTTTCTTCTCAGATAAGTGCAGGTTTATGTTATCTCTCTAACTCGGGTAATCAACAGAACAGAAAACGGTCGTTCTCACCAGAAATAAGCATTTGCAATCCAGGCGAGCGGAATAAAGTAGCTGTTTTGGATGAAACTGACCGGACTGAATGCTCTAAAAATAATGTAGCCGTTGATCATTGTTGTTCTCCGAACGTCCATGATGTCTTTGAAGTCCCTCAAGTTGATCAAACCATCAATTCACTGGAAAAATGTGAGAAACAAGATGTCGTTCATCCAGAAGCTGCTAAAGTTTATGCTCGAGATGAGCCCGACCAGCTGAAGAAAGTGTTGCAATCCAAATACTTTTGCAAACCGAGTGGTGCTGCTGATATGAACTGCCGGTTGGCCGTTGTCGAGCCAAGAACTAGTGTTTCTGAAACTCTACCCCTACCTAATCAACTTAACCGGACATCTGAGATTCTTGAAGCTGAGGGGCTGGGAGAATATACGCACAGAGAGGAAGAATTGAAATTGTTGAGAGAGATCAAAGAGCTGTTAAATACGATGCACGAAGAGATTAGGAGTCGGAAAGTAAAGAAATCGTCAACAAGAGACGAACCATCCTTACTTCCCCTCCAAGAGGTGCTCACTCATGATATCTTTGCTTTCTTCTTCTTTAAAACTCTTCGTAAATGTGTTGTCCTAACTATTTCTGATGCATTTACATTGATGACAGGCTATGCTTTACTTCTGGCTTTGATCCAGCAGGAAATGTTTAGGACAGAACCAATGCTGTCTCCCGTACATGCTGTACATATTCTTCATCATCTAGACCTGATTCTGTAAGAAAAACTTTGTGCATCTTTTGATTGTCATTGATGGAATTGTTGATTTTTTTTTTTCTTTTTTGGTGCCGAGTATTGATTTCAGCTCCGAGTGTCCTTTTATACGGATGAATAGCTTGATAGTTTTGACCTTTCTTCACACAAGAAAACAGAATCTTCACACTTTAAGATGTATACCAATACTTTGTATGAACAATGTCCAGATTTGAGGCATTTCTGATATTACATCATGGTATTGCTGTTTTAGTGCATTCCATGTTTTAGTTGATGCTGACTGTCAAATGAGACTAAGGTTTTCCTAATATTTCAGTACTTATGTTGTCTGTTTGGATACTTCAACAACGAATGCATCCTTGGAGTTGATGTTTTTATTACACTGAATAACCAACATGCTTCTGTTGTAACAGAAGCATCACTAATTATCACTTAATTCTTCAAACCAGAGTGGTATTTATAGTTCTTGAAGCATATAATTGTCATCCAGAATCAATGTCTAATCACTTAAAAACATCAAAATCTTCTGCATCAACCATCCCACAACCATGAGCTAGCCGTCTTCCAGCTCAGGAAAAAAGCATCAAATCGAACAAGTGGAGGGAAACTATAAATCAGCCACTAGTTCAAGTTTTGGCATCGAGTTTCCTGATAGATACGACTTGATTAGAGTTAACGCTTGCTTCGGTTTGTGCAAAGGAACTTCATGGCCTGCTCCTCTCACCGTCACAAAAGTCAGCCCCTCATATTCTTGCGTCCATCCTCCTACCTGTAAATTTTTTTTTCCATACACAACAAATGTCAACCGAATTTGCATTACAAACCTGCATGCAATTACAAGAATGTCTTCTTCTATGCATTAGGAACGACAGCCCATACTAGTTTTTCGGGATAATTACACGGACCCTTTTTGAGGTTTGTATATATGGTAAAAAAGATCCTTGATGTTGGAAATTTACAAAATCTCATACAGTTATGTTTTACATTACATATTCCCCTGGCCATCTGGTCTTGAGCGAAGAATTTATAATATAAAATATAACTGCAGAGAGGGCAATGTAATTCACAAGAGTGATGAGTTTTTTCGAAATTTGTCTAAACAGGACAGGGATGTCAGTGTAATGATCCCTACAGTTTTACAGATACGTAATGAGCGATCAGAATCAGACTGATGAGAGAAGAGTAAGCTGACCTGGCCATCATCATCGTACCAAGCACGCCAGGGACTAACTGTTGGAAGCTTTAGAGCATCTATACTGTAACGGGTCGATGTAACTGGAATTACAGCGTCTGTATCACCACTGTCAAAAATTTAAAGAAAGGGTTAAAGCGGTAATGATCATTTCATAGATGTGATCATTAGAGTATTATAAATCAGGTCTCAGCATGCAGTCACAGTTCATGCTTATTAACAGTACAAACTTATATACTCTGAGCATGTTCAATAATTTCTCTTCATAGTGAAACTTTCATCAATCATCTAGTTAGTTCAATTAGGATTAGATGAACACTGTGAGCAGACAAACGCTCCCAGCTTCAGGTCACATTCAGCTTTCTAAATCCAAGTAGAAGCAAAAGCAGGGTAGAGCAAACACGTGACACCCAATTTTTTAAAGCTAAAAGCTAAACGTTGTTTCACTAAGTCGATAATGTGATTACAATGCGCTTTGAGCAAACAGGATAATGTAAATAATTGAACTTATTTTCTTTCCAGAAAATAGAGAAATCAACTGGCTGATAGTGGATAGGCAGATGTCTGTCATAGCAATGATATCATGTGTCTGCATATGCGAGTACGGAACATCAGGAGAAACACATGGAACGCTTCTCACAAGTTTCGATATGAGTGTTTTCCCCCAGAAAAGCTTCCAGGCATACAGGGCGTAGTAAGATAAGAGTTAGGACATGGTATAATGAAATACCTGAAGATCCATATTCGGATGCCCGAATGTAAAAGCTCGCGGTAGACATTGAGAACCGACCTAGGAGAATCCTTCCAATTGTCGTTCACTGCGTCACTGCGAAAAGAATGTCGATTTGTCTATAATTAGTGAAAACAAAATCTAGTAAACCGATGCTTTTGCATAATGCATATCCAGAAAAGGACAAGAAAGTTGTATAAGCAGTCCTATAACGAAACTTTTTCACCAAAGAATGATCAAAATTTGAGAACTCTATGCTAAGATTCTAATCAAGCGCTTTTCCAGGTAATAATTTTGCCAGAAACAATACTTACACCTACTTCATTGCAATGCTCATTTAAAGTGACAACTATTATTATTACATCCCAAAATGCAGCACGTCTTTTTCAAAAAATTGTTTGAACTATATGGTTACCGGAAAAAATTGTAAAACATCGCCAGACATTAGTCCTATAGATGAACTCTGAGATCCAGTTAATTATTTTACCTTTTCAAAATGTCCTAATAGTGTCACTGTGTTAGTACATATAATGTTGTCTTTATCTAGTTTGGATTCTGTTCTCATTCTCGTATACAGTTTAATGAAACTTAGACCCATAACCACAAAAGAGTATTAAAAGACAAATAGAGAAAATAAGAATGAGATTTCTAAATCTCCACTCCATCACATGCAGAATAAGACTCGTACCTGCAAGTTTCCCATTTCAATGGCGAGTTTTTGCTATGAACATGAATAGAGTTTTGAACCTCTGGAAGATTGAAGTAGACAGTGGAGTGCCGCTCCGTGCAGGGATCATATGCTCTTCGGAGAAGACCAACTTTCTAGCATATGGAAATACATTCTCTTAGTAACCCAAATAAGAATATGTTGAGTTAGATTACTGCATCCAATAAAGATTTCTTGAGAGAAACTAACAAAATTCATTATGGTCGAAGACTATGCATTTTACAGTCTTAATCTCTTAAGAAGTACAAACAAAAATGCCGAAGATATGAACACATACCCTGTTTCTTTTCCACGGATGGCTTAATCTACTGAAATTAGCTGTGCAGGGAGGAGTGAAGATGCTGTACATATCAATGTCTCCGACTTCTTCATCAGCAATGCCAAGAGCTTTCTCACAGCGTTCCGAGGCGTGTATGAAGGACTGGAAGTCACATAAGATGTTCAACTGCTTGAAGGTCTGATCCGAAATCATACCGACAGACCACAGGAACTGGAAGACTCCCAAGTGGTCGTGAAAATCATCAGTTAGAGCATTTCCGACCTACTTACACAAGGATCCCGACTCGTTAAGTTTGTTGGCACAAGCATGTAATCCTCGTATTCTAAATATGTGGCGGGAAAGCACATACCATGAAACCCTTGAGATTGATAATCTTTTGGTTATTTTTTGAGTTGTGCCTCACAATGGCTTGGCTTAGTTGAGGAACATAGTGTCCTGTACAACGGTCAAGACCAAATTTGAGAAAATACATCACCAGTAATTAATTCATAGAGGTTCCAGTTCTTAAGGTTTTTGACAAATGGTTTGGATAAGTTCACAGTGTGAGCTGAAAGCAATTGCATAAAGGTCGTTTCAGAAAGCGTACGATCATGCACTAACCGGCATAGCTTTCACCCGTAATGTAGAAGTCACTTCCTCTGTACTGCGGAAAACGTTCAAACCATTGCAGCAAAAATTCTAGGTTATCGGCAGCTGCAATCATGGAAATTGAGTCAAAGATGAAACATGAATACACAAAATGTCAACACAAGCAAGATGGAAGATGACAATGGGTTATCAGATAGAAAAACTACCTGTCCTTTTGTCACCATTGTTCAGTGAGTCAGAAGAAGTGTTTGAATACGAAAATCCAACGCCAACTGGAGAGTCCAAAAACAATATATTTGCAACTGCAAAATGGAAAAACTTAGCTATACCCTCGTGAAAGTGTATGTTAGATATCCCTAGATTCTTGATAATTTGAGAAATTTTAACTTGCAAAGCTTCAAGAAATGTCGAGTAATTAACTTAGCAACTCCAGGAGTGTTCGAAACACTGTTTTTCATAAATTGGTGACCCTGAAATTCAAACGAAGGACCTCATGTTTGGCATGGCTCCAATGCCATGTTAAATAACCAACACGTCTAAAAGTTTAAATTGTTCGAGAGGAAACTCATTTTTCATATTTATCAGCTCGAACAAATCAAAATCTGGTTTCTTAAAGGAGCCTAGTTTTCATACTCAAACTTCAGACTTCAACTTTTCAGCCCATTCAACTTCCACTATTTCAAGCAACAAAACAAAAGATTATACCTTTATTCCAAGAGTAAGGATTCAAATAAAGGGTCTTTCCATCTTTTTTGACATGGAAAGGCCCAATTTCCTCAGCAAGTCCATAGGCAATAGATGAGCATCCTGGCCCTGAACATCAGAAACAACTTTCAGAAGCTTGCAATAAATTAAAGTTGCCAGAACCAAAACTAATGAAAATAAGGATGACATTTATTACAACATTATATCTTATCAATTAGATCCAACAGCCAACAAGACAAGTCAAACCTAACACAGTTTCAAAACACACACACACACACACATATGCATACACCAAAACGAGTTTACCATAATCAAGAAAGACATGAAAAGAGAGAAACAACATAAGATGACCATCTCTTTTGTATTCATTTCACGAGAACTAAAAGCCTCCATATCTCCAACCTCTGCACAAACTTACTCAAAAACAATCACACACACTCAAACGCACACCAATACACACACACAAGAAAAAACTACAGATAAAATATATATTAACCTCCATTGAGCCAAAGAACAAGAGGCTTGGAAGAAGGGTCCTCATCAGCCTCAAAGAACCAATAAAACAACGCTCTCCCAGATTCTTTGTTGACAGTCACATAGCCCGCGTAGTGCGCAAAGCTCACATTGAAATTCTGGCCTGGAAGCTTCAAAACTCTGTCCAACCGCTGCTGGTTGGATGGGTCTGGGGAAAAACCTGCCCTGCAACTGATGAAATGGAGCTTGGCAACGCAGATGATGAGGGAAAGATTGAAAACCCAATTCAAAGTTGACATCTTTCTAGGGTTCTTGGGATTGGATTGAAACAGAAACTTTAGTGGGAACCCCAAGAAAGTGGAGAAGAAAGTGGACAAGTTGGTCGAGCATGCATCTTGTTTTCTGTTCAACTTCGATTTATTAAGAAATTGCTTGCGCCAATGAAATATCGAAAAAAGAAAAAAAGGATTATCGCCCATGTTTGTTGGGAATTGAGACAACTGACATAGTCACATAGGTTGGGTTGCGAATGTTGTCCGGATTAGAATCTTTTGTCAAAATTAATTTAATAGAAATAATTACAAAGACTTCACTATGTTTGATTTAATTATACATAGACTTCATATTAAAAATATTATTTTTAGGTTTGTGATTATCTAATAAATAAATTATTTTATTTTTTAAAAAATTTACCAACTTTATTGATATTAATAAAAAAATGAATGAAAATTTATATATTCAAATGATTTATTGATTTATTGCGAATCAAATAATTTTTTTATAATCAAACTACCTTATACACCTTCATTCGTTAATGTATGTGAGGATATATATTTAACCTATTAGAAAGATATATTTGATATTAAAAAAAGTCAGTAATAAATCAATCGAGGGTAAATATCGATTCTCATTCAGTCCTTTTGTGAATATCAATAAATTGGATAAAGTTTGACTAATTGAAAAATCTATTTCTTAGACAAAAAACAAACATATATAATTTTTCAAACAATAGAAAATTTTCGTGTAACTACACTCAACCTCAAGGGAGGACAGTACAATTATCCCTAATTAATATATAATTAGGTAATTTAGGTAATTTCTTATTTTTTAAGATAATGGTGGGAATTAGGATATAGAAATTCATAAAGGCCATGTTTACTTCTCCATATGGGATTAAGTGGCAAAATATTAAGTTATGATTGTATTGATGATTGGTATAAAATTAACTATTTAGTAATTTGTTTATTAAGTTAGGAAATTGTAAGTGATAACTTTTTTAAATGTTTACTAGGCTTGTATATTTAGCTAATTGGGTATTGAAATTACACGTTTAAGCCCAAAAATAGGGATGTAAAAAAAAAAAAAAAAAACTCATGTCTTCTTCTCCTTCTCTCCCCCATTTTTCATTTTGACTGACCTAACATTGTTGTCTTTCGCCTCCCCGCTTCGTAGCCGTCTGTTTAAAACAATCAAGACTCTTGTTTAACATATAACACTTGCGAACATTAAATTTTAGGAATCACAGTTTGTTACATTTACCACTTAACAACAATTAGAAAGAGATTATTTAACACTTGATGCTTAAATTGGATGAATGATTGGCTTACTTACCTCCAAAGGGAAATGCATGTCCCAGCCGCTTCATTAACCCACAATCGACCCTCACTCCCCCACTCGATTGTGTTTTGGAAGATATATATAATATATATATTATATATATATATATAAAAACCAAAAAATCATTCGTCAAAATGAGTGGGTGAAGAAGATGATTAAATAGGAGATTAAAAAAAAAGGCCAAATTGCATATTACCCCCTGTGTTTTCAAAAGTCAGCTGAAAACCCCCCTGTGTTTTAAAAATAGGCAAAAAAACCTCCCTGTATTCTAAAATCCTGCGCAAAATCCCCCTTCCGTTAGAAATTAACGGAAGGTGAAGGGCACTCGCTAGTTGTGCGAGTGGGCTTGATTTTTTTGCAAATTTTGATATTTGTTTGCTATAAATTGACAAAAATACCCTTATATTGTATTTAAAATTACCATAATTAAAAATACTTATTTTAACTTTATTTTTAATTGATTCTTTTTGTATTTTCATCCCTCTTAAAAAGTAAATTATTTTATTTTAATATATTTAATTATTAAAATACAAAAAAATATTATTTTTTTATAAATTTATAATTTAAATAAAAAAATGAAAATAAACCACATTACAAAAAATAGTATATTTTAATTTAAATAAAAATAAAAAATTTAAAGTAATAGTTAATTTGAATTTATTTTAATAAATTATTTACTATAAATAAATTTAAGTTTAAATTATTAGTATATGAAATTTAAATTTAAATCAATTTTTCTTTTCTTAAATAGATTTTTAAATTTATAAAAATAAAAAAAATTTGGGCGACGGCGACGGTCGCGTCGCCGTCGCCCAAAGTCCCCTGGGCAACCGCGATGCGACGGTCGCCGTGACCTGGGCGGCCGCCGCATCGCGGTCACCCAGATCACCCTTGGCGACCGCGACGTGGCGGTCGCCCAGGATATCGTGGGCGGCGCTCGCGGCGTCGCCCCCCTCTGCGTTGGCGGCGGGAGGGGGTGGGGTGGGCGGCGGTGGGAGGGGAACCTGGTAGCAGGGGGGGTGTAATTTTAATATATTTTTTTATAAATAATAATTTATATTTTATATTTATAATTATAGATATAATATATATCAAAATTAGTTAAATCTTAGCCTTTAATAATTTAGATCTAACTGTTGAGATGAATTGGTTAAATCCTACGGTTGTTATGCAATCAAAACAATCCAACGGTCGTGAAAATAAGAAATAATATATAATTACTAAGGGCATAACGGTCTGTTGACAAAAAATTAACGCCGTTAGCTTCAGTTAACGGTGAGGGGCAAGTGTGTTGTATTTAAGAAAACAGAGGGGGTTTTTTGCCTATTTCTAAAACTTAGGGGGGTTTTCAACTGACTTTTTAAAACATAGGGGGGTAATATGCAATTTGGCCAAAAAAAAAAGAATCGTGGCAGAAAATATAATGTAAAGCTGAAACATGGTGGAGACGACAACTTAAGTTCTTGGACCTTACCTTTTGTTGTAATGGAAGCTAGGGGGGAAGGTGAATTGGTGTAGTAGTTTAGACTTTTCATGCCAAGGAATGTCAGGTGCATTTATTGCACCTGACAATGAAGAGTGAAATAAGAATTGATAATGAAGACAATTAACACTTTTAAAGGCATAAATCAAGGGAGAAAAGGGAATAGCAAAAAGAGAATTATGGGTTGCATTGGTGATTCATTAATCAATTAAAATTGAATGTATTAGAATCACCCAATTTTTGGGTGTAAAACCAAGTCATCCCAACCAATAACGGGCTCAACAAAGAGTAAGTAAACAAACCACTATTAGACACTATAAGGGATATCAGCCTTTATCCCCAAAAGTAAACATGGCAAATCATATGATTAATGGATAAATTAAAATATCATCAATCAGATATTTTTCAGTTCTGTAAATGCTTAAATTTATAATCAAATTTTGTCAAAATAATACAAAAAAAATTTACCAATATATACCACTTCTACGAATAGCTCGTAATTGCGTCTCTTTCGAGACCTAGACCTTTTATCATGATTTCGGCTTGTTGCATACCTTGGTACATTACTGAATGAATAGCATTTGTTGATGCTGTTTGAGTAGCAAAGGGTGTCCTCTTCTCATACCCTTGAATCCACAAGTATCAGTAGAGGACCAAGAAACCACTCGACCCTGGACATCTGTAACTACGACAATGGTATTATTGAAACTTACTTTTGAACATGCATAACTCCCTTTGGTATTCTATGTGCACTCTTACTTGAACTAATACGTATATTCCTACGTGAACCAATTCTTAGTATATCTATTTCAAGTATGCTTTTGCAATGAATGCGAGGATATAAATACTCTAATTTGAATTTTTTGTCCATAATTATTAGATAATAACAAACATATGCTTTGATACCCAAATTTAACTTCAATTTTCTATTTAATTTTTGTGTATGTTTGGATTACTAAATAAATCATATCATTATTGATGCTCACAAAGGTTAGCACCGTAAAAAGTCAAAAACCCTGCCTGATATCTCAAGATAATCTAAAGCCTAACATACCTTATAAAAAATGTTAACACTTTATTATCTAAGGGTTTGTACTTTGGTTCAAAGGGTTGTTTGTAAGCTTACTGTGAGGTGAATATTTGCAACATTCTGCCAGGGTTGGGACATCAAATTAGAGAGCAATAGAATTGACACCAAGGGATGAATGCTTGATTGTACACTTTTGGGGGCGTTTTTGCCAGCGAAGGTAAGGCGGGGGTCAGTGCATTGATCCGCAATGCAAGTGGGAGCTGTGTATGTTGGAAGGTTGATTTTCTAGCCAATATATTTGAAAAGTGATTCATGTTGAAGTTTTTTATGGCGAGGATGGTGTTAGAGAGTGTTGATGTTTCATGGTAGGCCGATTATCTTCCAAAGCCATTGTTAAAGGGTGATTGATAGGATGAAAAGAACACAAGTGTGTTAGAGTCTGGAAGATCGATGTTTGATGATATTTGTGTTCTGTTACAATCCTTTTCTCATGTTCAACTTGAGTATGTCACAAAAGAAGCTAATGGGGTAGTTTTGAGATTGGCTAGAAGCCTAGAACTGCTAGGTTTATTGGGGGATGATGTTTATCTTGATGCTCTTCTGGACTTATTGTATGAGAAACTCGTATTTGAATGAACAAAATACTATTTTTTCTTTCTAAAGAAAAAGGTAAGTAGCTTTCTTACATCACAATTAATAAAAAATAAGAAAAAATGCAATTTACTCTCCGGTGTTATGGGTAATGTGCAATTACCCCCAATGAAAAATAAAGAAGCAAACTATTCCCCTGTGTTATATGAATTAAGCAAGTAGGTCCCTTACTGCGTGAATTGTTGGTTATGCATGGTAGCTAGGCTTTGTTGCCGATTTTTACTCTTATTTTGATTATTTTGCCCTTATTTAGTAAAAATTACTGGAAATGTACCATTCCATTTGTCACATTTTTAGGTGGAAAAGAGAGAGAGAGAGAGAGAGAGAGAGAGAAGAGAGAGAAGAAGAATTGCTTCAAAATGGAATAATATCTCCGGTAAGTACAAGCAACGACTCGATTTGAGGTTTTCAAATACGACATTTTGTAACATCCAGTTGTTATGTATCCTTCTATTCCACCTTAATTTTAATGAAGTTACATTTGCAAATAAAGTTAGCTAATTTGTTATAAACTGGACACTAGAATAAGAAAAAGTTTCCATTCCTAACTGACAGAGACAAAATTATCAGGGTTTAAGTGTTCAACCCCAAAATATAATACAAAGCGCACAACTTATTTTCAAAACAAAAGTAACCCCAGACTATTCAACAAGTACATTTTGAAAATTGTTCAAAGAAACAAACTTCCTGCCGTAGAAATACAAAATTACGAAAATCAATCGAAAGCATGTCGCGCTACAATTTTCATTGCTTTCTCTTGCTTCTTTATTTGATTTTTGTCAAACACCTCTATTGTAGTTGGCCTTTTGTTGTATTTACTAACTAAAGTTTTCTCTGTTCCAATTGAACTTTCTACAGATTTGCCCAGCAAAGATGCAATTTTAGGACCTTGATAGGTAATCTCTTCCTATAGAAAACATAGAAGATGTCTTGAGCATAAGTATTAAATTATGAACTTACATAAATTTTGCAGTTTTTACCTTACCATAGAATGTGCAGATTTGCTTATAGGCTCTTTAGTTGTCTCATTTTGGAAAAAAATTTTCCCTTCTTCTGAAATACCAAAGAAAGTAAATTAGATTACACGTTATAAGCAAGATGTTACATTAATCCAATTGAAACTTGGAAGCAGATTACCTTATGAGTTGTTTTCCTGACTGCAAAAGTGGGTTGCTCTTAGCTTGCAGGGGGTGTTGAGATCGTTGAGGGATCTCTTCAGGAATACTTCCCTGCAAAGGAGAGTTTAGGACTTAAACTTTTGGAAAAATAAATAAGGAATGCAAGATTTAAAAGTATTACATTGAAGAATTTGGACTTTGGATGAGTGGATTGTTGCGACTTCCTTTGTTGTGGCCTACTTCAAGGCACTTCTTGCAGGTGTGAGTCAAACCTTTCCTAATGGACACCTTGGTTTAATGTAGCCCATCAGTACTTTTTCTCCTGAGTTTCTTTAGCCTGCCTCTCTTCTTTTTTATGGGTGGTGATATGAAGGGCTCAAATGTTGCACTAATGTAGTCTTTAAACCAAGGACAACATGTGTCATCTTATTGTGAACCCTATATATGCTTCTTTCTTATAACAGTTTCCAACAAACTCATCAATTTGGACTCTTTTTGACCTAATTGCTACACATGCATGGCAACAGGGGTATCCATTCAACTCCACAATTGCATTTTTTTTTTTATCTAAGTCCACCACAAACTTGTCCAAAGAATGGTCTATGGTAAACTCATTAGCTCCACACCATCTAGTAAAATAATTCTCAACTACCATTTGTTGTTTATTTTTTTATTTCAAAATGTTTAGGAGAATTGTTCCTGCATAACTTTCCAACCCCTCCCTATTCTGTTGCAGTCTCACCATTAGTTTGGTTCGTATCCATTCAAACATTATGATTATTGGTTATTCATAACTTCAAGAAAATAATTATTAAGATTTTGCACAAGCTATTAACCAAGATGTCACACTCGATATGAGAATGGAAAAATGCCCTAAACTATTAACCACTCAAGTGTTTCTACATCTTCAGAAATTTTTGGATCAATTTCTTGAATCTTTTTCATGTATCTTTCAAAATATTTTTTATTGCAGTAGAAGCAGCCTTCTAGAAATATTCTTTCAACTCAACATACGTGAATATAGCTAAAAATTCTGGTACATATGCCTTGTACAAAACATGTGTTCACAGTCTAGAACTAAATCTTTCAATGATTCAATAAAACCATTCCGCCTATTTGAAATGAAACACCATTTACTACAAGTAACTCATTTTAAAAACCATATCCAGGTTTCTCTATTTTCTACTTGTATGACAGCCATGGCAATGGAAACGTGATATCATTTCTATCCCTACCAACAACTATAAACAATTGACCCCCGTAATAGATCTTCAGGAAACAACCATCAAAAACTTATTATTGGCTACTACCCTCCAAGAAGCCCTTTTTAAAAGCCTAAAGTGAGAAATACATTTTATCAAACACAGGAGGATCATAATCTTGAATTTTCTTAAAATTAACTTACTACCTGAATTGAATTTTCTCACAGCTTCACATTAATCCCATAATATTTCATAGTGCATTGCATCAGCACCTCTAATGGCTTCTAAAGTTTTCTTTTGAGCCCTTATGACCTTGTATCTACTAACATCTATATGTATTTTCTTAAAATTGTATTTTTTAACTGTTGAATTGGGATTGAAGGACAATCCCTTATGGCATCTTCCATCCTTGTGGAAGTATGTAGCCTTAGCAACGCTATTATCATACGTTCTTGCATAAGTATGTTCCCCCTTTAATATTTTTTGAAAAGTGGGGTCCTTCATGATAGGTGAGGCATGAATCTCCATTGGCAGCCATTAACATCATATTTAGCAGTTATTCTTGCAGTTTCATTCCTAATATACTCAATGTCTTACCCATGCCTGGTACATCATACCTTAAAACTTCTCTAAATTGTTTTGAATATTTGAGTGTTATTCCCTCCACCAAGTTTAAAGACGTTAAATTAGTTGAGTCCTTAAATATTGGATGTTATCATTTGTCTCCCCCTCACTCCCTTGTAAACTTGTCAGGTCATCCTCATCAATAGTCCAACCGTCTTGAGTTACATCAAGAAAAATTGTTGCTTTAAATTTCTTTTATTACTACCTTTCAACATCTTCTTCAATTTTTTTGCTAGTTCCTATTTATTTGGTTTTTATTTATGAAAATGTCGTCATAATTTTCAAACTCAATGTCTTCTAAAATAAACTAGGGTATCTGAATCACAATCAAAATTAAGTTGCATATAGTCTTCATCAGATAAACCATCAAACTCTAATTAGGACTCATTTAAATATTGTTCACATATTTTTCTTTTTTCTTATTGGTCAAGCCCCCAGTCTTGTTTTGATTCACACTATCGTTTTCAATAATAGTTTTAGAAACTTCCACATTTTCAGAAATATTATTATTTTTAGCAAATTAGGTTGCACATTTTTAGAAACATCCACATTTTTGGACATGTTTTTATTTAGATTTGTATCATCCTAACCATGCCCACCCTTACCCTACCCCTCATGGTCCTACATGACATCATCACCCTCAACCTCAACCCCATTTTTACCTTAACCCTCTAAACCCTGACCCTCACATTCTAGAGCCTCTTTATCACCCTTAACCTTGACCCCACCCACCCCTGTCCCCCACAATCTTGCCCCTGTAACTCTCCATCAAACACAAACTCCTCTTCTAATTCTTCAAAATTAATTCAATCTAAAAAGCCACCTAATTTCTTCTTGTTGTCTTTAGCTATTGGATTGCCTTAACTGTCTAAAAATATGCAGTGGTTCCTCCTCATCTTCCTCCACATAATTTTTTATTGGGCATCCAACCCTCTATAAATATTTTACAAGTCTACCACAATAGATATCAATGCATTTAGTTTTAATCTACTTAGGCCAAACTCCAAGTATTAGAGGATTACAATAATAAAATCCAAACGTCTCATATCGATTTGTTCAAATATTTTATACTCCCACCTATATATCTTAATCTAGGTGTAGAAACAGATTTACCACCCCAATGAAATTCTATATTATGATGCTCAAAACTCTATGACAAAAAAAATCAACATACATGCATTAGATTTCAAACAAAATATTATTACAAGGGGTGGGGAATGCACATTCACCAACACATTTACTCAAATACAACAATCAACTATTTCCCAAACAAAAACAGTCTTTACAAACATGTAAAACAAGGGACCACATATGTAGAAAAAATGATTAAAAAAAAAAATAAAAAAGGTAAAGGGACCTACCTTCATTGCAGCAGTTTTATATCAAATTCCTCCTCTGGATCTAATGCCATAATTTAAAAAAAAAAAAAACTATAAAAAACTATTCTTAGTACTAAAAATTAAAAAAAAGACAAAAAAATAAAATAAAACTAGAGCACTCACCTTATATATGCTTTGATGTGAACTTTTAGTAGTCTACACCCCTTCGGTCTGACTTAAGAAAAAAATCCTCGAAATCGTCAAAATAGAACATATTTTATGCATCAAATCCAACAAAAATAAAGTAAAAACATAAAGCACATTTACTTTGGGTATGAGTTATTTGAGCAACATGATTGATTATTAATAAAAGTGATAAAAAAATAACCCGAATTAAATATTTGTTTGAAATTAAAAAAAGGGAGATTTTAATCAATTATATATTTACTTTGATTTTTGTCCTCTTTGTTTAATGGAAAAAGACTCTTTACCCCCCCCCCCCCCCAACCCCCCCATGTTAAATACAAATCTGCTAATATTTTACCAAAATTGCTTCTTCATTCAAACCCAGAAAGGGCTAAGCCAGTAAACTAGAGACAAGCGACTATTTACAAATCAAAATAAGGAAGAAAGAGGTTGAGCTACAAAACCTTTGTGAAACAATTTTGATCAAAACAAGCCCGTATTATGTACCCTTTTTGCCCTGCTTTCACCCAGCAGTGCGAATGAAATGAACTCCATCATAAACGCACCAATATCAAAGGAAGGGCATAGGTGTAAAATTATGTACTAAAATCAGGACAAGGTGATAATTTAACCACCTTGTCCCAAATGGGCTGCTAGCCCAAATAAATAAACCACCTTAGGAGGTGGGTTGCATAATGGAACCAAAACAGTGTAGGCCCGGGCCTTAACATGAAAGCCTAGCCACCATTCATCAAAGGAAACAACGGATTAGCATTTAATAATAAACTCATTCAACCTTGTTGCCTAATGTAAATGAGCCCAAAGAATATTATCCTAACAATGTAATAATACCTTCACAACATCTTTGTTGCCAATTAAACGATTAAAATCTCTTGTTTTCCCTACAAATCATCAAAACAATGTTTATTATTTTTATGAAAATCCAACAAAAAAAAATCAAAAACATGAGAAATACTATCCTAAACCTATATTAATACATTTAAAACCCATTGAAGATTAAATGGCAAAAACCTCCTCGTGCTTGCCAAATGCAAGTACAAGGGGAAAGAAAAAGATTTTGCTCACCTCTCCCTCCAAAAATGTAACTTTTGAGTTTTTGAATGGTCAACACAGTGAGCCTCTTTCATTATAACGAGGGGTATTTTGGACCTTTACCCTTCAGTTACATGTTTAATATGCCCAAGGAGGCAGTGTGCTACATTTTTTATAACACAAGGGGATAAATTAGTTTTCATAGGGGGATTTAAATTGCATTTAACCCATAAAAAAATATGATATGTAACAAAGTGAGCAGTGATGCAAATAAATATAAAAAGTTAGAGTAAAATAAGGGGAGGGCCCCTAGGAATGTTAGCACATTATTTACAGTATTGAAGAGATTCATTTAGATTAGTAAGATGTATTAAGAATAAAAAGGGATTCAAATAGATAGTACTTAGACCTATTAACATTCTTATAACGGGTAGAACTACTCCAGAGTGCAAGTTTGAGGGAAAATTCATTTGGGTCATGGCAGCAATGTTAAAGAAAAAGAAGATTTGTTGCAATGTAGTTGCATAAGATACATAAATAGAAGGTGTTAGCCACGTTGAAGATGATAAACATTGCATCTTCAAGTCCTCATGCCGAAAGTACGAGATTCACTTGAGTGTTCCTTAGGGGAGAAATGCGAAAAAAAAAAATAGGGGCCAGCTTTAAATCAAATCTTGATCATCTAGTTTGCCCATCAAATCAGCTCTCTTGTGTGCATATCCCATGCCCAATGGTATGTTGAAAAGTGCTTGAGTGTGTGCCTATAACTTGTTAGAGTAGATTGCTTGTTTTGATCTACCTGATTAGAGAATTTAGGAATTAATTAGCCACATCAATCTTTCTCTTTGAACGTAAAAAAGTGTCTCTATGTTATTAAGGGAATTTGCGCACCTACTTATGAGAAGCAATTAGTGGCTTTAACCAAGTAAACTTTCATCTTCGAAATTCTCGTCGATTTCCTAATTGTCTATTGATGTGATATTTGTTGATGTGCTCACCTGACGTGGATCGGTCATGTTGACATGTCGAATAAATAAAAATTCTTTTAGTGGGCTGCAATTGAATTGGGACAATCTTCAGCCGTTAGTACGCCATACTTGGGCTGACTATAGCGCTTCAATAATTGGATTGTGGGTGCCTTGGACTTCTTATTGTATCATGGGAAGCTTATTAGGGTTTTAGTTGAATGGGCATCACAAAGCCTGTTGTATCTTTTAGCGCGTTAATTTGATTACAATGGTTAAATTGAGCATTATTAGCTTTGGTCAAAATAATATTTAAAGGTAGTCAAGCTCTCTCAATTTTAAAATACCCACCAATGAATTTAACCTATATTGATCTTTCCACTATATAAAAATAAAAATGATAAGAGTTATACAGTCATATAAGGCCATTTATAAAGTTATACAAGGCTTTAATGTAGTTATTTAATCGAGCCCGTCAGCCTACTATTATGTTGTAGGGCCCTATTGGATCCTATTGGACCCGATTACAATACAACCAAATTTGGTTGGGTTGAAATTAGTGGTCAATGGTTGTATTCTATTCTTTTTGTTTCTCCTTTTTGTCCCCATTATTCCCAATCTCCTTGATGAAATTGCCTACATTTTGCACTTAAATTTCCAACAGTCTTCTGAACTTTAATTAATAAGCTGACACAAATTTGTACAAATAACAAGTAACTTTTTTCCTCTCTCTCCTCCATTTTGTCTTCTTCAATTGGTACTCTCATTGAGTCGAACATACTTTACACCTCACAAGTAATCTTTTTTCATATTTCGGCATATGGGGAGATATATCTTCACTGTCATATGGGTAGTTTAGTTCGAAAAAAATTATTTGACCTGCAATAAGTCAATAATCAGTCAACCGAGGGTAAAAATATCAATTTTCATTCAACTTTTTTGTTAACATCAGCAAATTAAGTGAATTTTGACTAACATATGGACTTATTTGTTAGATAGAAGCAAACCTTAGAGGTGTTAGATGTAATTTCCAAACCACAAGGGGTTTATATGTAATATACCAAACCTCAGGGGAGGAAAGTGTAATTCTTCCTATATTATCTATAGGATCTATTTATACTAATATAAAAAAAACCCTTATACACTCACAAATGGAAGTTACGTGACACCGCCGCACCATTTTTTTTGAAATGCCAAAATTAACCTTTTTTATTATCTACTATCTATCTGTATCTATATATATCTAAACTTTATAAAAAATGTCATTGAACTAATAATATAACTAACGTTTTCAAGTTATTAAATTTTATGTTAATTGATAAATTAATTTCTTTTCTTTTCTTTCTTTCTTTCTTTTTTTAAATTTAATATATTGATTTATATATTTTACTCTTATATAATATATTTTAAAGTATGAAAAGTTATTTATTATATGCACGCAAGGACGGCGTGCCACAACGGCTAGTAGTATATAAAAGAAAAAGCCTTTTTATCTCACAAACGGCGGTTATGACACCAAAACACCAATTTTATCATTATACCAATTATACCCCTAAGTTTTTTTCTTTTTTACTTTATTTATTTCTTTCTTTATTTATTTTTGTTTTAGAAAAATAATGAATTTGTTTATATATATTTTTTCTTATTCATAATATAGTTTAAAATATTACATATTATTATATGCACACAGGGACGGCGTGCCACGATGGCTAGTATTAAAAAAAAAAGAGGTCTTAACTACTATCTTTGTTCTTGGCATTCACATTGCGTGGTAAATCGCTAAATTTTCAATGAGGATGATTTCGATACGAAGGTGAATAATGAAATCAATTTGGGGATGATCTTGAGTTGATTTATGGACAGATGATTTCTTGCACTGGTTGTGATTCTTGAAAGTTGGCCAGTGTAGTTTAGATTCGGCTTCTTTAGTGCAGATTGCGATGACGTGAATTTTGTGATGAGTTAATAAAATATTTGACAAAATTTCCCACTCACATAAAGTGTTTGGTTTAAGTCATCGGCCGTGGCGGTTGCGGTGGCGGTGAAGGAGGTGGAGGAGCTTCCGAAACAATGGCAGAGGTCAAAATTAGCGTGGCTATGTAAGGAGTTTCCGGTGCATAGATCGGGTACATTTAATCTTTGTCGATTTTTCTTGGAATTGCCTCTCTGTTGTGAAATTTTTACTATTTTATCTTATCACTATTTTCTTGACGTCAATTAGAGGCATGTAAATTCAAATATCAATTCATTTATTCTCTCTCTTTTCTTCTTTATAAATGAAAGTACAAAATTTCACTCTTTGAATTTGCAAATTATGGATACTTTTTAATTAGGATTCGCAAACACCAAGATAAAACAGAAAGGGATTTGAATATATTTTCTTTTATTTTCTTTTTAAGTTTTTTAGTATTTGTAGTAGGTTTAGTTTGTTATTTATTAATGTTGGTTATTGAAATCTTTTATATAGTTGTTGATTATTGTTTATTCAATATCTTATGTTAGCATTTTGTCATAATTGTTTTTTGTTTTTTTATTACTAGAAAATTCTTCTTTTAAAAAAAAAAATCTTCGTGATTTATGCAATTACGCTCATCCATTAAATATTTTTTAAGTTGATTTTATTATACATTAACTGGATTCTTTTCCATAGTATTATTTTAGACATTCCCTAATATATATATATTCGTCAATGACTTATAAATTTGATCATATATTAAAATTGACTAAAGTATGTAATTTAGGCAAATTGATTAATGTGCTTTAATATTTTTATTAAATTTTTATTTATTTAAGCTTTACTTAAAAAAAATTATACTCACGGGGATATAATGAAAATGCTAATCAAGCACTCGGGTTGCATGTGCACAAAAAATAGTTGCATTAAGTTAGAGAATTTATGGGCATAAAATTATGCGTGCTAAAATAAAAATGTGCTATTTTATATTCATTTGATTAAACGGTACATCTTTATTTTAAATTAGAAAAAAATATTATCTTTTTTATTTACACTTAAAAAATTATACACGTGGAGACCACATGTGCCGGTTGTTAGTATCTATACTAATATAAAAAGAACTCCTTATACACTTACAAATGGAAGTTATCGTGACACTGCTGCGCCATTTTTTGAAATCCAAAATTAACTTTTTTATTATCTACTATATCTATCTGTATTTATATCTTCTATATTTATATTTAAACTATATATAAAAAAATGGCATTGAACTAATAATATAACTAACTTATTCAAGTTATTAAATTTTATTTTTAATTGATAAATTAGTTTATTTTCTTTCTTTCTTTTTTTAAAATTTAATATATTGATTTATATATTTTTACTCTTATATAATGTATTTTAAAGTGTGAAAAATTATTTATTATATGCACGCAAGGACGGCGTGACACAATGACTAGTAAAAATAAAGTAAATACTTAATATGGGGACCACACACAAAATTAGGAAAAGAATAACTAAAATGTGCCTTGCCATAACCAAGATAACCGTGCACTCGGAATAATCGCATGCATTTTATTCAATAATGTACTTGATCTCTGTAACTATTTGATTAGTTCAAAATCAAAAATTCATGTCGTGTTATACAATTCGATCATCTCTATAAATATATAGTCCTTAAATAAGATCAATTTTATATAAAATAAAAATAAAATATATATTATCTTGATATGACTAGGGTTGGCAATTTCAATCCGAACCCGGAAAAC
The DNA here is from genome assembly GCA_034509725.1 of Sesamum angolense. Taxonomy (NCBI): domain Eukaryota; kingdom Viridiplantae; phylum Streptophyta; class Magnoliopsida; order Lamiales; family Pedaliaceae; genus Sesamum; species Sesamum angolense. The sequence continues at coordinate 13,276,106 of JACGWL010000011.1, read as the reverse complement.
CCGCCCCGGACCCGCCCCGTATGGGGCGGGTCTGGGATGCTATTTTTCGGGTTCGGGGCGGGTCTGGGGCAGCTAAAACCTGCCCCGGCTGGGTCCGGGGCGGGTTATGGGTCCTGTCTCGAACCCGTCCCATTGGACCCGACCCCGACCCCGGTCCAACCCCACCTCTTTTTTATTGTATATTATTAATATATACAATATATTATAAATAAAAAATTATCTTATTATATATATAAATCCTAAATAATTTTTACATATACCCTATATATAAAAATACCAAAAATAAAAAATTAGTTGATAAAAAATTTAATAATTTATATGAACGTATTTTTTGTCTTATCCAATTCATTTTAGATTGAAAATTATATTAAAATATTTAAATCTAAACTGATATTATTTCTTAAAAAATATTAATTTAATATATTCTTTGTATAAATTAATTAGGTCGGGACGGGGCGAAATTTTTAGCATGGCGAGGCGAGGCTGGGACGGGTTATGGGGCTGGCAAAAATTAAATGAGACGGGTCTGGTACGGGTCCAACGGGGGGGGGGCGGGTTATGGGGCTGGCAAAAATTAAATGGGGTGGGTCTGGTACGGGTCCAAGCGGGGCGGGGGGGGTTATGGGTCTGGCAAAAATTAAATGGGGGGTCTTGAATCCGGGCGGACCCGTACCAGACCCGCCCCATTGCCATCACTAGATATGACACGAATCTCATAATTGGAAATGCAGCTCAATGTGGGCAAGTGTTTTTTTTTTTTTTGGGGGGTTGGGGGGGTTTTGTTTAGGGTTATTCTCGTCATTTACTAGTTACTGTCCCCAACCTTGCTATTCTGGCCCATTACAGCAGCTTGGCCTTTTAGTCGGAAAATGAAGCCCATAGCATTATTGTACGTTTACACGAACACGTGGCCTGTGTTGTAAAATGATGATAATACCCCTATATATATTTTTGAAATTTATTTAATAAATAATATATATATATATATATGAAAAATAAATTATTAATATAATAATAAATTATAAAATATTTATAAATAATAATATTTGTTTAGAAAACTGTAGTAGTTAATAAAAAAAATAGAAAATTTAATCGAATTTTACGGGCTTAACCCGTTAAGCCAGAGGCGGGTCAAGAAAGGGGTGGGCTTTTGGGTCCAAGTCCAACAAGAAATGACGGGGGGTTGGGCGCAAAAACGGGTAGGCGCGAGTTGGGCGGGTCTGACAAAACCCACCCGGCTTGAACCCATTCCTATCCAACACAGATCTCACCATACATCAACTAATGATCTACATTATAAAGGGGAAATGAAATTTATTTTTCTCTAGACGTTTTTTTAATATTTAGTTCCATGAATTTATAAAACATTATACTGTACCATTTTTTTGCTATAAATTTGCTGATAATTGTCTATAATGACAATTATACATAATTCTTATAATAAATAATTATTTTTTTCAAATTATCCACACGTAATATATATTTTTTATAATAATTTTAAAATTAATAATTAATATTTTATCATTAATTTTTTTATTACCATAATCACGGGCGGTGTCAAGTTCTGTCAAGACTTGCCGCAAGACCAAGGATTATTAGCCAATGTATATATATATATATATATATATATATATATATATATATATAATTATGTGGCACGTAGTATCTGCGCGCAGAAATTTATTAATATTTTTATTTTATTAAAAATTCATAATTTATAAATTTTGTCATTGTTTTACAACTTTACATACATGACCGTTGATAAATTTTTTCTAACACATTAATTATCAATACATATTTTACTTAAATTTAATTAAAAACTAAAACTTTGTACCACATACATTATATCAATAAATACTAATATGTTATCTTTTAGTTAACAATAAAATTAAATAAAAGTGAGTAAATTTAATTTGTTAATGCAGTAATTGCATGAAATTTTTTTTTTAAAAAGTGATTAAGTAGTTAATTCAATGTAAGTTGAAAGTTAATTAAGTTTTATATAGAAGGACATTTTTTGTATTTAAAATTTTTAGTGTAGTGGTATGACAACTACCACTTTGAGTCTATAACTTTCTTTTTCTTTATAATAGTATAGAAGATATATATATATATATATATATAATATATATATATATATATATATGATTGGGCTTGGGCCAAGGGCATTGGGCCTAATGCCCATTTTAATTTTTGTCTTTTAATTATAAGTTCAAGTCAATTTAATCGATCAACAACTTGATATTTCACGAGAAAGCACTAACAAAGGAATAGACTCAGAGATAAAGGAAGCAATAACTTTATAAAAAAAAAACTTATATTTTTCTTGTGTAAAAGTCATTTTAATTTTTTCTCTTTTTTAGATATTCACTCTCCACTAATCAAAACCATATAATTTCCACTTAGCCAAATCAAAAAAGAAAAAAAAAAAAAAAAAAAAAGAATCATATTTTCACTTAGCCACGAAGAGAAATCAACATCAGGTATTAATTCTTTTTTAAATTCCAATTGCTTTTATATTTATGTATTTCGATTTTCGAACAACTTGTTGTTTTGTTAGTTTCGTAATTTTTTATGGCTAAATGTTATATGTGATCCTTTAAATCACTTTACTCTGTCAAATTTTTTTTAACTTTATCCCTAATTAATTTGTCTCTATTTGGTCCCTCTGACCATTTTTTCCGGCGAAAGTAGGACCGGAGGTTTGAGTTTTTGGAGGTAAATGGTCAACATAAGTTTGATTTTATCACTTTAGTCCCTTAAATTTTATAAATTATCAAATAGTCCTTTTTAAGAAAGAAAATCATTTTTTAATACTTTTATATGGTATAATGCAATTATCTTGTATGAAAAATAAAAATTTTGAACTTTTGTGAACATAATATTAACATATTGCTTAACTTAAAATAAAATAGTTTCTCTTTTTTTTCCTGAAGTGACAAAAATATCAAAATATAAATAATTTATAAACTTACCTAATCTAAAATATAATAAAAAAAATCTAAGTTGGTTCTTTAATCTTAGGAGTTAAAGATATGTCTAACAAAATTAAATCTTAGCAATTTTATTAAATATTAACAATAAATTTGTTAAGAAAAAAATGATGGAATGTACTTTTAATTGGATTATTTGGTGGATTTCAAATATATAAAATTTATTTTAAGAGGTTTTCTTAAAATGAATTTTAAATATGTGAAATCCACCAAAGAATCTATTTAACAAACATAATCTACCAACTTTTGTTCGAAAATTCAATATTTAATAAATATTGTTAAGGTTTACTTTTTTAAACTTATCTTTAACTCTTGAATAAAAATTACTGACTTAGGTTTTTTTTTATTTATCACATTTTCATATTACATAAGTTTTATAAAATTTATTCATAAATTTGGTTTTTTTCAATAACTAAAAAGAAAAAACTGTTTATTTTAATTTAAGCATATATTATTATTATGTTCACAAGAATTCAAAGTTTTCTTTATTCACATAAGATAATTACAACATATCAGCATAAAAAATATATAAAAAAACAAGTTATTTTTTGTGTAAAAAATGATTAATTTGATAATATTACAAACTTAAGGGACTAAAGTGATAAAATTAAACTTATTAATCATTTTACCCTCCGAAGAGTCAAAATCTGTCCATATTTTCATCGAAAAATTGTCAAAGGGACCAAATTGAGACAAAAACTAAAGATTAAGGATGATAAAGTCAAAAAATGATATTGAGAGACTAAAGTGATTCTAAGCAAAACTTAAGGGACTAAATATAGTATTTATCTTTTTCCATTTATCAGATAAAATAAATTTTAGTTTCTTCGTAATATTTTATTTAAGTCTCTCAAGACAAATAAACTTAGATTTCCAAAAATGTAGCTCGATTTCCAACTTGACCCCATGCTTATACGAAATTTTAAATTTAACCCTATGTTTCATTAAAAGTTACAAACGAGGCCAAGACGTTGCAAAAAGAGCGCTAGCACTAATGAACGTTAAAACTAACGGTGGAGAACCCGCATGAAAGTCACATGCACGTGGATCAAAAAATTGGTTAGCCGTTAGTTTTAACTTCTAATCTTTTTTTACTATGGGAGCTTTTTTTCTTTTCTTTTTTAATGTTTTGGCCTCTATTTGCAATTTTTAACGCGTAAATCATAAGTCAAGTTTGAAACGACCCTAAACTGTCAAGCTAATTTGCAATTTTGACAAATTTTAATAGGAGTAAGCCAATTTTCTGAGTTTTCCATAGTGCCACTAATCAAAAAATAATGAAATCTGTAATATTTAAATGAAAGTGTTACTTGGTAGCAATAATCAAAATCAAAATAATCCAAATACTATAATAGAAAATTAATAATATTTAAAAAATATCAAAATTGGTTCCCCAACTTTTCTATGGGGTATAAAAATCGAAGATGGGGAAGTTGGAGTTTGGGTCACATGATGGGGTGTAATTAGGTTTGGATGGTTGCAATGTGAGTATTTGTGTGGTCCTCTCTCAGGTCTGCTCATCCCCATCTCCACTGTCCATGTGATTTTGTGACTTATGTTGATTGATAGCAATATTAAAAGGGAAGTTGGGGTGGGGGGGGGGGGGGGGGGGGGTGATTTTAATTTTTTTATGGATAAATAAATTAGTTTTTTTTTTTTATATATATTGAGTATGAAAGTACAAAAAGAAAAAAGGGCTAAATATAGTTTACACTTCAAAAGTATACTGTCCTCATCCATTACACCCCTAAATTAAATAAATATTTACTTATCCCTTATTTTTGAGATAATCTTTTAAATAAATGAAAATAAATAAAAAATACTCTTAATTATTGATAATATGATATATTCACTTTAATGCCCTCTATAGTTAGATATATCAATTATTTTGAAAATTTTATTCTAGTATGATGTTTATAAGTTAATACTGGATTAGTATAAATTGATTATGAATAATTATTTCAATTTGAGTGTATAAATAATCGTATTGATTTAACAAAAATTTATAAATTTAATTATTTTAAATTAACAACTAACAATGCATTTTTACGTATTAAAATTTTACTTATGATATTTTAGGGTATATGTTCTATTCATACCCAAAAAAATTATTACAATATAGGTATGTGTCTGAGTCTGGATCTAAAGTAAAAGTACGAGGCATGGGTTTGGGTAATAACTATCAAAATGGATTGGGCTTTAATGTATTCGATCTAGCGTTAGGTTAAGGGGTGAAATAGAGTTACTATTTGGAAAGAAAAAAAAAGATTACCTCATTAACCCCCCACAAATTACCACACTTGATATTTGAGTGCCGAAACAATAGGATCAACGGTCACTTGCAATATTTTTGTCATAAAAATTATATTTAGTTTAATGCACAAACACAAAATTATAAATTTATTTTAATCCAAAAGTACTAACATTGATCAATTCGTGACTAATCCAATACTAATTTATTAATTGCAAGTAAAATTTGAAGTCAAATTGATTAATATATTTTTAAGTGAATATATATCATCGATAGTCAAGAGTAACTTTGTTCATTTTTATTTAATTTAAAAGATTATCGGTAGGTGAAGGTTTCTTTAGTCTAGGGGTAACTGATGAGGGTGCCATACTTTACGAGCGTAAAATGTATTTAACCCAAAGAAAAAAGAAAAAAAAGATAGAGATGGGTGTTTGGGTGAGCTTATAAGCTTTTTAAAACATCTTATAAGATATTTTAAAACTTATAAGATGCTACAAAGTGTCTGATAATTCTTTTAAAAAAAATATCGTATAAGCTCGAGAAATAAGATGTCAAGAGCTTAATTATAAGCTCTTTAAAGAGTTACCAATTTATTTAAATCTTAACAAATTTGTTCAATTTAATTACAAAATTATCTTACTGCTTCTTATAAATTCATAAACGTGTCTTATCCAAACACTTAATGAACTTATTTTAAATAATTTATAATATCTTATATGCACTAAAGTATCTTATATGAGCTTATAAAATCTTTTAAGTGAAATTAGTCAACGGAGTATTTGTGTGAGCCTAAAAGTAGAAAATCTTATAAGATAGCTGAAAGCTTAGAAGATGTTCAGAGTTCGAAACTTAATTTTTAAGTTTATTTATTTTTTAAATTAATTATAAAATTGTTATTACTAACATCTTGTGACTAAAGAGCTTAAAAGATCTTATTAAAAACGATGGGTTGAATCTTAAGTTTTTATAAATAACTTATAAGATCCTAAACATCTGCTGTTGTTGTTGTTTTTTTTTTTTTTTTTTTTTAATCTTAAGATCTTACAAGCTCTTTAGAAGAAGAAAACAATTAATTGATTTAATAGAGCTTATAAGGTCGCCAAATATCCTTTAGGTTCTATTTTAAAAATAAGCTTCTAAAATATTTGAATAACATAAGAATCGTATAGCTTAAGATGCCAATAATAGCAACTTTAAAATAAATTTGATCAAAATTGTAAGAGGTTAAAATTTTAAATAAGTTGGGAACTCTTTTTTTTCTGAAAGGAGCTTATAAAGTCCTACATCTTTTTTCCTTTTTTTTTTAATCTTATTGTAGACTCTTTTCGTTTAAATTTTGGGTTAATTACATTTAAATTCCCTCTAAAAAATGTAAATTATATATTTGTTTTCAAAAAAATTACAAAATTACACTTACATGCATCCTTTTTGAAAATTTATTGCTTACACATTATCTCTTTTCGTTATGATTTGAATGAAAAATGCCGACTTTAGCAAAAACAATTACATAAAATTTTTATTTCGCTCCTCATTTAACGTTTCTATATAATGATTTTATACTTTTAAGGAAAAAAATATAATGATGTCTAACTCCCTGTATATATATATTATATTTATTTCTTTTTAATACAAAAATATACATGAGAATGTTAAATAACGAGCAAAATTAAAAATTTACGTTTTACTTGCATTAGTATTTCTCATCCAAACTCTAATGGAAGGAGATCAGGTGTAAATGGAGAATTTTCGGCAGGGGTGTTACTATAATTTCAAAATTTTTTTAAAAGAAAATATAATTTCGCATTTTTAAATGAAGTCTAAATATAATTAATCCTAAAAACTTGCAAAACATTTTTAATATCTCATAAGATATCTTGAAAAAATTTATAAACCTACCAACAACTCTAAATTGAGAAGTAATTAAGGTAGATAATATTTTTATCCAAGTTAGAAGAAAAAAAACGACCTTGCTGTTAGAATTGTCTTGGGGACATGACTAGACGACATAGCAAATAAATATTGTACCTTGTGCAGTGCCAATGTACAACATGTCATAAATCAACATTAAATCAAATTTTAATTTTGTTTTTCCACAAAATATATAATATGATAAAACAACTCACAAACCTATTTAAATAATACCATAATAAATGAGCCCTTTCCTACACTATTTTAGGGTTGGCATAAAGATGCTTGCAAATGTACTTTTTTCATATAATTAAAAAAAAAATAGCCCCAAATGGAATTTCCACGAGATACATTATTATTTTTTATTTAAATTAAATTTGATAGAATTAAATCAACAACATTACACGTTTATCGACACTTAATCTATAATTAATTATTATTCTTGAATCGTACATAAATAATATGACAAGTGAATAATTGGTTTATATCCGATTAGATCCAACCATAATAATATTATTTAGGGTGAATTACAGTCAAATTCCCTTATGTTTGATTTATTATCGTTGTTTGAGAAAATTATAAATTCCAACCCCCCCTGATTTTAACGTCTATATAACAACGAGCCTATTCCGTCAGACTGCGTTAGGTTTTTATCCAGCTTTTTAAGGGACTAGCTAAAATGCATTTTCAATTATCCATTATAATTTTATAATATTTTATTAGAATTTTCTAAAGAATTTTTTATGAATTTATATGCATTATGGATTATTTACTTTACCCATTCTTAGAATTTTTTTTTTACATTTTTCCAAACATTTAAAAAGAATTAACAAGGGTAAAGTAGTAATTTCCACATTATCATTAGGGACTAACACAATTTTTATTTGAAGATGGTATTTGTAATTTTTACATAATTAGAGATGTATTTATAATTTTTTAATAATCAAAAAAATATTTTATAATTATGTCAAATTTAAAAATTATTTTTAATTAGGTGGTAGTGGCCCACAATACTCTTCTAGCACAACATAAGTAGAAAAATCATAATTCTATGTACTATTCTGGTCACATTCATTTTCATGTACTTGGTTAGGTTGAATGAACCTCCATCATTATGCTCATAATTAAATTCAAATCCCATTAGTGATATAAATCTATATAAGTACTTTATGATAAATTGTAATTAACAAGGATTATGGAACAATAATGGTACTTATAGAAACAAAACACAAAAAAGGGGAAAATTAAAAAACTGTAAAAAAATAATTATAAAAATAGAGTGAAATGAAAAACTTCAAAAAAGTAGGCAGCACCGCGATCACTGACCATGGTGCTGCAATTTTTTTGTTTAAAAAATAATATAAAAAGCAGCCTACTTTTGGCCCAAATTTTTTTGCAGCACCATGGTGAGAATTCGAGGCACTGCAAAAATCTATCAAAAAAAAATATAATATATAATAATAAATTTAATATTTTTATTAATATTATGTATAAAAAATATAATATTGTATTATTATTAATATGTGTACAAAAAATTGTATATGACTTTCGTAAAATAATGATACCAAGCAAATTTTGCTAAAAAATATTTTAATTTAATAATAAATTATAATATTTTTATTAATACTCTATATAAAAAATTAACAAAAGTAATATTGTCTGTTCATTAATATTGTGTACAAAAATTGACTATAATTATAATGTGAGACTTTATTTGTGAATAATAATTATTAATTTTAATAAATATTAGTTGGTGTAGTTACTTTAAATAAAGTCTCACATTGTAATTATTGTCATATTAATGAACAGACAATATTACTTTTGTTAATTTTTTATATAGAGTTATAATAAAAATATTATAATTTATTATTAAATTAAAATACTTTTTAGGATAAAAATACATCCTAATAATATTTAGGATAAATTACACTTTGCCCCTTGAACTATTACTGATGTAACACTTACCCCCCTCAAATTAATAAATGTAATACTTATTATTTTCTTGATTGAACAAAAATGCCCTTCATGCTTTGAATAATTATCATACTTTTAATACATATATATATATATATATATATTAGTTTTTTTGCATATTAAATCATCACAAAATTAATTTTTAATTATTTTTTAATAAGAAAGAATTTAATTTACAAGTGGAGTATAAATTAATATATATAATAGATGCACAACAAATATAATATAACCAACAATTTATATATTTTTTAAAAGAAATTGATAAATATATATGCTTAACCAAAGTTAAATATTTTTCGAAAAAATGAATAAATATAAATATTTTAGCCTATTTTTTAGGAAAAATATATTCAAAAAATTATTTAATTACTCATTTTTATCTAAAAGAATAAATAGTTAATACCTTAATTTTTTTACCAAATCAATAGAATCTTTTTATGAAATTATTTTGAGTATTTTTTGTACCCATTCATTACTTAACTCCGAGTCTGTAAAATATAATAACATTCAAACTATTTAATTTACTAATTTTTTATTACTTCATTATAATTAAAAGATATTTTTTAAATTGAGAAAATTTTAATTAAAACTTAAAATACAAAACTCTTAGAAAAAGAAATTCTTTGAACTATATATATAATATAAGAGCAAAATTGTTCAAAAATTTAATTATAGGGGTAAGTGTTATATTTGTTAGTTTTAGGGGGAAAATGTTACATCAAATATAGTTCACGGGGGCAAAGTGTATTTTACCCTAATAATTATTCTTAAAAAAATTGCTTGATATCATTATTTTTACTAATATTATACAATATGATTGTTGTCAATTTTTTGTACACGACATTAATAATAATACAATATTGCATTGTCAATTTTTTGTAATATTAATTATTATTATTATTATATATTATTTTTTTTAAATAGATTTTTGCAACACCGCGAATTTTCATGGCGGTGCTGCAAAAAGTTTTAGGCCAAAGCAGCCTGCAAAAATATTAATTTATTTTTAAAATTTGCAGCTCGCGATTAGTGATCGCGGTGCTGCCTATTTTTCTTAAAATTTTCATTTCCCTCCATTTTTGTAATTGTTTTTTATATTTTTTTTAATTAATTTTCTCCAAAAAGGGTATATTACATTGATCTCCTGTATTTTTTATAAATTTACAAATATACCTTATATTTAGGAGTAAAATTTTACAAGTACACTCCTTGATGAATTACATCAATATTCTTGAGGGGGCTGTACTTGTATTTTTACATTGAATATGATATATTTGTGTAATTAAATCTAATCTTAAAAAGTATTAATATAATTTATTCTAGAAATATATATATATATATAGTGCATATAATATATATATATATATATATATATATATATATATGTGAGAGTTTCATAATATCATTCTTGTATTATTTATAGCAAAATGAGACACAATCATCACCAATGTAATTATGATTAAATGTGAAAATTAAATATGTTCTTTGGGAGTACTTTTATTGACAAGTCCATTATTAAATATTCCACTCTTATGTGGAATGAAAAAAATTCAAATAATTCTCACATCAATAATATGACTTAGAATAAACAGTAAATTATATTTATCTATACTATTATAAAGGGAAGAGGATTTATAAACTCAAAGTGGTAGTTCTCATACCACTACACTAAAATTTTTAAATACCAAAAGTGCCTTTCATTAGCAGAACCTATATAACTTCCCAACTCATAGTAAATTAACTACTCAATCACCTCACTTAAAAATAATTCCATAAATTACTACATTCAAAAATTAATTTACTCATTTTTGTTTTTTTTTTTGATTAAATTAAGCACAACAAATTAGTATTAATTTTGCATGTAATATAATCATCACTACTGGTATAATATAGTAATTTTTAATTTAATTATAGTAAAATATGTATAATCTATTGACAATTAATGCATTAAAAGAGGTTATCACAAGTTTTTGCATGTGAGGTTACAATTCAATGACAAACTTTATATACAGAAATAAATTATGAGTTTCAATAAAATAAAATTAGTAATATTACGCGCTAGGTACTGCGTGCCACAGTGTCTAGTATTTTTCAAAATTAGGCCAAAATACACAAATACTCTCTTATTCCTTTTGAACTGTAACACAACTACAATCAACTTATAATATTTGTATCGTGTTAAGCTAGACTTTAAGCGGATTAATTTTTTAATTTCATATTGAATATTCTATTTTGTCTCATATATGCATTCACGTGTATAAAATATTTTCTTAGATAAAATTATTAACGTAATTTTTGTATACGTGAAATAGAATAATAGATACAACAATTGCACTAGAAAATTCAATTCAGACTTAAAGTGGAATTCCTGCTAATGAGTAGGGTTCGGAACCTAAAAGTCATACTTATTGGGAGGGATTTAACTCTTTCGTTCACTCTTTAAACTTGATTAGTTTTATCTCGAGTGCCGATGGGAACACTTTTAAAAAGTTATTTGTTTTATATATTTAAAAATATCAAACTGTGCGGATCATATTATGTTGACAGTAAAACATTATAATAGGATATAATTTATGTTGTTAATATCTTAAAGAACAAAAATATGATAATGTTTTTCGTTTTTTATACGGACAAGGGTAGAATTGAGATTATATTATTCATATTCATTTAACTTCTTTTTTTAATTTTTTTAACCCACGTTCAAGTTTAAAAACAAGATCTCATATAAAAAATCTGAACCCAAATCATTGGACTGTCTTCTCAAAGTACTATCCATATTCATTCGATGAATAATAGGATACAAAAAATTATCAATTATGTAGCTCCACCCACATACCCAAAAAATTTTAGAAAATTATTTTAAATATGCAAAAATATTGAATTTAAATTTAGTTTTGATGTCAAATATTACTTAAAAATAATTTTTTATTTTGCGACTTAAAAAGATATTTTTTATTTTTTATTTAAATTTAAATAACTATAGCATTTATTATCTTTATTTAAAAGATTCACTTAATTTTTATGTTAAAAAAAAAGATTCACTTAATTTCTTAAATAATTTAAATTTATTTTTGTATTCATTGTACTTTTGTATAATATTTATTCAAATGCTTAATTTTAAATTTTAAATTATTTACCATTTTATTTATTTTTATGCATTAAAATCTAAATAATTTATAAATTTTTTTTTTATTTTTAAAAATATATATTTTTCCATATCTTGACACATGATACTAATGAATAATAAAATATAATATATATATATATAATATATATATATATATATATATATATTTTGAAGGGATCATAATATAATTTATATAATTAACATCCTTAGAAAAAAAATACAAGAATTTTCACAAAAATGTTGATAATTCACATTCATTACACAACAACATTAAATTTAAACCAAAGATACATCACTCGTCTACGTACGTATTAGAGTCCTAATACGCTTCATTCTACTTACGTAGATAAATAACTTCCCAAGAAAAGTGGAAAAAAATACGATTAAAATACAAGAGAGAGAGAGAGAGAGAGAGAGAGAGAGAGAGAGATGATGATGATGCGATAAATACAAAAAGCAGTCAGCTAAATCCCTTTTCCTGTTCTTCCCAAGGACTCTTCTCTTCTCCTCCTTTTCTCGGAGCAAAGATTGCAAAGCACGCACAGTAAAAGACAACAGCGTCTGCTGCTGCTGCTTTGGAGTTCCTCTGCTCTTGCTGTTGGGTGTTTCCTTGCGAAGCTTCTGCTTCTGTGTATGGTTGAAATGATAGTATTACAAGGAAGGAACGAACGGAGTTCTTGGTAATGATATAGTCAATCATTCATCATTCAACGACATTCCCCACCATTGTCGCGAGCAAGTTGACGTGCGTGTAGGTATGTTTGTGTGTTGACAGAGACGAATACGTAGAAACTGGTAGGGAAAAGAATGGATGTCGTATGAGTTTCGTGTTGGAATTGTTTTTTCTAATATTTCTGGGGTGTGGGATTCTCGTCTCTCTTGGTATCTATATCTCTTTGTCTTTTATTTATTAAGGCTGCGTGTTTTGGGTAGTTGAAGAAATGGGTTTCTACGGAGCCCTTTTTTCATTATTGTTGTTATTTATTTGTTTTTATGTGGGCTGCTTTTGGTGGTTTTTACGTTTGCTTGATTGCTGTAGTGCATTGCAATTGTGAGTAAAGTTGGGTTTGCTGATATCATGTTAGGTGGGTTGCCCTGAGATTTGTGCTTTTGTATCTTTGGAGGATTCTTCGGTGTTAGTCGGTGGCAATTGGAGTTTTCTATGGTTAAATGTTTCGGTGGTTCGATTAAATTTGGGTTTCTTTACAGATTTCTGAAGGGATATCGGGCGACGGAGTTGATGGTGAAGTTGAAGTTGAAGTTTAATTGTTGAAATCACTGGTGGATTGAAGATAATTGGGGTTATACGTGCAGTTTGGGAGTCTGCTGATAGGATCTTCGTTGGGTTCTGCTGGTTTTTATACTATTTTCAGTTGTGGTCTTGTTGAGTTTAGCCATCCTTATATCTACTAAGTAGTTTAATCCTTAGGTTATTGTGGTGGAGGTTTAGAGAATATGTGTTCCAGTTCTTCAGAAGCTGTTGTCCAAATGGGAAAGCTGGTGGTTCATATTGCTGAGAATGGGCGGTCATATAAACTTGACTGTGATGAATGTACTCTTGTTGAGGCTGTGCAGAAGTTCCTGGAATCAGATTGTGGGATACCATTACATGATCAGCTTCTTTTGTGCTTGGACTTGAAATTGGAACCGCAGCGCCCCCTCTCAGCTTATAAACTCCCATCTGATGAACGGGAAGTGTTTTTGTTCAATAAAGCAAGGATGCGAAATAATTCACCACATCCTGCACCAGAACAAGTTGAGATTGTTGGCATTCCTGATCCCCCATTGCCATCTTCATCTAACAGCCCTCATCCTCTCGATGATGCTTCAGATCCAGCATTGAAAGCCTTACCTTCATATGAGAGACAATTTAGGTTTCATTTTCACTGTGGACATGCAATTTACAGTCGAGCATTAGCAATATTTGAGATGTGTGAAAGGCTTTTTCAAGAGCAGAAGGTGCAAGAGAGAGCATTAGAGATTGCTGGGGGCAACTTAGATCATTTCTACAAGATGATTCACCAAAACTACACGGACTTTATGAAATGTTATTTGCAGCAGCACCGTAGCCATGCCAACCTTCTGCTGAACTTTGGGAGGGATAAAGAGAAATTGAGATCTATAAGAATTCTGCCGTCCTTACAGTCTGCCAATCGCAAGTGCCTGCTGGATTTTGTGAAGGAAGAGAACTTGCAGAAGACATGGGAGGATTGCGGCATTTCACATAGGCAGTTCGAAAACAAAGTTTCAGAATTTAAACTGGAGTTTGCAGACCTGAAGCGCAATACAGAACATTTATTTTCTGGAAAAGCTTCATTTCTTATCAAAGATTTGGAGACATCAATAAAAGACCACCAACGAGTCATCAATGAGCTCAAGAGCATAAAGCAGGCTTTAAGGTCTTCCTCTCTCCTCTCTGTTTCTTGACTGCATATGCTTCCAGTGTTACATTTTCAACCTTCTATTGGTTATTCGTTTTGACGGCATGTTTCATACTACAGTTGCTTTAATATTTTTCGTAGCTGACTGATAATATTGGTATGTGATTTATGCAAAACTAATACATTTTTGGTAATGTATCCCAGTTTATTATCAGATGTAAAAGTTTCTTTTTGTCCATTCAGCCGCATGTTATGTGCTTAACGACAATGATCAGATATTTGCTCCCTTTGTCCTTTCGGCTGGCTTGTCTGTTATTTATAATACATTGTATGCCCTTTTTGTGTCATTATGTATTGTTGTCTTGATTTGGCTCTTCTTGGCGGCATTGTCCGGGATATGTTTTTATTTGTGTCACAAATTTTCTCACTTAAAACCAGCCTACCAAATGCAGTTGTCGGGAATTGTCCTGTCTCAGTAATACATGTTAACCACTGGGGCGACATCAATTCTGATTTTATTTCCACATAAAGGCAAACAAAATTGGAATGCGGCACCGACTATGGTGCAGTGTTGTTTTCAAGCGTGATGTATTGGTTGACTTTTTTCTTTCTGCTTTACTAGAAACATTAAATATCTGTTATTGAATAGACTATAATTCCTTATGTAAAAAGTGATCCATGGTTTCATATTAATTGTTTTATGTCTAAACAGTGGAGAAACTTGAGGAAAATTATGTGGAAAAATTAGTAGAATTTGATGCTATGAAATTCTCTTATGGCTATTATATATATTTGGAAGGCCAAGAAAAGAGTGCTGATTTGGCCATCAGGCAAAGTTTTCTTTTACATAAACCGACTGTTTCTTGGAAATGCTGGGAACTGCAAATTTGGTTCTATAATGGATGTGATGCATAAGTTTAGTTATGATCTTTGTTAGCTTCAGTGAATTCTTTGAATAGGTGTAGTTGTAGTGATTTATGTTCCAGCTTTAGGCTCAAGTATTGTGATGTCATAGTTGACAAAGTTGCTAGCTTAGGTTTTTGGGCAGGAACAGTATGCCAGGAGTAACTGGTGCGCCTAGTCTTTAACTACTTAATACACATGGTAATACTTCACAAGGACTGGGAGGAGACAAGAGAGGTACAGCCCAGAGCGTTTGATCCTAGAGATGAAGGCAAACACACTTATGGTTTTTTGTAATGGTTTACTATAGGTTCCCTCAGAAACGATGATGAGGATGTTTATAGCACTCCTTTACTTTCTAGGAACAGACGACAAGTTTTGAACTCTGTTGTTGGTTGATCCTTGTCAACTTTTTGGTGTACATAACTGTATTTGACTGCTAGGCGGGTATAAATTTGGTACCCATGAACATGGTATTAAATTCTCTGTGTCCCAAAATTGCGGTCAAAATATCCAATATACTGAGGTTCCTAAGCAAAATTCAACTTGTAGTTTAATTTTATAGGATTTCCTTCGAATTTCTGGAAGTTTCTCAAAATTTCCTGAAATGTTAAATACTATTAAAATATTTTTATATCTAAATAGATATTGATGAAACAATATTTACCATATTACTAACTTAATAATGAAATAATAATGAAACAAATTACTAAAATATTCTTTAGTGCATATACATATAATTAGGCCTGTTAGAGGATGGTTTGGGAAAAGAACATTCTCATTCAATGACATGGCCTGCGCATTGCCAACATCTAACTAGTAATATGCATTCCCAATTTAAAAGCAGAGGTAGGAGATAGGCCAGTTATGACAACTTTGATCTGTAGAAACTTCATATGGTTCTGAACAATAATCTGCTTTTCGTTTTAGTGCTGTTTATGAGATTTAGGTTTTATAAGATTTACTTTGTATTCACCACCATGGTTTAATGTTTTTAGATTTGCGTTAATAAATTTTAGTTATACTGTTTAATATAACTTACTATATCCTCATCATACACACACACACATATATATATATATATAAATCTTTTGTGGAAATGCTTAAAATGCATTATTGATAATATCAGAAGTTTCTGAAATTTCAATTATTTCGACAAATTCCATATCATTTTTCTAAAATTGAAGTATGTTAAAGCTTCAAAAACATACATCAGCTGTCATATGACTTGATATCTTCTTGCAACAGCATTTTTTCGACCAAGAAAATATAATAAATGTGTAGTAGAGGAGAGGAACGGCTGCTACTACTAGTATGTATTAAAATAATTAGAAGATTGAAAACTATAAAATGTGAACCAAACTTCATGGAAACATAGCAGGCGCTCGTAGAAATTGTTGTTGGTTTGGGGGATGTCAGAAGAAACACAGGACACTATCTTTCTAGAAACATGCCTTGTTGCTTTCTTGTTTTCAGAAAATGAAAATAGGCTGCCAAATGGCCTCAACACATTCAAAAGCTTGTTTTTTGAGTTCTGCAAGGGCATCCATATGCAACCTTATATATCATTATTATTGTGGTTTGCTGCATAAGCTTTTCTTGTTTTCTATATACATTATTTTCGAGGCTATTCTCTTTGCTTAAATATGATGATGTTACTATCTTTACTGTTCCCTCTCTTTGCAGTTTGCTTGATAAGTTATTATCTAGTGAACTAATATGTTTGTTAATGCAGTAAAGATGTAAATACGGTCAAGAAGCTTGTAGATGATTGTCTTTCTGGCCAGATGTCATCTTCGCTGCGTCCTCATGATGCTGTTTCTGCATTGGGTCCTATGTATGATAGCCACGAGAAAGATTATCTCCCAAAGATGCAGGCTTGTGAGAGTGCAATTTCCAATTTGCTTAATTTCTGCATGGAAAAGAAGAACGAGATGAATATGTTTGTGCACAATTATATGCAAAAGATTGCATATATTCAGTATTCCATTAAAGATGTGCGGCATAAGTTTTCTGTCTTCCAGGAGGCTTTGAAGCGTCAAAATGATCTGTTTGAGCAATTAAAGGTGGTGCGTGGGATTGGTCCGGCATACAGAGCATGCCTCGCAGAAGTAGTGAGAAGAAAAGCTGCAATGAAAATCTACTTGGGCAAGGCTGGACAATTGGCTGAAAAACTTGCAACAGAGAGGGGTGCTGAAGTTAGGAGACGTGAGGAATTCTTTAAAGAACATGGTACTTATATTCCTCGGGATATTTTAACATCCATGGGATTGTATGACATGCCAAACCCTTGTGATGTCAATGTAATTCCTTTTGACTGCAATCTGGTTGATATAGACATTTCAGATCTAGAACGTTATGCTCCTGAATCATTGTTAGGTCTCTCTTCAAAGAGTGAGAAGCGTAGGAGTCTGAGGAGTTCATCACGAATGTCTGATGATGGTTCAGAGGCAGCTGAAGTAGAAGGGTCTATGGACTTCCCCGCGAAGGATGATTTCCAGGAGTTAGTTGAGGGGTCAGAGTTGGTGGAGATTTCTGGTACTAGTAAGATGGAAGTTGAGAATGCAAAACTGAAAGCTGAACTTGCTTCTAAAATTGCCTTAATATGTTCCATGAGGTATGAGCTTGATTATGAATCACTTGATGACACGAAATTAGATAGTATAGTGCAAAATGTTGCCGAGAAGACTTCTGAAGCTTTACATCTGAAAGATGTGTATGAAAAACACCTGCAATCAATGCTAAAGGAAAAGCAAATGCAGTGTGAATCTTATGAAAAACGGATTCAGGAATTGGAGCTAAGGTTGTCAGATCATATGTGCAAGGATGTAAACTTTCAGCTGATCAGGATGCAAATAATTTTGTGGCGTCAACCTCAAAGAGTCATGATAACAAGTCAGAAGTGTCGGAAGTTGGAGAAATTCACATGCACCATGCAATGGATGCGGTCTCCTGTGCATCTAGCTCAAAATCTGGGATTCTCCAGAACATGTTAAGGCACAAGAAGGATTGGATGATAATATGACAGACTCCTCTGGTATGCTAAACCCTCAGCTGGATTCGTCGATGCTGGATCTAAACCGTGATAAAGGACATCTTTGTGGTAAAGAAAAGAAGCAAATACTATCGTCTGATGGGGGCACTGCACTTGCTACGAGTAATATGGCTGTTAGTGTGTCGCAGAAAGCAGATGTTCTATCCTGTGAAACAGCTGTTTTACCAGGTTTGGATGCCAAAGTAAGTGATAGCCTGGAGCTGGAACTGCAACAGGCACTAGCAGAGAAATCAAGTCAATTAGACAATGCAGAAGCCAAGATCCAAGCATTAATTGATGAGGTTTCTGAGCTCGGAAGGGAGTTGGAGATCAATCGGAAGCTACTTGATGAATCTCAGGTATTACTAACTGGAAGTGATGAACTCTTTATTTTCTGGGCAGGGGTCTGTAAGATGCATGCTATTAATGAAGTGATACTCTATAGAACTTTTCCTCCTCTCTATTTCAGGTTTCTGAATACTATTTTCTAATTCGTTGAAGTGTAGACAACTGAATGAAAATCGGCATTTACTTGTTGGATTCGAGAGCACCTTTTAGATATCATTCTTAGTGTAATATGTATGGATTTGGGGTGCATTTGATATTTCTAAACAAACTATAGTGAAGGGAGGTTGGATACTTGATGACAAGTTTGGTTGGCTCTACTGTTGTGCTTTGTAACGGTATTTTATTTCCGCATCGAACTCCATGTGAAATTCTAAAATTCATCACTGTTAAGACTGTTCGATTTGTTGCTTCAGATGAACTGTGCTCATTTAGAAAATTGTCTGCATGAGGTGAGAGAGGAAGCACAAACACATCTTTGTGCAGCTGACCGCAGGGCCTCTGAATACAGCGCATTGCGTGTCTCGGCTGTTAAAATGCACGGTCTTTTTGAAAGACTGAGAAGCTGTGTTTCATCATCTGGGGTGGCTGCTTTTTCCGACTCATTACGTGCTTTAGCTCAGTCTTTAGCTAGGTAAGCAGTTGTGCTTTTTCCCTTTTGCTGTTGGATTTAATACTTATGTCTATTGCTGTTAAGTATGCTAATCACATCCAGTATTGAAATAATGTCTAGGCTTATCCAGTGAAATTGTATACTGATTTGTATGTGAGTTTGAGCTTCAATGCTAGTGCCTGTTACCATAGCATGTTTCTGAGATAAAGTTTCATTAGATTCTTCGGATAATTTGTTCTCGTTTTCCATATCTGCACCTTCTGATGCTATAACAGGTTTGGTTTGTTTCTGATTATAAGAGTTCATCTCTCACAAATTGCATGTTTTCTTTTAGTAATAGACAAAATTTCTCCCTCTTGTCCTTGCCTGCCTGGGAATTTTACTTTCAGTTTCCATTGGATGGTGCAATGCTAATGGAAATTGATGTCTGATTGTATTGCTTCAAATTTTCAGTTCTGCCAATGAAAACGACGATGATAGTGCTGCTGAATTCTGTGAATTTGTTCGGATTCTTGCCGATAAAGTTGCCATTTTGTCACGGCAGCGTGCAGAATTGCTTGACAGATATTCCAAAGCCGAAGCTACAAGCGAGCAGCTTAAAAAGGAGTTAGAAGAGAAGAAAGAGTTGGTGAACACTCTTTACTTGAAGCATCAACTAGAAAAACAGGTAGCTATACATCACTCTTTCCTTCCCACTACATAACAAAACCATGATTAAACGAATCGGTATTCCCTTTACAGGCAAATAAAGAGAAGATTTCATATGGTCGTTTAGAAGTCCACGAGATTGGTGCATTTGTCCTCAACTCTTCCGGGCACTACGAGGCTATCAACCGAAACTGCCCATATTATTATCTCTCTGCTGAATCAGTGGCGTTATTTGCCGACCACCTCCCCACTCGTCCGAGCTACATTGTAGGACAGGTTGTCCATATCGAACATCAGATAGCGAAATCCCCTTCAGACCAAGACCATGTAGATATACTGACCTCGGAAACCGGAACCAGCCAACTGACCTTGAACCCGGGATCGACTTCAAATCCATACGGTCTACCCATTGGGCGTGAATACTTTGTCGTGACGGTAGCAATGTTACCTGATACAACTGTTCATTCGCCTCCTTCCTGATCTTATTGCAAATGGCAGATAGATGTGATGGAAGAAACCAAAGTGTGAATATGACTTAAAACTGAATGATGCTTAGTGAGACTATGACTTGGTTCCTTTTGTCCTTTTTCTTTCTGTACAGTTTAGAAATCAATTCAATCTATCTCTTCTGTAAATAAAGATGGCTGATTTCTCATGTATATTTGTCTATGTTTATGCTTTAGCAGAGCCCCAATGAGGCAAAATCTTGATGGGATGGTGTGAGTTTTGGTGATTTTATTCCAGTTTCTGGACAACTTTTTCTTGAAAGCTTTCAGTTTCCTTTTTCTTTCTGGAGAAGTGTTACATTAATTAGATGGAGATTCAGTCCAAATCTCATGTTATTTTCTTGGTTTTGAAGTGCTCTGTTTCACCCTTTTAGCTTTATCCTCGAAAATTTCCAGTTCAAATTTCCTTATTTTGTTGAAATTAGCCTTCAAGAATTCTTGTCTCTTGGACATTTTTTCTCAAAGAAAATTTAAAATTATATTTATATCTTTTCCAAAAATTTTCTTTTACATCTGATTTTTTTGTTAGAACTCGAATAAAAAATACTGATGTTAGTAAAAAAAATATTACATAATACAAATTTATTACACAAGAAGATTAAATGAGTAAAATTGAAAAATTATGTAATTTTTTAATTACGATCAACGTTTTTTGTTCAAATCATAACAAAAAAAAAAAAAAAAAAATTCAAGTGCAAATAGTGAAATTTTACAGAGTGTAAGCATAATTTTAAAAATAAAATGTCATTTCATATTTTCAAAGAGGAGTCTAAATGTATTAACCCTATAAACAAACACCACTTTTATGAATTGAAGGTGCGTCAAACAGTAATAATACCTTACCAATATTGATTTTTAGTCACTCTCTCGGCCGTCACACGATTATGATTTGATCAACTTTTCAAAAGAAAATATCATTTGAACCAAATTATAATATTTTAAAATATTAAGGGGGTTAAAATGTTATGATCTCATATACTTTCTAATTAAATATATTTTTTATTTTTTTTACTTTTCTTCCTAAACTAGCTGTTTTGTCCATTAAATACTGCGAGGATGATCTTATATATATTAAGGTGAATTACATTCATACCCTCGAGGTTTAGTATAAATATAAATACATCATTTTAGATAAGAAATTACATTTACCCTCCTAATTTCCTATCTAACAAGGATGTATTTGCAATTATACTAAACTTCAGGGGGCGTGAATGCAATTCATCCTAATATATAAAATGATCCCCCGCAATATTTAATGCACAAAAACAACTAGTTTAGCCACAAAAAAAAAAAAAGATATATTATATTTAAATACAAAGTACATGAGATTGTAACACTTAACCTGTTCAATTTGTAAAACATTACAATTTGATCCAAATAGCATTTTCGTCTGAAAAGTTGGTCAAATCACAGTCAAACTTTTTATCAGGAGTGTTTTGGGAATAACATGTGATAAATTCACCAGAACCCTACCGGCTTAGTTGAATGTAAGACGAAACAAACCTTAAGGAGGATAAATGTAATTTTTTATCTAATAGGGATGTATTTGTAATTATATCAAATCTTAGGAGATGTTGATGTAATTTACCAAAAAAAAAAAAAAAAAACATTGATTTTTAGTCACATTCAAAATCTTGAATAAAGAGATAATGAAGTAGTCAGCGATCTAGCTTAATTTATTTAATTTAATTTCACTCTTTCTTGAGGAAACCTGGGGATGTTCTTCCCTAGTGCTCAGGAAAAGCCAGATGAAGTGGGAGCAGAGGGTGCCATTAACAATCATGGAAGTAAGAACATACCCATGGCTTGCAGAGAACTAAATATCTTCATTGAATGATAAAGCTGAAGCAGCTAAAAGGTAGCGCTAGTAACAAATATGCATTCGGAAGATAAAATGGCGAAAAGGATGCAAAAAATGAATCATTCGATCAATAAAGTTGACGGGCTCTTTTGGTACACTACAAGGACCTTTGGAATGAAACGACAAGCTCTACAGGTTAGGACTTGACGACAGAGTCTACCTTTAGTTTGACCGGTTTACTTTCAAATATGGTAAGGCACCTATCACATTGTTATAGTCGCTGCGGTCAACTTGCACCTGCAGATAACAAACAATTAGATGTAAGAGAGCATCAAAAAGAGAAACTAATTCATAAGAATCTTGGGGTATGTGCGAATGAAAAAGCAGAAAATCAGCAAGTAGTTTTGCAGCAAACTCCAGGACATTCTAACGCATTTACAGCTGATCTGCCCAATGGCGGACATAATTAGTCATTGCTTTCGTTTCTCTGTTTTCTTTCGTTATGTAGCTCTCATCAATAAGCAAGCAAGCATCTTCAAGTTTCCGCAGCAAATAAGCAAAACAGGAATTCGATAATAAGTGTGAATAACATCCATGAACTGACTGGAATTCAGATTCACGACTAGTTTTCAATTTAAAAACTCGACATTGTCATGCTACTCGACAAAAGAACGGCCCAGGAGAAAGTGCAGCAGGATTTACATGTTTAATACTCTACTTTAGGCAACAGGGTCTCTGCAGCAACTCCGGTCCACGTTGTAGAACCAAATACCTCAAGAACTGAATAGTTTTTGCACGCGACTTAAAAATATTAGGCCAAACCACAGTGACCATTAAACTACCCATGCATGCGTGTCTGGAACATTTTGTATCCCGTTTCAACAAAATTATCGGACCAAACTCCATAATTACAACAAGATGATAGAACAGGCATATGCTGAAGCTAAAATGTTGAGGGCTTCATGAGTCTTGGACAATTTCCATGTTCTCAACCTTAAACTTCATTGTATAGGAAAATCTTTAACGGTTACGCCACCTCTTTTCTTTCTAACTTCAGAATAAAGTTCATCCAGCAGCACCATTTGAAATCCTATCCCATTCTTTTTCCCTGATTACTCTCATTTCACCATATCTTCAACCTATCACTAATTGTTAGAGATATTAAATATTAAATACTTCTCCTTTCTGACAACTTAAACTTTTAGACGAAGTGTTTGTTCAATAATACCGTACCTCTAGCTTGTTCAACCTAAATGCTTAGCAATTTTACCCATATGCCACAAATCATTTCAAGCTATAACCACCACACTGGTATAAGAACAGTGAAAATAGCATCAAAGCAAGGTAAAAAAACAAGTATCTACATTTCAAAAGAGAAATAAAGAATTTCAAAACTCAAACCATTTTAGAGAGTCTCAATCTCCCTTTAGTATTCTTCTTCCTCAGCAAATGCTGCTTCCCTGCTCTTCTCCTCATTATCTTCCCACTTCCCGATACCCGAAACCGCTTAGCAGAAGCCTGAATTTTCCCATTCAAACATCATCAAGATTAAAAATTTCGATAAGCCCACATCACTAAAACACACACACACCATTAAATTCAAACTAAACAAGTTATACACAACGTCAAGACAAAGAATTTGCCTTGTGGGTCTTCATCTTGTAGCCCTTTGCACATACTACCGTCAGCGGCTGTGAATTCCTCTGAACAGGGCCGGCAGCAGTGAGGGTTTTGCTAAGAACAAGAGGGCCAAGCCCAGAAATAGAGCGCGAGGAACTGAGGTTGAGAGACGAGGCTTGTTTCTTGATGAACGGCGTGAAGGTAAAGGCAACTGCAGCTGTTCGAATTTCTCTCCGTGGAGGAACAGTTGTCAGTCCAAAAGAAAATCCTGTAGTAGCCATTGTTGCTGCAGTCATTTCAGCTATCAGGAAGATGGGTTTTTCAAGCAGTTGTGAGTTTTCTTGAGAGCTTGTGGTTATGGATAAAGGGGTGTGGAGAAATTTGCCCAGACGATTGGGAACCTCAAATCTTGTTTCGGCAATTGGAAATGAAATGGGGGTGAGTTTACGTTTCACTGGTCACTGTGAAACGGGTAAATTTGTATATGCATTTTTTTAAAAAAAAGAAGGATTAATTACACTTATAATTTCTCTAAAAATACAAAATTATACTTTTTAAAATAAATTTTAATCCATATTTATACCTTTTTCAAAAATTCACTGTTTACATCTAATTTTCTTTTATTAGAATTCGGACTTTTTTAAAAAAAAAAAAAAAATACATAAAATTTTAATTTTATCCCTTATTTAATGTTTTTATATAACAATTTTAGATTTATGAAAGGAAAAACATAATAATATTAATCTTATTTATATATATATATATATATATAAATATAAACATGAAATTATTAAATAAGAGAAAATTAAAAATATATGTAATGTTTTTCGCTTACGTCAATATTTTCTATCCAACCCCTAACGAAAGGGCGTTAGGTGTAAATTAAGAATTTTTTAAGGGATGTAAGTGCAATTTCAAATTTTTTATGGGAAAAGTATAATTTAACATTTTCAGGAGTTGTCCAAGTGTAATTAACCAATATTGAAAATATACTGATATCTTATATTGTTGTGGTTTTTATATTATAATTTCTTTTTTCAATTATATATTGTTGGATAAGTGATTTTGGCTAAAACTTTTAGGACTTGTGCATATAAAGAACTGAAAATTGCAATAAGTATAACGTAATTAGCGTTGAAAAAATAATCAAATTATTCAATACTCACTTGAAAACAATCGATAAAAATCCGTTTGAATTCGATTTGTTGAATTTAATAAATCAAGTTTGAACACAAAAATCTTGTACGGTAAACTTTTGAGCTCGACTATAACTTGATTCGATTAGTGCAGAAATAGTAAAATATACTTAAAAATATCAAATTACTCGAGCTCGTTTGAGCTCGATTAGAATAATAATCAAACCAAATTCAAACACATTTTTGAAACTCGATAATAATTCGAATAAGTTTGAACAATAATATATTTGGCTCAACTCGACTCGACTCGACTTATTTACACTCCTAATAAAAATTTTCACATTTAGAGCGGACATGAAATAAGCCACGCACCATGGCCTATCACATAAACGTTTATGTCCAGTTCTGTAGAAGTGCGCCTAACATAGGCCATGCATATGGCTCATCTCCAGATGATAATTTTCTAAATGTGGTCTGCTATTCTACTTCTGGCAATTTTCGGAAATAATAGGAATAATTATACTTACACTTCTAATTTATAGTTTATTTACACAAATCTCTCTTATCTTTTGCATAATTACAAGAACTACCATTGACAATCAGAAAATAGGAGTAATTTGTGTAATGATGCTAACATTTTTAGAGGGTGTATGTGTAATTTTTCAAAAAAGTAAGGGGTTGTTTGTGTAACTGATAATGATATTTTGGTGCGTGTATGTGTAAATAGATTAGATTAAGGGTGTAAATATAATTATGCCACATAAATATGATGATTTTTTACTTTTTTTTATAGAGAAATGCAGAAAAAAAACATTAATTTTTTGTTAGAGTTTTATTTTAAAAACATAGATAAGACTCGAGTCTCCTGAAATCCTATGATACCAAGAATATTGTATAAGATTTCGAAAGAATCTAACATCATTTTTACAACCTTTTTCGATTTTCTATGTAGATATGCCATTAGAATCAATTATTGAATTTAAATATCCTAAATTCTTACGCTTCAAAAACTTAATACTCTAATGTGTATGTGAAAATGATTATATATATATATATATATATATATATATATATATATATATAATTTAGGAATAATTACATGGACCTCCTCTCTTAGTATGGGAATATACAGATTCTCCCATTATGAAAATTACAAACACACCCCTCTAACTAACCACGGTTAAGGTTGATTGGCGAAATTTTAAAATTTACACTTTTATCCTCACTTAAAAAAATAAAAATATAGATAAATAATTAGACAAATTAAAAAAAAATTAAAAATACAAAAACACCCTTAAGCTTTTCTCGCCTGAAATTCTATCTTCTTTCTCTTACTTGGTCCTTCAAACCTTCCATTCATACAAAAAAAATCATTCCTCCTTGTGTAACAACCACCATGAGAATTTCACCGCAGATCGTGACTGATTTTAATACATTAGAGGCTCACAAAAAAATTATACTGGTGGAAAGTACATCTAAAAGTTAGTTTAACTAATGGAGGGGCCAGTTTGTAATGGTAATAGATAAAAAAGGTAAATTTATGTAATTTATAGTAAGAGGAGAAATTTGTATATTCTCATAATAAGAGGGGAGATTAGTGTAATTATCCCTATAATTTATTACCAACAATTATGTTGAATTATAATGATGCTTTAATGGATTTATGATACTCCCATCACACTCCACACGACCCATACATTGCTTAGAAATATATGAAATATCATAAGTGTTATTAGTGATGTATATCCCACATATCACTACAAAAAAATATAATAATACTGACAAACTATCAAGTGATAATTTTAAAATTATTATTAAGGGTAAATTGCATAAAATCTATATGTGATTTAACAATTTAGCTAAAAACGTCCTGTGTTTTTTTAAATTATTGCACACTCTCCCACTCCGTTTCAAGTTAATACCGTTAAATTTTCTGCTGGATTGCCCGTTATACCCTTATAATGACAGCCTTTGATCTTACTACAATGAATTTTATCTTATACTAGATTCTGTAGCACGCAGTACTTGTGCGCACAATTTACTAGTATTTTTTATTTTATTGAAACTCATAATTTATTCCTATATATTAAATTTTATCATTATTTTACAACCTCACATGCAAAAACCTTTGATAATTTTTTCTAATGCATTAATTATCAATATATATTTTACTTGAATTAAATTAAAGCTTTGTATGACATATATCATAACAATAAATACTAATATATTATCTTTATTTTAGTTAACAATAACATTAAATAAAAGTGAGTAAATTTAATTTGTAAGTGCAGTAATTAAAGTGATTAAGTAGTTAATTTAATGTGAGTTTAGAAGTTAATAAGCTCTATCAATATATAGAAAAATACATAAGTTAATAGGTTCTATCAATGTGAGTTGAGAAGTTAATAGATAGTTTTATAATTGTAATCCAGCCATAATAAGTTACTGAAGCGGACTTTAGCTATCACTACAAGGAAAATGTTCAATAGTTACGAAAAAATTTGATGCTAAAATCAGTGTCGAGCTAATTAACAAGTAAAGTTTTCGTTGTTAATCTCATTACTTAATATATCTTTTAAGCAGTTCGTTGCTAAATTTCTAGCAAGTTAATTTTTCTTGCTAAATTCATTTATAACTAAATTTATAGTATTGGATAATATCGATTAGCAACGAGAGTTTTACTTGCTAATTATCTCGACGCTAACTTTTTTCGTTATTATTAAACAATTTTTGTAGGGCCCCTTTACTTACTTGGATAGGATTACTTTAGGATAGATAAAATTGTGATTGAAATGAGGATTAACGATGTGCTTATTATATAATATTGTGTTTACAATGTTTGATTAAAATTATCCTAATGTGTTGATTGTTAGTCTTATATTTACTAACACATTTTCTATTCATGGTAAATATAATAAATGACAATAATACCCCCATGCACCGGTCAATATCACTATTATTTTCAAAAATCAGTCAACATAATTGTCTTTTTTTTAATTTTTTTAAAAAAAATTCCTAAGATGTTATTGGCATTAAAATAAATTATTAGATAACATGATTGTCTACAGTCAATCATATATATTGTAAGTCTTATGTTATTCCAAAATAAAATATTTTAATTGATCGCAATATATAATATACCCACGAAATAAATTATTTGATGGACCAATGATATGATAGACCAAAATATTTTCAATATACAATTGATTTTTGTTCAATAACAAATTGATTGGGGAATTAAATTTAAATATGAGGGGTTTTTTGGAAATTAAGACTAGAAGTGGAGGGTCATATGGAGAGAAAATTTTATTAAGGATTAAATGAGCCAACGTGATTGGTTAATACCACCTAGTAGACTTTGATTATAATCACTCCCAAATTCTAATTTGTACCGGGCTTAGGTATATAATAACGGGTTGTATAAAATTAAAGTAAACAAGATATTATTAAGGATAGTTTAGGATATCAAACCTAATAAGTCTAAGTAAATGGGCCCGTAGTGTATTAATATCGGTCCGATTCAAATAAAATAAATAAAAAATTAAAAGTAATTAAATGGGATATCCCAACTAATAACTTAAAATAAAAATAAGCTAATATATATATATATATATATAATTATACAAAAGACAAAAATTACTTTTCCTAATTTCACTATATGTCAACAAAACCACTTCACCAAATAAAACAATTGCAAAATCCATAATTTTAGTTAGCCACTGATTTAGTGCAACAAGTCAAATATGACATTTACAGATATAGATACTTTATTTTAGTTCGGGGTTTTATTTAATTATCAGTCATTTTTTTTTTTTGTAATTTAAAGTTACGGAGTTTTGCACACTAATTTGGTATTATATTATATATTCTCATTGTTTTTCAATATGTAAATTAATTTTAATATGGGTTAAATTGCAAACTACCCCAATTTGATAAGTTATAATATAATAATAATAATAATAATAATAATAATAATAATAATAATAATAATAATAATAAACAACGTTTAGATTTGATAAGCAAAATGTAAAGAAATACTCCAACTTACCTCCCTCTCTTTTTATAAAACTAGCCATTATGGCATGCCGTTCCTGTGTGTATATAATAAATAATTTTTTACACTTTAAAATATATTATTTAAGAGAAAAATATATAAACCAATATATTAAATTTTTTAAAAAAAAGAAAGAAAAGAAAAAAAAATAATTTATTAAATAAAATAAAATTTAAAAGGGTAAATTGCATAACACCCCCCTGTGTTTTTGGAAAATAGCGCGAAATCCCCCTGTGTTATATTTATAGACAAAAAACCTCCTGTGTTATCTAAAATACAGCAAAATAACCCCCCCTCCGTTAGAAACTAACGGAGAGTGAGCCACACTCGCTCCTTGTGCAAGTGGTCCTTATTTTTCACCGATTTTAAGGTTTTTTAAGTAGGCAAAATGTCCAATTTACCCCTATTATTTGGTAATATGCACATGTTTTAAAATTCAATTTTTAAATTAAAAATTTATATAAATATAAATAAAAATCACTTATGATATTATATATTATTAATTAAATTAAATTATTATTTAATTAAATTATATTTTAATTTTATTTATAAAATATACTAATTAAATATAAATTAGTATTTAAATTATAATATATATATATATTAATAAATATTTATTATAAAATATACTAATTAATATGAATTTTTTTTATTAATAAATAATTATATTAATATATTTAAATTAATATAATATATATATATATATATATATATATATTGTATCTTTTATTCTTCTCCAGCGACGACTCGTCGCCACCGGAGAAGAAGACTGGGCGACGGAGAACGACTGGACCTCTGTCGCCCAGAACCGGGCATCCCCACGGCAAGGGGACGGGGGTAGAATTTTTTTTTTTTTTTTAATAATTAAACAATCTTCTCCATCGGCGCCTCGTCGTCGACGGAGAAGAAGACTGGGAGATGGAGGCCCACCTCCGTCGCCTAGAAACTGCGATTAGGGGCGAAATCGCCCTGGATCTGGGCGACGGTCCAGGGCGATTTCGCCCCCTGGCGACGGGGCGACCTTTGCGAGGGCGACGTCGCGCCTCTTGCGCAGAGGCGACGTCGCCCAGGCTAGGAGGCGACGGTCGTCGCCTCTTTGTATATATATGTATATATCTATATATATATTATATTATATCTTATATCTTATATCTATATATTATATATAATGTACATATAAATATATATAAATAAATAAAAAGAATATTTAAGTTATTTAAGATCTGGACCGTTCATTTTTTACATACAAAGATCAACGGTTGTTATAAAAAGGGTATAACGGTCAAGTCAGTCAAAATTTAACGCCGTTAAGGCTTATTTAACGGAAGGGGAGAGTATGCAATGTTTTGAAAAACACAGGGGGTTTTTTGCCTATTTTTTTAACACAGGGGGGTTTTTAGCTAAATTTTGAAAACACAGGGGGGTTTTATGCAATTTATCCAATTTAAAAACTTGAATAAGAAAGTTATATTATTAGTTCGAGGGAATTTTTTACTTAAAAAAAAATTGATGCGCCGGTGTAAGTAACCGTCGTTTGTGAGTAAAAATTGTCTTTTATTTTTACTAGCGGTTGTGGCAAGCCGTCCTTACGTACATATAATAAATAATTTTTTAAATTTTAAAATATAAAACGATATATTAAAATTTAAAAAAAAAAGAAAGAAAGAAAGGAAAAAAATAATAGTTAAAATAAAATTTAAAAATTTGAATAAGTTAGTTATATTACTAATTTATTAGTTTAAGGACATTTTTGATTTTATAAAAAATTGGTGCAGTGGTGTAAGTAATCGCCGTTTATGAGTAAAAATGGCATTTTTTTATACAGTATAGATATAAATAAAAGGTGTTGGATCTCTTTAAAACGAGTGGTGTTGGACGCGTGCTTGATTTTTAACTGTGAAATATTATTTATGCTTGAAATTATAATCTGTTGGATTTTGTTTGATATACTAGCCGTTGCGGCACGCCGTTCCTACGTGCATATAATGTATAATTTTTTTTCATACTTTAAAATATATTAAAAATAATAATATAAATAAAAAAATATATATAAATCAATACATTACATTAGAAATAAAAGAAAGAAAAGAAAAAAAATAACTAATATAAAATTTGAAAAGTTAAATAAGTTAGTTATTCTATTGGTTGAAGGTCATTTTTTGACTTTATAAAAAATTAATGTCACAGTAAGACTGCTATTTGTGAGTGTGAAAGACCTTTCTTTTTATATAATATAGATAATAATGGTCTACACGTAAATTACAGTAATCAATTACATTTTGTTTTAGTTATTGATGCTTCAAACTATGTGAAAGAAATAGTTGGTCTATATTTTTTTTTAATTTAAATAGACGACCGGTATTTAATATATAAATTAATTATTCAGATTTAATAGTTTAATTATATAATAAAGGGCTAAATACATTTTGTACCATTAAAGTATGTTACCCTCATCAATTACCTCAGAAATTAATAAACCTTCTCTATCTTTGGATAATTCTGTAAATCTACTATATATAAAAGTATGAATCCACGTGTTTGTTCCTCATTATGGAAAAAAAACTACGCTCTTATTTACGTACTCCATATATATAATAATAAATAAAAATTTAGTTTCAAGAAAATAAAATTCTTTTTAAATAATAATACTATTTAGTAGATTTAGACTGATAATTGTTCTAAATTACTTAGAGAATGAATAATATATCCGAATAATACAATTGTTTTGCTAGAAATTAATGTCATGCCCCAAGACGTTGAATTAAAGAAGACTGCAAAAGGTAATATAATAAATAACTAAATTTAAAATCTTGTAAGATAGAAATAAAAATTGACATGATTATAAGGCTTTATCAGTCAAACAGAACTATTTTTATACTTTAAAAGGGTTTAGTTAATTTAAATCAAGTTTTTATTGAAAATAATACAAAATTAGTATCACATCATGAAAAAATAAAATAAAAAAGTAGAAATAGAAGATGTTGACAAAAAGTAACAAAAGCAAATTAAAATATAGTGTTGCATACACTAAAAAAAAAATAACATTTAATCATGGTTAATTGTTATGGTTAAAAACAAAAAAAATCATAGCAAATAGTCATTAACAACGGTCATTCAACGGTTGTGGCAGTGGTATCTGCGAGAGTGGCTAAAAGTATTTGACATGGCAAATTTTCTACCATGGCTAAAGCCATGACAAATAACTTTTTTTGTGGTGGAAAACCTATGTTTTGTATCGGTTTTATTTAACTGTGATTAATAAAAATTATTTACTATGATTTTTAATCCATAACTATTAAAGTTGTAGCCAATAATTATTTTTTTCTTGTGGTAATATATTACACAAAATAATAATTAGGGAGAAAATATTATAAAATAATATTTTAAAATAGTATATTAACGTGTTATCTGTAGATCAAATTGCAATTTTATAATTATATTCTTCACGAATAAAGTTTTTCAATCACTATAATATATTGAAAATTTCGTAGACCTCTATGATATATATGTCAATAGATTGGATATTCATAAAACCTTTCTCAATTTTTTACTTCTTTATTTTTTTACGTTTTAATTTTGAATTATATAAAACAAGTGGCACCATAACCTATGAATTTTTTGAAGTATTTCAAGATATACAATAAATCTAATTATTAAGATTGAATTCAACTTGAATTAAATATTTTTATTTTAAATGGAATTGAGAAATAGAAAAAAGTTTAATAAAGTACTTTCTCTTAGATGAAAACATAAAATAGTTTTGTTTATCTATTCACAATATCGTAGTAAAATAACAATAGAATCGATTGATATGGGTAGAGGTAGAATTAAATAATGTATATAATATTATGAATAAATAAATTAAAAATATAATGATAATAGTTGTTATTGAAATATAAGTAACATAATTATTGGGCCTTTAAATATAAAATATAATTATTTTAAGGGATAATTACACTCTTCTCCCTCAAAGTTTGGAGTAATTACACGTAGACCCTCTGTGGTTTTGGAAATTATATCTAGCACCCATAAATTTACTTTCATCTAACAAATAAGTTCTTCTGTTAGTCAAAATTCACCAAATTAACTGATATTAATAAAAAATCAGAAAATATATATTAACCCTTAATTGAATTATTATTGATTTATTGCAGGTCCAAGAAATTTTTTTATGACCAAATTACCCTCATACATCTTTACGCGTTAATGTATTTGAGAACGTATATCTTCACCGTTATAATAATAATTTAGTCCAAAAAAATTTATTTAACATGTAATAAATCAGTAATAAGTCAATCAATGGTCAATATGGATTTTTTTCTAATTTTTTGTTAATATCAATCAATTCAGTGAATTTTGACTAACAGAAGGATTTATTTGTTAGATATAGGCAAATCTCAAGGGTGCTATGTGTAATTTTCCAAACTACACGAGATCTACGTGTAATTACACCAACCACAGGGAAGGAGAGTGTAATTATCCCATATTTTAATACAAAGGGTTCTTTTTAAATATAACTACCAATTGGTATATCAATCAATTTAAAAATATTTAGAAAATAAGAAGATATTAGTAAAATAATTATATTTTACATTTAGAGATGGCTATTTGTTGATGAGTTCTACGACGAAAAATCTATGATGGGATTCCAAAAACAAAACATTCCCTAATACGGATCTTGTTTAATTTGATGGGACTCTCACATATTAATTATTTTTTTTAAAATTATATACATCAAACTTTGGTTTATAAATATTTCGTCATTCAATTGATTACTACAACAAATATGACTATATTCATCTTAAAAAAATCATATAATTTACGTCATTTGTTTAATGAATTTGTAAATTAGATCAAAATCAATCAGATTAAATTTGAAATAAAATTTTTCATAACATGGATACGGCGCATGGCTCCATCAACAACACTACAAGCTGAACCGGTAAATATTTCCGTCTGTTTGTTTCCAAATTTTTCACTGTCCGAAAAATAATTAAAAACATCATAAATGTTGTCTATGTTTTGCAGTGTAATATATTTTAACTTGTTTTTATTTATCACCAAAGGACAAACACACGTCTCTGTTATTACCCAAACCGCATCGTAATTGGTGAGTTGGGTTGATTTTGGACTGATAAAAAAAGATTATATTTTAGCAATCGGATTTGATTTTTCATTTACATAAATCGCATAAATTGCGTTTGACCGCAATAATAATAATAGTAATAATAATTATTATTAATAATAATAAGATCAACAACAATAATAATAATGTACTAGAATATAAAACTTTTGATAATATGTAAGGTAATTTAGAAGACAATAATAATAATTACGATACTTTTTATTCTTATTGTATAATATATCTATCTTCTATATTATAAATGTGTGGATGGTTTGCCATGTTTTATATTTTTTTTATTTTTGTGATGCCAATAAATCCTTTCATATAATAAGAATTATAAATTTATTTGTTCGAATAGATAATTTTGCAATTAATTTTTATAATATAGTTGTTCATTATGTACATAGTTGAATCGAAATAGAATTCTAATAAAATAAATAATAATAATAAAGAGTTTTAGTCACAACTAATAACTATTTAAAAAAAATATTTAAAAAATTTAATAGTAACTGGGAAAAATACATAGGCAAAGTAAATATAAGATATGATGTAGAAACTTGAAAAAGCATACTTTTTTATGAACGAAAGTAATCAGTGGGACAATGTCCCGTTATTTTCATTGTTTGATTATGTAATGTAATATCAAGGTAAAGTAATATTCATTGAGAATGTATGAGGCTTACTGAAAAATATTTGACAATAAATATTAAATTATAATTAAAAACATCAAGTCAAAATAAATTAAATAAATATATTTATTTTATTTTAATGTACTTTTATATAGTGAAGTATATGATGCACATACTTTTAAATTTTTGTATGCATTACTTCTCCATATTAAAACAAAATCAATCACTATATATTTTTATTTACTTGTTTTATTCATT
This sequence comes from Sesamum angolense, assembly GCA_034509725.1. Classification (NCBI taxonomy): domain Eukaryota; kingdom Viridiplantae; phylum Streptophyta; class Magnoliopsida; order Lamiales; family Pedaliaceae; genus Sesamum; species Sesamum angolense. Next base: position 13,240,800 of record JACGWL010000011.1, on the reverse strand, counting down.
GTATATCATACACATACATACACAAAAATGTGTGTGTACTTCTTTATGTACGTGTTGTAGATGATATTTTTGTTATTACGATTGTTGAGTATCGATCACCAGCACTTTATAGGAATTAATCAAATCCTATCAACTATTACAAATCGTGAATGGGTTTAGAAAACCCGTAACACAATTACAGAATAATGGGAAGGGGAAATACAAATTATTAGAACAATCAACAAGAGATAAAGCGAATCGAAAAACAATATATAATAAGCACTGAGACCAAAAGTTAGGGTCTCAGTGAACAAGGCTCAGAGCCTGATCCGAAGGCTTAAGCCCAAAAGCCACAAAGGCCACAGTCCCACTCTCGATTGCTTGAGACCACTATCGAACCACAAAGGTTGGCCACAAAGGCTCTTATAAATCTAACCACTCAAAGCAAGATCAACCACAACCACAAAGGCTTAGATCAATCAAAGCCACAAAGGCATTTCACGGAGCTTTAGATTAGGGAGAAGAGAAGACGATAAAGTTACTAGTTCGGATTCTACTAAGGCAGAAGAACTAGAAGATTATATATATATATATATATATATATATTATAGTGAGATTCATTAACGGTCGAAGGAAAGGTTCGGGGAAGATGGACGAACGTCTGGAAAAAACAATTGCCATTTGTTGGCGGAGAGAAGAGAATACAGAGAGAGAGAATCGAGAGACATTGGAAAGGTATTAGGATTATTTTAAGACTGAGTATAAGTGTAAGTGAATATGAGGAGTCGGATATCATAGAATAGTCAAAATCTCGTTGAGTTTAGGAAATGTAACTTGTGGATTTCGATTGGTCAGTTATGAGGCTTTGTCAATTAAGTTGGAATCTAAAATGTGGACCGAAGTAAGTTTCTAGCTTGTCCAATGGTAATTATGTGATATAATCTGGGTCTGGGCCAAGTTGGTGCACATTATACTCTTTATTTAACATAACGATCTCATTTTATTTATTTAATTATTTCATTCTAATTATATTTTTAGTTCTTAATATAAATTTATTATTTATTATTTTAAATAATTTTATTATATATTATAATTTTTATATTTATTATTATGTAATTTATCAATTACTTATTTTATTATTAATATTTTTTATTATTTATATAATTATATTATTATTTATTAAATATATTATATTCATTATTTATTATTTATTTTTTTATTTTTATATATTCTTTTTATAATTAAAATATTATTATATTATTAGTTTTTATATTTATTTTATTATTTATATATTATTTTTTATTATTCTTCTACAATAAAATTTATAACCATTATGTATTAATTATTTATATTTAATATATTGTTATCTTATATTCATATTATTATTATTTTATATATATTATATTATTTATATATTATTATTTTTATATCATATAATTTTTTATATTTTTTGCCTATACTATCTACTATTGATAAATTATTATTAAATACATTTTATATTATAAATTAAAATATAATTAATATTATTTACTTTAATTTATAAAATATAATTAATGTTATGTTTCATAATAATTAATTATTTATAATATACTTATATTATAATTGTTATTAAAGTTGATTGACTCATATATCTAATTAATAATCACTTAAATATAATATCCTACCATACTCCTCTCCTCCATTATCCTAATTTATGATCACTGTCTCTAAAGTATCAATTATATATGTCTTTATGATTAACGTATATATTGGAATTATTCTAGAAACATTAAATCTAATTACAAAAAAAGTAACAATGTGAACAAATACATCTAATGTGTTGGACAAAACATATAAATTAACTATGTATCTTTAAATGATATTCCAAAACTACTCCGAACATAGCTCATATGCGGTGCGATGGAAGTAAGAACTTATAACGATAAAATTATTACGATTATTCTGTTGAGCGGACCTTCGGAATTCAAATTATTTTAAAGATATAAAGAGAAATGTATGACATAGTTAGCTCTAAAGTCAAGTATTAGCACATAGGAGGTTTATAACTCCTACTCTACATATTATAAATCCCAATTCACTCTATAGTATCTTAGTAGTATGTCTAATATTATTTTACTATTGATAACTCTAGTTTTAAGTGCCTGTTAACCTATATAGTTCATAAGTTAATATAATAAAGTATAATACCATAATGCTAATCGCTACTCGCGCAATAATTTATATATCTATAAATTACATATGTGTATCACTGTATATAGAAATTAAATAATTATAAATAATAACTAGAGATAATAACTTAAAAAATATAGAAAAAGAAATCAAAATTACAGTATGGATAGCATAAAGCGCGATTAGCGATGTAAAATTCTTATGAACTAAATTATAAACATTAATATATTTCAACAAAAAAATTTTCAACATTAATACTTGACTAATGGATTTATAGTCATAACGAAAACAAGAAATTAGAAATATACTTCGCAAGATGAATTGTTTATAAAATGAGTTGTTAAGTGAGATAATGAAAAGATCATTAAGTGTAGTTCACTCTACTAAAATTAGCTCTGCATATGTTGAATAATTTTCTCAGAAACTCAGTTGATCATTCGTATTCTTATGAATATATTATTCTGTAGAGTTCTACGTGCAAGTTGTAGAGACCCTACCGCGTTAGGGTAAGGCTATGGGTGTCTCCAAGTACTTCGAGCCGGCTAATTCAATATAATTCTAAAATATCTGAACTCTTAATGTTTGTTAGTAGAATGATCAACATCAATATGTAGCTGAGTCTACTAGATGTAAGCACTCATTATTAATTAATCTCTTCCTATTACTTGTAACATAGCATATATATTAGTCTACCGTGGTTTTCCTCATATTCTCAATATTATATAGTATATCACTTTAATTTGAAAATTTTTTATATGTTATAATTCTATATTCAACACTTTATCAATTATATATTCAAAATTGACCATATATTATAATTATTAATCAATATCATACATTTTATTTTAGATAATAATAAATTATGGTACTTTTATTTATACATTTAATCTTTATACAAAAATAAGCTTAACCAATTATTTAGTAAATTTTAATATTTTTTAAATAATTATTTAATATGACACATATAAATTTTATGTTATAATTTAATATCTATGTATATCTCTTATACTTTTAAAATTGACAAGTCCTAACAATTAACTTATAATTTTTTATATCTATTTATGAGTTTTATATTTATATCTAGATACATAGTATGCAATATATTTTATTACTTGTAAATTTATGTCAAAATTTGATGAATCCCATAAATTAATCTAAAGATAATAATAATAATAATAATAATAATAATAATAATAATAATATAAATAATAATAATAATAATAATAATAATAATAATAATAATAATAATAATAATAATAATAATAATAATAATAATAATAATAATAATAATAATAATAATAATAATAATAATAATAATAATAATAATAATAATAATAATAATAATAATAATAATAATAATAATAATAATAATAATAATAATAATAATAATAATAATAATAATAATAATAATAATAATAATAATAATAATAATAATATAATAATAATAATAATAATAATAATAATAATAATAATAATAATATAATAATAATAATAATAATAATAATAATAATAATAATAATAATAATAATAATAATAATAATAATAATAATAATATAATAATAATAATAATAATAATAATAATAATAATAAATAATAATAATAATAATATATAATAATAATAATAATAATAATAATAATAATAATAATAATAATATAATAATAATAATAATAATAATAATAATAATAATAATAATAATAATAATAATAATAATAATAATAATAATAATAATAATAATAATAATATGAAATCTGATACCATTCAGTACCAGGATATCACAACCAAGATAAATTTGAATATAATAACCATTGTTGAAACTATGTTAGGAAATGTAAAGATCTTAACAAATGATATTATAAATATACAAATTAAATTATAACAATTATGAAACCTCAACAAGATATGAATCAAATATATGAAATGACAACAATATATTAATCAAAATAAGATTGAAGATAACTTACTAAATTTTTGAAATTGGATACATAAGGAATTTTACAGAATAATTAGATGTACAAAGATATCAATTATAAAAATCATCCGATTTCTGTATCTTCAAGATTACAAAGAACTCAAAGATTTGTAACAAGAAACAAGTGCTAGAGAGAAGTGAAAGTGTGTGAAAAAATGCTTCAAAGTGTGTTGTGTCCTTTCTCTCTTCCAAATGCTTCTAATTATAGAAATTCATGACCTTGGAATTCTTCATGCACTTTGAGTAATTTGCTGAATAAGGCTGTCCATCATGTTTGTCTTTCAAGGTCCAAATAATGGAGCAAGTTGCTTGAAAAAACTGATTTTCAAATTTTTTATTTTTGATTTTTTTTGAATTTTTGGATTTTGAAAATACAATAACAATAACTAACCTATCTCTAGAAATTTTACATCAATAAAATTCTATGGAATTGGACTAAAAATTTCGAAGCAGTCATCTTCATTTTCATCTCCAAGGTTGACGGGCGATGGAGAGTCTTCTTTGTCACTTTTAACTTCTTTTAGAGTTTTCTGGATTTCTTCTTGTTTAGTTGCTTTGATTATTCTTTGTAGATAAATTATTTTTTGACAGTAGAAATTGCTCTTGTGTGAATTGATTTCTTTTTCAAGAATTGTTGAAGTTTTGCAGTTTGTAGGATTTTGCTTGAACCATTCAAGAATTACTGGTTGTTCAAAATTTTTCATGTTCATTTTGTCCCACCATTTGACGCAATCTTTTTTTCCGAGGGAGAATATGACTGGTTCTTCGTCAATTTGGAGAGGTTTGAATTGTGACTCAATTTTTAGTATCCAAGTGAAATTGAATTGGACGTAGAATTTGAGAAGGTTGGGGAGATGTTATACTGGAAATACACTGGATTTTAGATTTTTTGAAAAGAATTTGAAGGCTTCTTGAACTGGTTTTGTGAGAATTTGTAATTCTGGTCCAAATAGTACCACCATCTGATAAATCAATTTGAGATTTTTTCTGTGATAATTTTGGTACCAAAAAGAAAATAAAAAAGACATGGTTTTTTCTCATTCTATTTGAGAGAAAATATTGGAAGGCTTTGATGTAATCCCAATAAGAAATTAATGGGTAGTTTTTACTGGGAATACTCTTGAGCTCATAAGGACTTTTTCCCCAATCAGATAAAGAAAGGATGAAATTTATAAAGATTTTTTCGGTAGCCAATTTGTGAGGAGTTAGCTGAGACTCCTTTCGGAGGCATGTTTTAGATGTAAATGAATTTGGTTGAAAGAAGAATGTCTTCATAAATTTGTTGGGTTTTTAAGTGGATCTTCATAAATCCTATTATAATTTTGATCAAGGGCCATGTGTGCCATTTGTATTGGATCATCATGAGTTTATTCATTCCATTCATCCTCAATTATACAGTTAAAATGGAAATATGCTTTTTCAATATATGGAGTATTTATGGAACTGATTGGTAAATTGGTTTGTGAACTGACTGATCTAGCAGTAGAGATTCTGCTATATATCTTTGTAAGTTTGGGTGAGTTTTCAAGGGGCAAGAGGAATAGGTTTTCCCAGTGGGGTAAACCTATTTGTGATTTGCACAACAGTTTGTGATGTAGATATTGTCTTTGAAGCTATTTGGGTGAGGGTTTTTGGTTGGATTGAAGGAGGAAGAACTTGTAATGGTTTTGGATTTTGAGGAGTTTGGGGTTTTAATAATTGAAGATTTTGGGGATTTTGAAGTTTTTCAGATGTGAGAGAAGGATAATCTAGTTTGAGAATTTGTGTAGAGGGTTGTGCTAAAAGGCTTATCTTTAGCTTTGATTCTTCAGTTACTTTTGTCATCCCTGCAAAAATTCTCTTGTCAAATAGTCAGGAATATAATTGTGAGTCCCTTTGATATATTCAATATCAAAATAAAAAACAGATAGTAAAGATTGTCATCTGGCAAAATTTTATTTTGAGACTAAATTTTTAAAATCTTTTGTAAGTACATTCTTTGCAGCTCTACAATCAATTTTTAAAAGAAATTTCTGATTTAATAAATCATCTTGGAATTTGGAAATGTATAAAACAATAGACATATTTCCTTTTTTATTGTTGGATAATTTTGTTGAGATGTTGTTTTCGAAACTCCAGAATAATAACTTACTATTTCTCTTCCTTCAATAATTTGACTAAGGATTCCACCATATCCTACTTCAAATGCATCAGTTTGTATATAATTTTTGGTGCAGTGGAATGACATATGCTTAAACAAGGAATTTCTTTAATTTTTTTTTTTAATTTTCTCACTAAATCTGTATGAATTTGAGTTCAATGTGATGGAGGAGTTTTTAATCTATTATATAATAATTTACATATTTGTCTAAGATTTGCATTAAAATCTGAGACATAGTTTAATTTTCCTAGAAATCTGTGTAATTTTGTTTTATCTAAAATTTGGTTTGGAAAATTTTCTCCGAATGTTAAAGATCTTTGGATTGGGACAATAGTTTCTTGAAAGATTTAGTGTCCTAAAAATCTAATATTAGTTTGGAAGATTTTTATTTTAAGAGCTGATACTATGAGACCATTGTCTTTTATGAGCTTAAGAAATATTTGTAAATGTTTCCAGTGTTTTTTTATATTTTCACTAAAAACTAAAACATCATCAATATAAAACAATAGTGAAAGAAGTATATGGAGTGAAAATCATTCATGATTTTTTGGAATTTCTGATGGAGCATTTTTTAACCCAAATGGCATAATGTTCCATTCAAATTGGCCAAAAGGGAGAGTAAAGGTTGTTTTATATCTATGTTTTTCATCTATTTGAATTTCAGAATTCTAATTTCATATCAAACTTAGAAAAAAAAATTGCATTATAAAATCTTTTAAAGAGATAAGATTTATTAGGTATGGGATATCTAATCCATGTTAATGCTTTATTTAAGGATTTGTAGTTGATGACTAATCTGAGAGTTCCTCTTTCTAATTTAGCATTCTTCTGGACATAAAAAGCTAGACAAGACCAAGGACATTTTTTTAAGGACAAATTAACTCTTATTGAGAAGATCTTGAATTTCTATCTTAAAAAATGCTCCATCAGAATTCCAAAAAAAATCATAAATGATATTTTCACTCCATATACTTCTTTCACTATTGTTTATATTGATGATGTTTTAGTTTTTAGTGAAAATATAAAAAACCACTGGAAACATTTACAAATATTTCTTAAGCTCATAAAAGACAATGGTCTCATAGTATCAGCTCCTAAAATAAAACTCTTCCAAACTAATATTAGATTTTTAGGACACTAAATCCATCAAGGAACTATTGTCCAAATCCAAAGATCTTTAACATTCTGAGTTTCCAGACTAAATTTTAGATAAAACAAAATTACAAAGATTTCTAGGAAGTTTAAACTATATCTTAGATTTTTATCCAAATCTTAGACAAATATGTAAACCATTATATGATAGATTAAAAACTCCTCCATCACATTGGACTCAAATTCATACAGATTTAGTAAGAAAATTTAAAATAGAAATTAAAGAAATTTCTTATTTAAGCATATGTCATCCCACTGCACCAAAAATTATACAAACTGATTCATCTGAAGTAGGATATGGTAGAATCCTTAGTCAAATTATTGAAGGAAAAGAAATCCTAGTAAAATATTATTCTGAAGTCTGGAAAATAACATCTCAACAAAAGTATCCAACAATAAGAAAGGAAATATGTCTATTGTTTTATGCATTTCCAAATTCCAAGATGATTTATAAAATCAGAAATTTCTTTTAAAAATTGATTTATAGAGCTGCAAAGTATGTACTTACAAAAGATGTTAAAAATTTAGTTTCAAAATAAAATTTTGCCAAATGACAAGTTTTACTATCTGTTTTTTATTTTGATATTGAATATCAAAGGGAATCACAATTATATTCCTAACTATTTGACAAGAGAATTTTTGCGGGGATGTCAAAAGCAATTGAAGAATCAAAGCTAAACGTAAGCCATTTAGCAAAACCCTCTATACAAATCTTAAATTAAATTGTCCTTCTCTCACATCTGAAAAACTTCAAAACCTCCAAAATATCCAATTATTAAAACCCCAAACTCCTCAAAATCCAAAATCATTACGAGTTCTTCCTCTAGCACAACATACTTTGAAGTATTTTTTCATACACTTTCACTTCTCTCTAACACTTGTTTCTTGTTACAAATCCTTGAGTTCTTTGTAATCTTCAAGAATACAGAAATCAGATGTCTTTGATAATTGATATATTTGTACATCCAATTATTCTGTAAAATTCCTTGTGTATCCAATTTCAGAAATTCAGTAAGTTATCTTCAATCTTATTTTGATTCATATCTTGTTGTCACTTCATATATTTTGATTCATATCTTGTTGAGGTTTCATAATTGTTATAATTTAATTTTTATATTTATATTATTATTATTGAATATTTTTAATTATTTTTATTGTTATTTATCATATATATAATGAGATCAACAAATTTAATCAATAATTTAGTAAATTTTAATAATTTTGTTAAAAACAATTATTTAATATGACACATAAATTTTGTGTTATATTTTAATATCTATTTGTAATCTTTTATACTTTTATAGATTGACAAGTCCTGATAGTTAACTTATAATTTTTTATATCTATTTGTGAGTTTTATATTTACATGAAGATACATAGTATGCAATATATTATTTACTTGTAAATTTATATCAAAATTTGATAATTTTCATGAATTAATCTAAAGATTATTATTATTATTATTGAATAATTTTAATTATTTTGTTGTTATTTTTGTATATATCTTAGGAGATCAATCACTGTTTTGTACTTTAGTTTAAAATTTCCATCTCTTAAAGTTATTGGTATATAATGAGATCAACATTTTTTTTAAAATAATTTATATTTATTTTGTATTAATATCAATAACTAATTATATTACTACTAAACTAATTAATAATTTATATTTATATTTTATAACTATACATTCACCATATATTTAATATTTTTATAATTAATACAATAATATTTAATATTATTTTATTTATAACAACATAATTTTGGTCAAACATTATACAAAGTCAACAATTAAAAAATATAAAATTTCTGTCTCATCAATTCTCATTCTTTCTCACTATTCTCATCTTCCCACCACCCAAAACAGCCAACAAGTATGCTGCGACTACCTTCATCTTTGGGAGATTTGACGACAATGGATCTCTGAAAATGCAGCTGCTGACCGAGAAGATATGCGGAGGACTCCTGATTGAATTCAAACGACACGCACCAAATTCATGTTCCCCTAATCTAACTCCTAAAACCCTAGCCCCAAACCAACGTTTGCAAGCCCCTCCATCTACCAGCGGCAACGACGAAGGCGCTTGCTGTTGTGTCGGCCAAGCAAGAAGCGCGAACAGGTTTGCCGTTCGCCATTACTTCACAGTTTTCTTGGTCTCACCGTCGGCTTGTCTTTGGCCGCCGTTTGCTGTTGTTTATGGTCTCACCGTCGCCGATGGTTTTCATGAGGATTATTTCTTTTTTCTGTTTCATATTTTATTTTTTTGCAAAATGATTATGGATATTTTGAAGTCTGGTGTTGAAGAAAACAATGGTTTATCGAGTATGAATCTGTTGAAATTAGAGGTGTGCAGGACACCCGAACACCGATCGAATTGAAATTTCGGTTCGATTTTCTGATTTTTTTAAAAAGAAAATTCGATTTGAACGGTCTGTTATTTTTCTTGGTTCGGTTGAACCGAAAATCGTTTTCTTCTTCTTATTTAATTTTTTTATAAATATTTAAATTATATACATAATTAAAATTAGAAATAGAAAAGAAAGAGTTAAGAGTCTGACTATTGAAGAACTGAGCGCGGCACCAGTGAGAAATCAGAAAATCTGCAGAAGTCCGTCTTCAATTCTTCAGTCTTCACTTCATGACCACGAATCCATCGGCAAGCGCTCTTGATTTGCAAGTTTTTCTTCTTTGTAAATTTGTTTTACAGGTGATCTTTTCAGTCTTCAGTCTTCACCTTTGTAAATTTGTTTTTTTCTTTGTAAATTGCAGAAAACAGTCTTCAATCTTCACCTTTGCCCCGACTCCACCATTAACAGGTGATTTTCGTCTTTGTAAATTTGTTTTAGAGTTTGTAGAAGAGATGTGCAAGTTTGCTTTCAAGGTGTTTGATGAAATGCCTAATTAAATTTTTGCTAACTTTGTTTGGTTGTGCTTGGGCTTTTGTTGGATTTTTGTATTAATGCTTTTGTATGTAGTTGGGGAATGACAAATGATGTATTGTACTATTGTTATATGACTTGGAAATGGAATTTACATTTTTTTTTGGCTCTCGCTTGCTCGTTTGTTTGCTGACTTCCTTTTATATTTTAAAGAAAAAAATCGGAACTTTCGGAATTGGAGATGGAGTTTGCATTTTTGTTATATGACTTCCCTTTTTGTGGTTGGTTTTTAAACCGAAAAAAATCGTTATAACCCAAACCGAACTGGGGCTTTTTGGTTCGATTTCGGTTTATTATTTTGGACAACTTTCGGTTTGGCACGGTTAACCGAACTGAACACCCCTAGTTGAAATAATGGTTTATTGAAGAAATTATGGACATTTTTGGGCGCCGTTTGCTGTTGTTTATGGTCTCACACTGTTCAAGGTCTAGTGAACGTAGCTCGAGCTCATCAGCTTAAGCTCGAGTTCGTCAGATTTAGATTGAGCTCGAGCTCTATACAATAAAATCGAGCTTTAGCTCGACTCTCAAACGGTTGGTTCTTGAGGTTTGTTCTAATATTCCATTTCCTTTTCCAACAGAAAGAGTAAAAGGATATTATTTGTAGTTGGATGCTTCGCGCGTCCAAATCTATGAGCAAATGCTCAGAGAAAAAGGTATGCTTCGAATCTTTCGTATCGCATTTTATCTTTGAGAAAAATGCAGATTCTTTATAGCAATTGGTGTACTTTACGGATGCTTGTGTCAATATTTTTGTTAAAGCTGTGTGGGTTGTTTTATTGGTCTGATTTGTGGTTTCTTTGTTGGATTGAGAGATGCCTCTAATCTTTATTTTCGTTTATTGGATGTTGCGGATTTTGCTATCGCTTTGTTTATTGCTATTACATGAAATTATTTTCTCTATCAATGAGAGCGAAATTTGCATTTTCCTCTGAACTGGGGTCGTTGGAACATTGTTGTTTGTTTGGATTGGAAAAGAACTCAACCCATAATAGCAAAAAATAGGAGTTTATCCGATTTATAGCTTGATTTTAGAATATTTGGGATCTATTTTTTATTTTATTTTTTCAAAAGAGGATCGCAGCTGGTTGCCCAGCTCGTATTGGGACTTGAACCCTCGGCCTATCTTTCACATGAACAGGGTGAGATCGGTGGGTCACTCTGATATTCAGACTTCAGAATGACTGTGTCATTTTAGTGACATTTAGGAAAAGTAGATTCTCAAGAAGAGTGAGGAAGAAATTATATGATTTATGATTTTCCGAGGTTTCTTATTAATAATTTTTTGGCCTACCTTAATGATGCTTGTATGAACTGTTGACTGTTTGAATTTCTGAATTTGTCGAAAAATGGGCTGGAAATGGGAAGGAATATAGGGTAGCTGCAAGTTCCTTAGCATAAGGATACAACAAGTGGAAATAATGGAGGAAGAATTAGTACTGGTCTTAATTTACTCAAATTATTATAGCTAGTAGATTTGGAAGTATAATGAAACTGAAAACTTAAAATTTGATGGTTTTCTTGGCATGAGTTCCTTGTAAAGCACATTGTTTAACAGGATTAACACTTCAATTTAGGCTAGGCCGGGGTTTTGGTAGTTGTCCTATGGGGATGTCAACTGCAACTTGCTGTCTTTTGTATACATTGACCTAAACTTGCAAGCTTTCTATAGAGTTAGTGAGTGATGTTGTGCAAAAGCAGGCTTTTCGTATTGAAATTGGGGATTAAATGGAAGGGTTGGCGTTTGCCCATAGTTTTGGACTCGCGAAGCATCTAACTACGATAATATCCTTTTACCCTTTCTGCTGGAAATGGAATATTAGAATGAACCTCAAGAACCAATCATTTGAGAGTTTCTGAGTCTGCTCTTTTCATAATGATATATTCTAATAGGATGGTCGAGGTTCATAGGTTATATGTACTTGGTGATTTGCTAATTCTCTCTCTATATTTTGCAGAGAGTATATCTTCCAGCTAAGTGAAGGGCTTGATTGATAAGTAGAAGTACTTTCTTGCTGGGAAAAAAAAATCTGTCTCATAGAACATCATGCTTAAAGTCCCAGCTCATCAGGTCGCAGGACACAGAGCTGATCGTGGGAAACTTGGACCTCGTGTTGATGATTCCGGGCGTTTCTACAAGCCTCTTCAGGGTGATGAGCGTGGTGCTAGAGAAGTTGCTTTCTATACATCGTTCTCTTCAGACACTAAAGTTCCTAACCACATTAGTAGATTCTTCCCCAAGTTTTACGGAACTCAGCTTGTTGAGGCGTCCGATGGGTCTGGAATGAAACCCCATGTTGTTCTACAAGATCTGACTTTCAGTCGCGTTAATCCATCAGTAATGGATATTAAGATTGGTTCGAGGACTTGGGGCCCAGAAGAGTCGGCAGACCAAATCCAAAAGTGTCTGAAGAAAGACAGAGAAAGTTCAAGTCTTTCGCTGGGATTTAGGCTTTCAGGGATGCAAATCTTTGGAACCAAAGAATCTGGATTTTGGAAGCCGGAGAAGAAGTGGATTCAGTCTATTTCAACTGACGAAGTTAGGTTACTTCTGAAAAAGTTTGTTTCCTCAGACACATCTGCGTTGAAACCAGATTGTGCTTTTGCATCAATCGTGTATGGTGGTTCTAAGGGTATTTTATCACAGTTGCTGGAGTTGAAGGCATGGTTTGAGGACCAAACTAGTTATCATTTCTTTGCTTGCTCGATTCTTATGATGTTTGAGAAGGAGCTCGCATTGGAGGGGAAGAGTCCTTGCCCGGAAATCAAACTAGTTGATTTTGCTCATGTGTTTGAAGGTAGGGGCGTTATCGATCATAACTTCTTAGGCGGGCTCTGCTCTTTGATCAAGTTCATCTCTGAGATCCTAACCACTCCAGAAGACTCCACTACTAATGTCCTGGTAGAAGATGCCCATAGAAGCCACGTTTATCCTGAAAACGGTTCAGCTTAAGTTTACAGAATATCCCAAGTGCCTCAACAACTTAAATTGATTAATCGCTATTCACACTATAGTTCTTGCTTCGTTTTTCCTCATTTTGAAGAATGTAATAATTTGCTGCTTAGCATCTTTTCATGGGCCGAATGTTGTTAGCGTGATGATTTTGTTGCCTTCTCATGTAATAAAATCTCATGAAGCTGCTAACTTTCTTGAATATATGAATTCTAGCACAAACTATCATTTTGAACTTCATAACTTTGTTGTTACTGGTCTTCCCGTATTCTATTACCGTAACTCTACGTTTTTTGACCTTTAGCTGTCTATGGATATGTCTTTCTGAGGTCGTGGTGACTCTTTAGGCCCAATGCTTCCCTCATTTGTGTTTTTCCTTTACAAAATAGGTAACCACTAATTAAGAATAGCAATAAATCAAAGCTTTAATATTACTTAATGTTATCATGCTACAAATCAAGAGTTCTTTGTTACTGGCTATCCTTGCAAGGATCCTTTAGGCACAATAGCCTCAAATTTTAAGTCCACGGCATTGCTGAATGACGGTGGGAACTTCCCATTTGTCTGTAACTATAACAACTGTAGTAGAATCTTCTGGGCTTAACATGCTCGTGTTCCTCCTACTTAGGTTGTGTAGAAATCTAATTGTTTTGGGAAGTAGGTTCCGATTCAATATTACACCTAGATTAGGTATCCAGATTCGAAACTTAAATTCATCTTTTTAAACCATTTATTTTATTTTTATTTATTAAACATTTCATCTAAAATTTTAAAAATGCTTATGAGTTAAAGGTCCCGTTTACATCAACTAATAAGGGTGGATTGATGTCCAATCCTCGACCCCTACACAATGTTTACTTCAAAATTTGGAGGCCAGAGTGTAATCACAGAAGCCAATACGACCTGAAGAAAATGGCTGATAAGTGAGGCCTGGAAAACTTAATGCAATCCACTAGCTGTTATGGGTAATTTGACCAATTCAAAATTTTATTTGAAAATTTATCCGACTACGTAAACAACAATCCACTTTACAGGATTTATCAAACAATCCATTCTGATAAATTCTCTATAAAATGTTGAATTATTCCATCCCACATGATATCCAACCAGTTATCCCATATACAAAAGTAAATGACACTCAATAGTTCGCAGATTTATTAGGGCTAGTTACACTTAAACCCCCCTCTAAAAATACACTAACACTCCCTCCAAAAATTTTGTAAATTAAAAGGTGGGTGCAAAAGTAAACAATGGGTTTCCGATGGGGTGTAAATGTAATTTTAGAACTTCTTCTTTGTAGGAAATTAAGTATAATTTTGCATTTTCAGAGGGGGTCTAAGTATAATTAACCCCTTTTCTTTTTCTTGCTTACACTAGCATTTTTTTATCCAAACTGCAATGGAAGGGATTCAGGTGCAAATAGAGAAAATCCAAAAGGTGTAAAAGTATAATTTCAAATTTTTTTTGAAAGAAAATATAATTTTGCATTTTTTTTAATGGAGTCTAAGTAAAACTTATCCCATTTTTTAATCACTTCAATGGGCATATTTTTAATCCCATTTTTTATAGCACAAGTAAAATTAATCCCATTTTTTAATCACTTCAATCCCAAAAGATGCCCTCCAAACCCACCCACCATCGTGCTTTTGTGGCTGCTTTGTGCTCTAACATCTTCTTTTCAAGGCGTGTTCCGACTCAAACTTGGGTCCACTACGTGAATCTCATCCTACTAACCCCTCGTGATATTGCACTTTACTTACATATTTGACATAGTCACCACCAAATCTTGTGGTATGGTTATTTGTCACATTGATTCGAATTAATGTCATAACATGTGATGGTGTTAGACGTACATTCTGAGTCGTGTTTTAATTTTTATGTGGTTGGATTTTAATTTTTGTAATCGACAGTCAAGTATAAAAATTTGAGTGCAAATATAATTGCCCACTTGTATAGGGTGTCGCCCATGCCTTTTCATTCGTACCAAAAGATTATATAAAATAGTCGTCGAATTTTGACTCTTAGAGAAGGTTTTAAGGTGTAACATTGTTTTTTTCACAAAGTTCAAGCAAAAAGAAAAAGGTCGAAAACGTAAAAAACAAAACAGATAAATTACAACGAAGTCTAGAGATTTAGTATAATTATGAGTACCCCTTATTATTTGAAAAATTATCAGTACTTGCTTATGTTCGATGGAATTATGTAATACTTGGTTCACGACCTGAAATTGTTAACCTTTTCCTTTACTATATATTTTTAATTTTTAATTTTCTTTAAAAAAATGTAAAAACACCGAACTAGATAGATGGAAAATAATGAAAACTTGCAAAAATAGTGTCCACTTAATCAATAAATTTTTTTAATAGTTTATAATTGCATTTTGGTCAGTTTACCATAAAAAAATGGATGAAAATCTAATGGAAACTATCCGATCGAGCTAATTATTGGACGACTGTTAAAATTAGAGGGAACTGGTAATTTTTCAAATGACAAAGGGTATTTATAATTATGTTAAATCTCATATGCGCTCGTTGTAATTTATCCACACAAAAAAAAAGAATATTATGTTTTTTCAGTTGATGACTATCAAAATGAGGAACTAGTAAAATAAATTTTTTTAGGGTAAATTACATCGACACCCTCTTAGATACATTTAATTATACAAATATTCTATGTATTTTAAAACAGTACTTATACAGTCCCTGAGATTGCAATTTTAATTTACATTAGCACCTCCCCACGACAAAAGCTTAGACAAAGTAAGATGAAGAACCTCGATTGTCAGGTTGCTGAGGTAAAACAGAGGCATGTGAAGAAGGACCCATCATATAATCAGAATGCAGCGGAACTGTGGGCTAAGTAAGCTGAGTACTTTCAACCTCTGTGTCGGAAAATGGAAATCAAACAATAACGGATTGATGATCGAAATCAAACAATTTGTATGCCTTTTGGTGCATAGCATGCCGAATTAGAATACACTTCAAGGCCCTGCTATGGAATTTCGACTTGTGAGGAGTGATGTCAGTTGCATAGTATAAAGAACCAAATGTCCTCAAGTGGCCGTATTGAGGTAAACGTCCATATAGCTTCTGAAATGGTGTCTGCCAGTTTAAGATCTTGGTAGGAGTTTTGTTTATCAAATAAGTAGCCATAAGAATTGCATCCCCCCAGAACTTAATGGAAAGCGATGCCTGAAACAACAATGCTCGAGCGACATTTAATAGATGCCTATGCTTCCTTTCAACTCGTCCATTTTGCTGGGGTGTATAAGTGTAAGACGTCTGATGAATAATTCCCAGACTGTTGCAAAGATCCCGACATTCTTGGTTGATAAATTCTGTTCCATTATCAGAATGCAACATTTTTATATCTCTATGAAATTGATTTCGTACCAAAGAGCAAAAATTTCTGAGTATGGATGAGACTTGATTTTTCTGTTTAAGAAGAAATGTCCACATCGAACGTGAGTGATCATCTACCAAAGTTAGCACGTATGTACAGCCAGATATAGAATTAGATGTGTAAGGACCCATAGGTCCATGTGAACTAGATCAAATATCTCATCAGAATGCAATGAACTGAGAGGAAAAGACAGCCTACTTTGTTTTGCTTTATGACAAGTATCACAAGGTTTGTCACTAAAAACATCTTTAGTTATCAAATTCTTGAATATGTTTTATTGATTCAATAGAAGCATGACCTAAACGATTATGCTAAACATTTGAATTACACTCAGAAGACGTTAGAGCAAGATACATTTTGAAACTCAATAGGAGATGAATCAGCAGGAAGATTACTAGCTTGTGTGTATATGTATAACTGTCGAAAAAGAACCCCCATGACCAGGTTATCTTTAGTTTCCCGGTCCTGCAAAACACATCCACGCTGAGTAAACAAAATTTGATACCGTGCTTGATGACACAGTTGACTAACCGACAATAGATTCACTGAAAAATGTGGCACGAATAGAACATTCTTAAGAGTAATCTTATCATTGAGTTTCACAATACTAGTATATTGAAGTCTCTTTGAACCATCAGGTAGATGCACATAATGAGAAAGGCTCAGCATAAGAATGGAATAGAGCAATGTTAGCACAGACATGATTGGTTGCACCCGTATCAATAATCCAACAATTGGAATTAATTTCAGTAGGCATGACTGCATTTCCTGCAAAATCTCCATCAAACTGAGCGTAATTAGCATAATTGATCAGGGGATCCGAAGGTATAGTAGTCTTTTGCATCATTCTCATTACTTCAGCCACAATCTCAGCAACATTTGGTGAAGAAGTTTTTGTTGATTCTCCATCATGGATATCCACAGTCGCAGTAAAAGCTTTTTCTTCTTTTTGTCTCCCAAAGATTTGTACCAGTCTGGTATACCATGTAGCTGAAAACATGTGTCCCGTGCATGCCCCTTCTTATTACAATTTGTACAAATTAAATTTCTTTTATCAACAAAACGCTTCTTTTGTTGCATAAATTTATTTCCTGTTTTTGTGTCTTCATTCAGGGCCAGTTGATAGGCCATATGACTGGAGTTACCTTCCAAATCAATTTGTACTGCTCGTTGTTCCTCAACAGCATATACCATCAAAAATGTTTTCTCAATATCCGGTAACGGATCAAGCATCAAGATCTGGCTTCTTTCATTGTTGAAACTTGTTGTCATGTAGTCTATAAGGAACTACATAACCTAAGTGGCTGAAGTGAGATCCTCAGTCGCTCTATTAAGTCCACATGAACAACCTCCACACTTGCATTTAGGTACTGGAGCCAAAATAGAAAGTTCATTCCACAGCTTGGTAACCTTTGTAAGGAATGCTGTGAGTGATAAATCGTTCTGCGAGATCGAAGAAATCTCCCTCAGCAACGGGTAGATCATAGGGCCATTACTAGCCGTATCATGCTTGTATCGCGATCCATAGCTCCCGCGAAGTAGCACAAAACATAAATGATTCAACTGTCTTTAGACATAGAATTCCAGATCCAGGAGGTCACCATTAGATCAACACGCCTCCATAACTCAAAATTTGCCGAACCAAGAGCTAGTCTAGGGAAACTTCCATCTATGAAGCCAAGCTTCATCTTTGTGCCAATGACACATATGCAGCACGTTGCCAAGCCAAAAAATTTGTACCGTCTAATGGAGAAGATGTCAATGCAAGACTACAGTGTTCGGACGGATGAATAAACAATACATCCTTCTCATATTGAACCATAGCTTCTGCAGATCTCTGTGTTTCTGCCACATTATTGTCTGCCTCAGGCCCTCAGCCATGACGCGCAACAATAATCAACTCTTCAAACATGTGAAAAACTCAATTATGTGCTAGCATCCAGAGACCTTCACAAGGAAAACTCTGATACCATGTGCGATTTTGTAGAAAAATAGTAAAAAACAGCAAAGAAAGTGGAGAGAAACGCCATTATTGGATGTGCTCTGCTCTTATGTTATACAAGTATCTCAGAAAAATTGGTTACAATAATGGCTCGAACCCAGGCTTAAATACATTCAATTGGAACTGAATGCTAACTGAAGTAACGTCTCCTATGCAACGTGGACCAATCACTATCCAAATAAATGACGTAATAGCCACCTAGACTGACTAACAATCCACACCCACAAATATACAAAAGTCGCATACACCACAAACACGATTAACACTATCCAGAATCAAGAAGACAACATCATCTCCATCTTCAGAAGCACCCCTGTCTTCATGTTGCGCCAATTCTGGAAGTATAGCACCATGTACATTAGAATACTCAACAAATGGCAAATGGGTGGTTTGGGTTGGATGGAGTTGGGTTGGGTTGATAATGGGTTGGGTCCAAATATATGGGTTAGATATGGGTCGGGTTGAAAACAGGTTGGTTTGGGTTCTATTGAGTTCAACACAATAATTTTTTTTCATAGAATTTTAAACTTGCATTAAATATCATCTACTAATCTTTTAAGTTATGTACGTGGTTACGATATCAAATATAATTATGAATTGCTAGCCTATAATAATTGCTTTTCTCAATATTGCATCAAATTTTTTATTTATTAAAATTTTTGTTTAATTCCTTTCGATTTGATTTTAATGAATGAACACTCTTAAAAAGCAATAATTTACTAATTACGAGAATTATAGGCTATCATACTTCTTTTTTTAAGCCAAATAAAAATATATTTATCTAAAAATATTATGTTTATAAAATTTTAAAATAAAATTAAAAAACTACTTTATAATCATGAATATAGTAGCATCTTTCTTTAAATTGTATAGAATTATTAAAAAACTAATATTTTTTTATCAGTTTCTATTAAAAATAACATTTGATTGACCAATACAAAATTAAATATAACGAAACCGATTGAGGACCCATTGGAAACCATATTGGACATATGATCTAGTTGGAATTAATGAAACACACAACTCATATTGAACTCATGATTATAGTAATGTTTTTCATCAATTGCTTGATACTATTGAAAATAACATTTGATTGACTAATAAAAACTTAAACATAGAAAACCTATTTAGAACCCTTTTAGGACTCATTAGGATCCATATAAGATCCATGACATAGTTAATTCACTTCAAATTTAACCCACATTCAACCTAAATGAATATACTTCCCAAAAAAAACAGAAAAAAATAAAAACTTGAATTATATAAAATTTATGGGTCGGGTCCATCCGAATGGGGGCATATAAATTTGGACAACCTCTGTACAGTAGGAATTAGTCTATGGAAATTTCTTCTGTCCACCAAAAATATATTTTGATTTTCTTTTTTTTTTTCAAAGTTTTCTTTATGAAATTCAAATTTGGTGGAAGTCTTGTGAGAAAAATCAAAGGCTAGTTGTCTTAGTTCTTTCACTGGTGGTGGTGCTCCACAGTAAAATACTCCTACAATTTTGATCAAATATGATACATTAAACTTCAATATCTCACAAAAATTTAATTTAATTATATGATAATTAGTTGAAAATATATATAATATAGTAAATTTTCTAGATTTTATTTCGAAAAAACTTACCAACTTTTGCGTTGGAATGATTAAGCCCGATGCGTTTGTAGGGACGAAGCCAAGCCCCATCGAGCCCTAGCGGTCGACAAGGCTTGGCTTCGACTTGCACTACAAAAAATCAGTGCTATAGGAACGGACATTTACCACGGAATTTGCATAAAATCTGTGGCTATTCTGTGTTGCCACGAAAATTTGCAACGAAAATTTGCAACGAAAATTTGTCCGTTGCTATAGGTAGTAATGCTATAGTTGCAGCGACTTTTTCTGTCCGTGGCAAATTTTGCAACGGACAATCGTGCGTAGCAAAAATCCGTTGCAAATAGTGTTGTTAAACTTTGACTTTTTAACGAATTTTTGTAGTAACTTTTGCCATGACATCTGCAACGGATTTTTCCAAAATTTTGCAGCAATTTTGTTATAATATTTTCGTTGCAAAATTTGCGGTAATTTCTTATTTCATTGCAACGAAATTTCGTTGCAAAATTGCAATGCAGTATTTGCAACGGCAACCGTTGCAAATTATGCAACGACATTTGCAATGAACTTCAATTCGTAGCAAATTTTGCAATAATATTTTTTATTAAAATCCATTGCAAATATTTTTTTATAATTTCCATTTATAATATTTTTCTTTCAAATTTTATACAAAAATTTTAAATTAAAATTATATTTAATCTATAATTAACAAATTATTAAACTTAAAAATAAAAAGATATTTAATGAAAATAAAATATAGAAAGATAGTAATACATGTCAAAACTGTCCATTACACAAAAATTTAATATTTCACGTCCACTACACAAAACATGTCCAATATTCAATATGGGGGTCATCATCATTTTTACAATTATCTAAAGGTGGTTGACTGGATGATGGATCATTGTTGTTGGGGCGATCTTTTGATTTATTTACATCTTCCGACGTTGTACCTACAAAATATAATACATCAATATGATAACATAACCAAACTTTAATTAATAAAAGAATAAACTAAATTGAAATCTTTCACTAAATTTTTAAAACCAAAGTTCTTAGTCTCTTATGGAATATCTTTGAAGCAAGGATATGCTCCTAAATAGTAGTTTGTCATAATAGTTAGCTTAGTTAGGTTAGTTTCGTCGAAACTTTCAATGATAGTTAACTTGGTTAAATTAGTTTAGTTTCCTTGAAACTTTTAAGTTTGAGTTAACTAAGTTAAAAAGTTTAGTTAAATTTTTTTAAGTTCATAGTTAATTTAGTTAAATTAGTTTAGTAGAAAATTTTAAGTTCATAGTTAAATTAATTTAATAGAATTTTTAAGTTCATGGTTGAATTAGATTGTTTGAAACTTTTAAATTTTGAGTTACTAATTTGAAAAGGTTTAGTTGAAGTTTTTTGAGCTTATAGTTAACTTAATTAAATTAGTTTAGTAGAAAATTTTAAATTCATAGTTAAATTAATTTAATAAAACTTTTAAGTTCATGGTTAAATTAGTTTAGTTGAAACTTTTAAATTTGAGTTAACTAAGATATTTTAAAGTTTAGTTGAAATTTTTAAGTTCATAGTTAACTTAGTCAAAATTTATATAGTAGAAACTTTTAAATTCATAGTTGAATTAATTTACTTGAAACTACTTTTTAAGCTCATAGTTAAATTAGTTTATTTGAAACTTTTAAGTTTGAGTTAACTAAGTTGAAATAATTAATTGAAAATTTTAAATTCATTATTTACTTAGTTAAATTAGTTTAGTTGGAACTAATAAATTTTAGTTAACTAAGTTGAAATAGTTTTGTTGAACTTTAAAATTCATAGTTAACTTAGTTAAATTAGTTTAATTGAAACTTTTAAATTCATAGCTTTTAACTTAATTATAAAATCCTAATATGCAATCATCAACAACACTCATTCATCTCATCAACACAATCATCACATCATCTCATCAACACAATCATCCTATTATAGAAACTAAACAATATATAAGATAATATTTCATTTACCATTATAATATAAACTAAATATTACTTTTAACACAATTGCAATATATACTAAACATATAAAATACACCACCATTATGATATATATCAAACAAAATAGACAACATACGCACCTTTACATAAACCAAAATATAAATTTTTAACACTATTATATAAATATGAAATTTCAAAAACAAGACAATAAAGTAGAGACTTTCTAATACCATTATATAAACTCTTACATACACCATTACTCAATTTCTCAACACCACTATATTATCAAAATATACAATAATATACCACCAAAGTAAACCATTTTTAACATCTACAACAATATAACATCAAAATAAACCATCTTAAAAAAAAAAAAAAAAGAAGAAAACATACCTGAAAATTTTAGTTTTTCCTCAAATCTTCTAAAGAAAAGAAACAAAAATACAAAACTATTAGTAACTCATTTACCAAAAATAAAATAAAATATGTTTTAAGAAAATCACAAAAAAAAAAAGAAGAAATAGAAGAGAGAAAGTTTATGGCGGCGGCTATGCGAGGGCGGCGCTGGTGGGCGACTAGGCCGGCGCGGTTGCAGGCGGCGGCATGGTGGCGGGCAATGGGGCGGCGGCGTCGTGGCGAGCGGTGGGGCGGCGCGTCGTGGGGGTGGGCGCGGAAAGAGGTGGAGAAGAGGGGAGAGAAGAAAGGGAGAAAAGATAAGATAAGAAAAAACCTAAGGGAAAGGGGAAATGGGCTGCAAAAAGGGGGAAAGGGTGGGGAAAGAGGGAAAGAGAAGAAAAAAATTGGGGGAAAAATGAGGGGAAAAAATTAAATGAAAAAATGGGAGAAAAATTAAAAATTAATGAAGAAAAGTGTGTGTTAAATTTTTTTATTAAAATTAAATAATATATATAAATTTTTTGGATATTTAATTTAAGTTATAATTTTTTATTTTTTTAATAAAAAATTAAATTTATCTCTTATTTATATATTTTCTATATAATTTAAGTTATTTTTTAATTAAAATTATATTTTCTCAAAATGTATTTAAATGAGGAACATTATAACAAAATACATTATGCTCAATAAATAATCAATGTCTTCAAAAGTTGAATGTTAGTATTATATATGTTCACAATTTGCAATAAATTTATATATTCATAAATGTTAGTATTATATTGATGTAACTATCATCTTATATTATTGAACTACATGGTTAATCAGACCGTTAAAATTCAGAACAAACCGTTAGATATGATCAAACTTACAGAAAAATATATTTGGTAAAGTTTCAAACTTATTGGTTATATGGATATCGAGATATCGTACTCAGAACATAAGTGTATGATCTAATGGATACGGTCTTATATATATTTAAATTTGGTATGAATCAGGCGCCTAAATTTTAAAATATCAACTACTGATTAAGCTTTATGATCTCATTATATATATATATAATAAAATAAGAATACAAATAATTAAAATTGTTCAAATATTATTAATTATTTTATTATATTATTATTATTATTATTATTATTATTATTATTATTATTATTATTATTATTATCATCTTTATATATTATAGTTGAGATTGATATAAGTTCACAATCTGCAATAAATTTGTATATTCTTAAATTTTAGTATTACGTTGATATACCTATCATTATACATTATTGAATAGCACGAGTTAACCAGGCCATCAAAATTCAGATCAAACCGTTATATATGATCAAATTTACAACAAAATACGTTTGGTAAAGTTTTAGACTAATTGGGTATACGGATGTCGAGATATTGTACTCGAAACATAAAAGTAATTATTCAAAATGGTGTATCTTTGAATCAGCCATGTGATTTTAAATCATATCGTCATATATGATCTAATGGACATAAGCTTATATATATTAAAATTTGATATGAATCGGGTGGCTAGCTTTTAAGACATCGTAATTGTTAATTAAGCTTTTTGATCTCATTATATATTAATATATATAAATAATAAAATAATAATAAAAATATTTAAAATTGTTCAACCATCATTATTATCATTATTTTTAAATGAATTCACAAGAATACTAAATTTCGACATAAATTTATAAGTAATAAAATAGATTGCATAATGCATACTATGTATCTTGATATAAATATAAAACTCAAAAATAGATATAAAAATCATAAGTGAATTACTTGTCAATTTAAAAAAGTATAAGACGATACAAATATATATTAAAATATAACATAAACTCAGATGTGTCATATTAAATAATTAATTTTAAAAATATTAAATTTACTAAATTATTAATTAAGTTTGTTTTATATAAACTATAAAGGTTAAATATATAAATAAAAGTACCATATTTTATTATTATCTAAAATAAAATATATTATATTGATTAATAATTACAACATATGGTCAATTTTGAGTATTAAATTGATAAAATTCCATGGTTTTTACCACAACTTTAAATTCCATGGCAAAATCCATGGCAAACTTGCAATTTGTGAAATAGTTCATTACAATTGTGTTTACGGATTGCAACGGACAACGAATCCGTTGCAACGTACGCGGCAAATATAATATCTCCATAATAAATGCCACCAACCTTATCGTACGGATTGCAACGGACGTCATGACCATTGCAACATCCATGGCAATTGCAACATTTTAAAAATAAATGTCCCCAACTACCTTGTACGGATTGCAACGAATTAAACGTCCGTTATGAATACTATTGCAAATTTATCATCAAACTTTGCCACGGACATGTGTCCGTGGCACCGTATGTTGCAACACTCCACTATTTCATTTGCAACGGACCCCATACCAAGAATTCCGTGGCAAACATAATTGCCATATTTTTTAAAAAAAATTTATAACTTGAAGATTGTTGCAAATGCGGTTAGCAACGGATATAATTTGCAAATCCATGGCAACATTAGCCACGGATGTTAACTGTGTTTAAAACTGTTGCAACGTAGTAACGGATAGCATCCGTGGCAATGTTTGCCACGACTAGCAACGAAATTGGATTATCCAAAAGTTGATCGATTTTTGCAACGAACGAATGCAACGGTAGGTCCGTTGCAAAGTTTCATTGTTGTTTTGCCACGGAAATTGCCACAAACAAATCGATTTTTGGGAATTCCGTTGCAAAGTTGTGGCAAATGTCGTGGCAAATTTGCCACGGAACTTTCAGCTGTAAAAAATCCATTGCTATAGCACTGTTTTTTTTGTAGTGTTGGGTCTATTAACTTATTAAACTTTAGGTCTAAATTTATCTTGTCGATTAATAAAAATAATAATCAAAGTTTAATTAATGTGTTTAAAAAATAATTTCTTCAATATTCTCATTTTTAGTCTCTCTTTACTGGTTAGAATCACACAGTTTTCCACTTAGCCAAGAAGAAAAACTTATTATCTTGTGATTTTTTCAACACCAGGTTATATTTCTTACAAAAATTCCTCTTGCTTGTAAATTTCAACTCGTTCTCATTGTTGGGATAATAATTTATAAGAATCAATTTCACTTATATTATTGTATTTATTTAATTTATAATATTTAATTCTTTTGTAAATTAAATATTTTTGTCTACCACCTAATTAATTAAAATTTGATAGGACTAAGCGAAACTTTTAGCTTCGCCACTGTGTGTTTGTACATAGTACGCTAGCTGGGCTTGGCAAAATGCGACTTGACCCAAGTACCAGAGACAATGTCAACTCTGTTCTTGGCATGATTGAGAGATTGGAGCATGGTAATGAGAGTGGAACGAGCGTCTCCTTTTTCGTACACGCTTGTGCAGTAGTTGTGCATTTCTATGACCTCCTTGTGGTCCGTTTCGGCAACCTCGTTCATGATGCCCTTAAACCAGTCGAAGGAACCTTGTTCTCTCAATAGAAGTACGCCCTCTTCGTCTTGAAGTTGTGTCTCCCGCTCGCTGAACCCAATTTACGTCTGGACGTCGTTAAGGGGCTAGGATTTTCAGGCGGAGCGGTCTCGTCCTCCAGAGCATTCTCTTATTCCTCCATGGCCTTTATATTGTTTACAATGTCCTCGACGACCATGATCATCAGCGTTGCCACAATGCCGAGCCCCAATAATAGCACCACGTCATAGTCTTTGTAGTCCGGCATTGGTGCTCCATACGGACCATCTATCAACACTTTAGGGAAGTTGTACAACAATTACATACATTCATAAGTATAATCGAATACGCTATCTTTAATACTTTATTATATCATTAATTTTATCACAGAAAAATAATTTCATGATTAGCTTAGCAATCTATCACTGGCAATCGAAGTAACTAAGATTGCACAGAAACTTATGTACGAGAAACCAATAAATCTAATTAACCATATTAGTCTTGAGGGACAACTGGAGTAGTTAAGGTGAAACATACAATTATATACAAAAAATCCTTATACATGGATAATCATAATTGTCCAAATAATAAAAAATTTAGAACAATGATCTTAATGTTTGGGATCTATTTTTTATTTTTTTTAAAGGAAGATCATAGATGGTTGCCCAACTCGTATTGGGACTCGAACCGCGACCTATCTTTCACATGAATAGGGCGAGATCAGTGGGTCACTCTAATATTCAGACTTCAGAAGAGTGTGTCATTTTAGTGATATTTAGGAAAAGTAGATTCTCAAGAAGAGTGAGGGAGAAATTATATGATTTATGATTTTCAAGGTTTCTTATTAATAATTTTTCGACCAACCTTCATGATGCTTGTTTAGACAGTCGATTGTTTGAATTTATGAACTTGTCAAAACATGAGCTGAAAATGGAAAGGAATATGGGGGTGTTTACATATATTGGTAGCTAGTTGTAAGTTACTTAGCATAAGTGAGACGACAAGTGGAAATAATAGAGGAAGAATTAATACTTTTGGTCGTAGTTTACTCAATATTATATAGCTAGTGGATTTGGAAGAATAGTGAAATTGAAAACTTAGAATGTGATGGTTTTCTTGGTATGGCTTCCTTGTAAAGCACATTGTTTAACAGGATTAACACTTTAATTTAGGCTAGACCAAGGTCTTGGCAGTTTTCCTATTGGGGATGTCAACTGCAACTTGTTGTCTTTTCTATAAATTGGCCTAAACTTGCATGTTTTTTTATAGATTTAGTGAGTGATATTGTACAAAAGCAGGCTTTTCGTATTAATTCGGGGATTAAATTGAAAGTTTGGCGTTTGCCGATAGTTTGCGAGGTGCGAAGCATCCAATTACAATAATATCCTTTTACCCTTTCTATTGGAAAAGGAAATCAAATATTAGAACGAATCTCAAGAACCAACCATTTGAGAGTTTCTGATTCTGTTCTTTTCATAATGAATATTTCAATAGAGTGGTCGAGGAGTTCATGGCTTTTATGTACTTGGTGATTTTGTTAATCCTCTATCTATATTATGCAGAGAGTATATCTTCCAGCTAAGTGAAGGGTTTGATTGATAAGTAGAAGAAGTACTTTCTTACTGAAAAAAAAATTCTTCTCGTAAAACATCATGCTTAAAGTCCCAGGTCATCAGGCCGTAGGACTCAAAACTGATGGTGGGAAACTTAGACCTCGTGTTGATGATTCTAGGCGTTTCTACAAGCCGCTTCAGGGTGATGAACGTGGGGCTAGATAAGTTTCTTCTATACGTCCTTCTCTTCAAACACTAAAGCTCCTAACCACATTAGTAGATTCTTCCCCAAGTTAGAACTCAGCTTGTTGAGGCGTCCGATGAGTCTGGAATGAAACCCCATGTTGTTCTACAAGATTAAAATTTCAGTCACGTTAATTCATCAGTAATGGATATTAAGATTGATTCGAGGACTTGGGGCCCAGAAGAGTTTGCGGCCCAAATCCAAAAGTGTCTGAAGAAAGACAGAGATAGTTCAAGCCTTTTATTGGGATTTAGGCTTTCAGGGATGCAAATATTTGGAACCAAAGAATTTGGATTCTACAAATCTTTGGAACCAAAGAATCTGGATTCTGGAAGCCGAAGAAGACATGGATTCAGTCCATTTCAACTTACGAAGTTAGGATACTTCTGAAAAAGTTTGTTTCCTCATACACATTAGCGTTGAAACCAGATTGTGTTTTTGAATCAATCTTGTACGGTGGTTCTAAGGGTATTTTATCACAGTTGCTGGAGTTGAAGGCATGGTTTGAGGACCAAACTAGTTATCATTTCTTTGCATGCTCGATTATTATGACATTTGAGAAGGAGCTCGCACTGGAAGGGAAGAACCCTTGTCCAGATATCAAACTAGTTGATTTTACTCATGTTTTCGAAGGCAGGGGCATTATCGATCATAACTTCTTATGCGGGCTTTGCTTTTTGATCAAGTTCATCTCTAAGATCCTAACCACTCCAGAAGATTCCGCTATTAATGGTCTGGTAGAAGATGTCCATAAAAGTCACGTTTACCTTTAAAACGGTTCAGCTTTAATTTATTGAATATCCAAGTGCCTCAACAACTTAAATAGATTATCAATATTCACACTGTTGTTCTTGTTTCGTTTTTCCTCATTTTCAAGAAAGTAATCATTTGCTGCTTAGCATCTTTTCAGGGACCGAATGTTGTTAGTGCGAGTATTTTGTTGTTGTCTCATGTAATAAAATCTCATGATGTTGCTAACTTTCTCTTACTATATGAAGTCTGGCTTGAACTATCATTCCGAACTTCATAACTTTGGCATTTCTGGTCTTCCTGTCTTTTATTACCATTACTCTGCACTTTTCGACCTTTTGCTGTCAATATGAATATATCTTCTTGAGGCTGTGGTGACTTTTTAGGCTTGTTGCTTCCCTCACTTGTGTTTTTCCTTTACAAAATAGGTAACTACTAATTAAGAAGGGCAGTAAACTCCAAGCTTTAGTATTTATGTTACTTCATATTATTATGCTACAAGTCAAGACTTTGTTACTGGCTATCCTTGCGAGGATCCTTCAAACACAACAGCCTCAGACTTTAAGTCCACCATTGTTGCTGAACAACGGTGGGAACTTCCCGTTTGTCTTTAACTATAACGACTGCAGCAGAATCTCTTGGGATCCACATGCTCGCGTTCCACCGTCCTAGGTCCTATAAAAATCTAATAGTTTTGGAAAGGAGATTCTGATTCAATATACACCTAGATTAGCTATCAAGATTCGAAACTTAAATTCATCTTTTTAAACATATTTTATTTTTATTTTTTAACATCTCATCTAAAATTCTAAAAACCCATTTACATCGACTGCTAAGGGTGGATTGGTGCCCAATCCTTCACCCATACACAATGTTTACTTCAAGATTTAGAGGCCAAGGTTCAATAATAGGGACTAGTACGACCTGAACAAAATGGTCGATAAGTGAGAGCTGGAAAACATAACCCAATCCACTTACTCACTTTTTGTTCAACTGAGTGTTATGTCCATTTTGTCACTAAAAAATTTCAAAGAGAATAGTTGTTAGGGGTAATTCGACCAATTCCAATTTTATTTTTATCTAAGTAAACAGCAACAAACTTTACAAGACATCATATAATCTATTTCGGTAAGTATTCTATATAATTTATTAAATTATTCTATGCTACATGTTATCCAACCAGCTATTTATTTTGGTATGAATTTCTCTACTAATTTTTCATAAAATAGGCTATGTATATACTTCCAAAGGAATATATCGCAGCCTTTCTTGGGAATTGAAAGGCTTCCATAAATCTTCTTAGAATACATCATGAATACCACACCATATTATTGTGAGGTCATTTCATTCATATTCTTGTGCACCTTTACATATTCCCTATCTTCAATATATATGTGCTATACTTGTATAACAACCGTCCACTTCCATACTTCTCAAGAGACGCCTCTCTAGCTACCCAACTATGACAAGATCAAATCTTTCTCCGGCACACAAATCCGTCAATGGTTCGCAATAGAACTATGACCCGAAACCACCTGCTTCTCCACCGCGTCAACAGAAGATTTTGTACATGCTTATTTGGACTGCGACTCATGATCAATGCTTCATAGATGCATTATGGGATTATGCGGCCAATGGAAAGCTATTTTGAAATGGGCAAGTCGATGACGATGCTCTTCAACATACCACTGACGTGGTGAACATAGTGCTAAAAGAAGCTTTCACGATTGACCAAAATCGGCTTAGATGGAAAAAACCTCGAGAGAGGTGCGAGACATTTAGTTACCTCATCAACCATCAGGAAGTTCACTGGGACCGTGGGATAATACAATCCGCGCCCTATCTGCATTTTGGGAGCAAGTGTTTCAGGTAATATTTCTTCAAATATTTAAAATTCACCATTTGAACTCATCAAATATCAAGTGTAGCGGTTCTAATTTGCAATTTTTTCCAGGTTTATTCGATTGCAAAAGCATATGAGCATTTTGGAGAGCCCAATTTTAGTGCACGTAGAGCTATGTTCCAATCTCCAACTCCATCGAATACAAGTGTCTCTGGCGATCGTGCCAATTCGAGTCGTCAGTCCGTGAAGCATGAGGTCGTTTATGTTGATGACGATGATGACTCAAACGAGGTCGTGGAAGTTTCTTCAGGGTCCGAGGAACTATGAAGTATTAATTTGTCTGATTGTTTGGGTGATGTTTTAATGTCTGTTTGTATTTGTTGTTAGTTATGTTCGATTTGGTTGGGTTGTTTGAAGATATGCACTTTCGGCATGTTCTAATGCTTGTTTAAGTACTTTGCTATTATGTAGTATGGACTTCTCTTAAGTAGTAGCACCAATCTATGTTTGATTTGAATATGTTATTTTTATATGATTTTTTGAATAATATGTAACGTAATTGAAGACATCAAACAACAAAATACTAAAATATAAAGCATTAGATAGCCATCCGGTTAAAAAAAGGGGATATTTTGGCAAATGTCACGCATTTAACGAAAGTGCCTAAATTAGCCAAGGTATATCAAATCATGGCATATGCTTTACATCTAGCTACAACTTAGCAAATTAGTTAGCTAGGGCACATGCAAAATAGTTAGCCAATGTATAGCTTAAAAGTGATAAAAGTATGAATATGAGAGTAGGCACATATACAATTGTGCATCTTACATGCATAGTATGCCTAAACTCACAAAAAAGACCACCAATTTTGTCAAGTAGCAATTTGCATAGACGTTCAAACGTTTCCCTCCACTATTAGTCTTATAAATGCCTCCTACGCTGTTGGCGACATAGTTAAGAACAAATCAAGATCAGCCTTGTTATTCACTATTTTTTTTATACAACACATAATTGCTTTATAGTGAAACTTGTCATTCCTTCTACTGCACTCCAAACCTAACGACGAGCTGGTGTTTCATCCGCTTAGACACCAAAGTGTTTAGCAATGTCATCAAGACCGTTGTCAGTAGCAATAATAAATTTATCGAATTTTTTATCAAACTTTTCATCAACAGACTAACACATTCAGTATCGATGGTGTTGCATTCAAGTGTGCAGTGGATTGGGTGAACAAATTCATAAACTCATGATCATCACCAAATATTAGGGTCGGGACTAGGCACATAGTACTCAGGGACACATGATGAGTCTCGTTACTCACATTGTTTAATGCATGTATATATCTTCTGCATGTTCCCTAGTAACTCTATCCTTTCCAAATATCTCAGTCCATGTCAGATAATACAAGAATGATTTGAACCTCAATGTCTTTGCAAAATGGTCAATCTACAAAAAACCAAGAATTGAATAAAAATGCGAGCTTACTTAAACTATATGTAGAAATTAGTAATGTACCTTCACGTAGCTCTTGAACACCTCATCTGACACAACTATCATTTGGGTTGTCATGTTTAATCCAATCCCACTACGGGCTAGCATATCAGTGATACAAGCATATGTCTTCTTCCACACGTCAATCTTAGAACTAATATGCGGGTAGATTTCAGACCACTTTCAGGACACTTCTTCCTTGGCAATTGCTCCAACATACCCAAATAACCTGTTCGAAACCCATTATCACACTTCTCCCCGATCGCACAATCTCTCATAAACACTCCAACAAAGCCTCCTCTTCTTGAGTTAAAAAATACGCCGCGAACCCTTACCATAAGTTTTCGCCCCTCGACGATGCCTCCAATGCTCCTATCATTGTCCATGATCTACTAACAAACAAGATTAGAATTTAACAAAATAATACGTAAAACAACTTTCATGTAAGTATAACAAAACAATATGTAACAAAACTTTCATATAACACAACTGTATAACGAACAATATGTAACACAACTGTAAAAAATACATGAAAATTGAAAAAGAACACAAATTTCATCAAACATTGTTCCAATTAAAACACACCATTGAAAGACAAAGAAAACGAGAAGTACTACTTGTCCAATTCTAAGCAAATTGAAACATGAAAAAAAAAAAAAAAAAAACATTAGCATTCATTCAAGAAATGCCACGTCACTCGTTGTACATCGACTTTGCATTTTCATCCCTCCAAGTATCCTAAATAAGATTAGAATCAATTGTCCCTAAGTAATCCCCAAATTCCTCGTCTCCTGACCCCTAGTCTGTCAACAATGGTTCAATAAGATCATCATCCATTTCCTGCCGAATGTAGTTGTGCAAAAGACAACAAGCCATGATGATCCAATTTTGAACTTTTATCAAGTAAAATGCAGGATTTCGCAGAATTGCCGAACGAGGTTTTAGTAATCTAAATGTACGTTTGATAAATATTTCTGGCAGAAGCATGCTTCATATTAATGAATTCCTCATAATTATGTGGGGCTTTCCAGCCAGTTTTCCATTCTTTCAAGTGGCACCTAACACCCCGATATGGCGATAAGAATCCTTCTCTTTTGCTATAACCACTGTCAACCAAATAGTAATTACCTACCAGCATGAAAGATCAAACAACAAAGTTAAATTAGAAATGATAAGCTAATGCACATGTTTTATGAATAATGAAAGATTACGTTACCTCGTGGTATTTTTAGACCATTTGGTCTACTTATTGCGTCACGCAATACTCTCCCATCTGCCGCACTATCTTCCCAGCCAGCTAGAACATATATGAAACACATTTCCTTTGTCACAAAACACCCAGCACATTCATGATCACAGAACCTTTACGGTTACGATAGTGTAGCTCTTCTTCTGCGAGGCATACGAACATCGACATACGTTCACATTTCTTAATTTAGGCGTTCCACTTAAAACTACTCCTATAACATAAAAACTTAGACTTCTAGAAGTTTATATACAAACAATCACAAAAAGCAAGCAATGTTAATCCGAATTATGGACATGTGTTGAAACGTTGCGCTATAGAATACAATATTATCAATACACATTTTTCTATCGTGTTACTATGTGCAAAATAACAAACTATTACCCCTCTTCTCTAAAATAACCATTTTTTTAAGTCCAACTAGCAGAGCGAGTGGTTAAGCGTAAATTTTGGTGTTAGAAATCGCAACTCCAAAGTGCATATGGAAACATAACAAACATTAGAGTGATCTGAGTACTTTACATACAAAAACTTTTCAATACAGTGATCTGTGTAAACTTTAAAAAATTAAACTATGGTTTATATGCATAATCGCCAGAATATGTTACATTTCCATTAGATACATAGAAATGAGTTCTGGTATTTTTTCTCATAAATGTGTGACTTATGAACATACGTGAGAGGATATATTTCTTGAACCACATATGATTTTCTACTCTGAACATAAAAAAATTAATCATCGTATTATGGACTGGTATATACTATACACATACTAACTCATCATTAATTGAGCTTTGTTAATAAGAGCAATTCATTTTCCTCTCAATTTTAGCCCTGATAAATGTTATACTTAT
This sequence comes from Sesamum angolense, assembly GCA_034509725.1. NCBI lineage: Eukaryota > Viridiplantae > Streptophyta > Magnoliopsida > Lamiales > Pedaliaceae > Sesamum > Sesamum angolense. The sequence goes on along the minus strand of JACGWL010000011.1, from coordinate 13,206,685 downwards.
TGATATTTGTCTATAATTTTTTTAGTGAATTATCTGAATTTAGGACTCGAATCTTATGTCATGAAGTGTAATACAAATTATGGTCATAAGTACCTCATTAACAACTGAGCCATTGTATGTAGTGATATTTATCTCGACTTTGATTTAATGAGCTTAGGCGTTCTTTTACCACGTGTGAGTCTGTGTGTTACGTTGAAAATAATCAATATGTATACGAGACCATCCGATATATCATTATATTCTTAACGATTAAAAGATAGACTCCTTTATATAACAAATCCATTGAAAAATAACACTTAACTATAAATAAGATCTTGTGAAATACGACATAAATGTTATCTAACTTTGCAATTAAATATTTTTGTCAAATGGTCATCCTCCACACAAAAATATATTCTGTAACTATCAGTCTAACGTGATTAATTAAGCATAGAACAAGTAATTCATCATAATGATATTTTTTTTTATATTATTTTACTTAAAATATAATATTCTATTACAAATTATTATATTATCATTGCTTATATACTAAAAAATATATAAATCTTCAATATGTTGACCTAATAATTGTGCATCGTATGTATTTATCAAAATATAGTTGTATAATATAAAAATTGCAGTATTACACTAACAATATAAAATTATCTACATAGATTATTATAAAAAAATTCTCTTACATTTATAAAAATATATATTAATCCTAGAGATCTATTACTCAAAATATATTATCATTGATTTATAGGACTTTTATATATATACGAAATTATTATCTGATATTTATTTGCGTTTTACATCATTTATTATCATCAAAAATAAGTTTAATCTAATAATCTAAATATAGCGTAATAATTGTATATTTTGAATTATTACTAAGATTACTAACAACAATATGAAATTATTCTTAGATAATATAAATTATTTATAATTTTATAATTCCTTTTTATATGATTTATTATACCTCGTTAAGCATTTATAATAAATATATTATATTTAGTTCGATATTTATTAATTCTATTATAGATAATAAAGTCATACAGAGTGAGTGTCTTCAAATGAGTTAAATCGAACTAAACAAACAATCAATTCAATTTTCAAACAATAATTCAGTCAAATTTATAATCAATGCCATCCTTCAACAAAAGTGAACAAAAAATACAAACGAGTATCAGAAATCATAAAATCAGAAGCAAAACGAGTAGTGTCAAGATCAATATGCATCATATGATCACTATCACCTGTGAAACTACGTTATAAATTGTCTCTCTTAGCGAGCAGACTTCATCTTACAAACTGTAACCGAGAAACCTAGCAGAACAAATCACCTAAAAATTCAGAGACGAAGATTTGTTCCGCGTTGACTCGCACAGTACTCTCATTCGACTTCAAATGGCGTCGAACGTTAAATCCAGTGCTAGTGACACGACGGCCAACAACCTTCGCAGCTTCTTCTGCAATTTTTTCTTGCCGGGTCGCGGCGCGCAGAGGAGACCGAGCATAATATAAAGCACGTATATCTCAAGATTCAGATGATCAATTGCTACTTCTCTTCTGTTTCAATAATTTCTTTTACAGTTTTTAAGAGAATTATTTCTAGCAACATTTACTTTCAAGGTGTTTGATCAAATGTCTGATTGAATTTTTGTTGAACTTTGTTGATTACTGTTGTTTTGTACAGTTGAGGAATGACAAATGATGTATTGTTGAAATTGAATGATGTTTGTAGCTCGAGTTAGACTCATTGGCACCCATAGATACAACCCAATATACATAATTCTTAACGAGGTACCAACATAAAAATAATAAATATTTTTATTTCAAAAATTACCATATATTGGAAATGTTAGTCATTATATCATAATTTAGTATTAGATGATACTAAAATATGATATTTTGATTTATATTATCTAAAAACAAGTTTAATCAATAATTTATATGTTTGATAATTTTTTATAAATAAATATTTAATATAATGTATATGAATTTTACTATTGTTACTTATATTTAATGTCCACTACAACAAAATACATTTGATATTTATTACTTTTAGCTCAAAATTTATGAGAAAATTTGTATATAGTATATATATATATATATATATATGTACTATATTATGTATTAGAATATATCTTGACGATGCAAAATATTATTGCCAGAAAATAAATATTTCCAATTAAATAGTTTAATGGAACTTCTAAAAAGACCATATAGAAATATGATTGTTTGTTATGTTTAATTACAACAATTAAAGTGAAAAATCATAACAAAAAGTAATTAATCATAATTATGCAATTGTTATTGACTGTTGTTTTCATCAGAAGACGAGTCCAAAACATAAATCATAAAAAATTATGACAAATATTTTAATTATAGCTAAAATTATGATAAAAATTAATTACGTAAATTCTTCACATTGATTTATTTAATTACGACCAATAGTATTATTTTATCATAACTTTCAAACCGTACATAACATAGGAAAAAATCCACCATTTTTATAGTGGAAATTAAATTTGGAATTAGATAAAATATTTTTTTAGTAGAAGCCATAAGATTTTATTAAATCTATTTTTTTTTTCTATAGCAATTTAAAAATTCCAGTTGTTATGGGTGTTGATATATTTTAAGGTAGTTGTATTTCGAATTTGTATCCAATAATAGTATTATTCATGACTTTCATAAGACTAATTGGTTAATTGCTAATTTTTTTTTTTTTTTTTTTTAAGAATAAATTATATAATATATAATTATATCAATATTTTAATAAATTGAGCAATATCAATAAAATTAAATATTATAAAAAAATTATAATAAATTCACATAAAGTTGAACAAGCAATCATGCGTCCAGTAAATTCGAACCCATAATCTCAAATTTGTTCATTAGACTTCAACTTTGATCATTAAATTAAGAAATCATTCATTAATTGTTAACTTGTTAAGTGCTGATTATCATTACTTAGGTGTTGATTAATTTAGTCTAATTCTGACTTAATATTCAGTAAAAAAGTTGATACTCAATGATAGCCCTTGATTTTTATTTAAATAATATTATATATTTATACTTATCTTTCATTTAATTGCAACTTGTTTTTGACAGCTTATGTTGAAGTTCGTCACTTGCCCTTTGAAGGTGTGGCAAATGAGATCTAACTCAATTGGCGAAGTTGAGGCCCCATGATCTTAGAGGTCATGGGTTCGAATCTCATCATATGCGTGGGATGTTGTCTGCTGTATAGCAGGAGTTGATCTACTGAATAGTAGGAGTTGTTGTCTACTATAATAGTAGGTGTTATTGAATATAATATTATTATTGCAATAGTCTTTGTTAGATATCGATATTGATAGAACTGATTATATTTGTAATCGATTTATTTCAATTAATAAAAATTATTCGCTCTTATTTAAAAAAAATAAATATATGATTGTATGGTTGAGACTGGATTGAATTTTCTATTACAAAATTTATTTTATCTTTTATTCTACTTAGAATACATACTCCACAAGTATAACATTTTTCCAGAATAAAAAAATATAATGTCACTCCTATACACGTGATATGTGTATGTTGAATGGAGTAGAAGATGGAATAGGTTTACAACAGAAAATTTAATCCCGGGGTTCGGCCAATGATTTCTTAGTTTAATAGTTAAACTTGAGATTTTATGAACAAGTACGAGATTTTCAATTCAAACAAAAATCATGCATGAGATCGAGTTCCACAAATATATGGGTATTTATCTCACTTTATATGAATTTATGTAATTCCTTTTTTTATTTTTTCATAGCTTGATTGTTATTGAAAATTTATTAATATATTTTGATGTTGATATCATAATACAACTGAAAGTGTAAGTAAAATAGGGAAGTTTTGTTATAGACACAATGGGCAGGGTGTTTTATAGGGTAATTTTTATTTTTATCCTTCTGTGTTTGAGTGAATTACACTATTAGTCCCTATACTTTAGGTTAAAATCGATTTCAGTCCCTAAACTTTTTGAAGCTCGATTTTGACCGATAATTTGTACAAATTATTATGATTTCATTCAAAGTTGAGTTTAAAAATATTGAGGGAATCAGATACACCAAAATCGTAACAATTTGTAAAAATTAGAGATCAAAATCATCACTTGAAAAGGCACCCTCTAAATCTCTAAAAAAAAAAAAAAGGCACCTTCTAAAAATACGAAACTATATTTTTTCCTACAAAAGTTTCAAAACTACAATTACACACCCCTTTTAAAAATTCTTCATTAACACCTGACTCCTTCTGTTAGAGTTTAAACGGAAAATGCTAACCGTCAATAAAAAAATAATAAAAAATTTTGTCCCCCATTTAATATTTTTATGTACGTTTTTTTGTAGTTATAAGGGGATTAATATAACATATGTGAGAAAGTTAAATGAGTGGTAAAATTAAAAATTTATATGTAATTTTTGCTAAAGTCAATATTTTTTGTCCAAACCATAACTAAAGAAGGTATATAAACGGTGAATTTTTGGAAAGGATATAAATGTAATTTTAGAACTTTTTAAAAGAAAGTACAATTTTGCATTTTTATATGGGACTTAAGTGTAACTAAACCTTCTATAGAAACTAGGAACCAATATCATATCTATCAAAACCAATTTTGATACAAAGTATGAGGACCAATAATGATCATAAAAATAAATTCACTAGTAGACTTAACCTCGGAGTTGTCAGTAATCCAATTAGCATCACTATATCCTTCAGGTACATTAGGAAAATCTTTATAACATAAACAATAGTTTATCGTACCTTTAAGATGTTTAATAATGAGATAATTACACTCCCTGCCCTAAAAATGTAATTACACGTAGGCCCCTGTGGTTTGGGAAATTACACCTAGCACCCCTGAGGTTTGCCTACATGTAACAAATAAGTCCCTCTATTAGTCAAAATTCACCGAATTGACCGATATTAACAAAAAAGTTAGAAATAAATCTATATTAACCATTGAATGTCTTATTACTGACTTATTGCATGTTAAATAATTTTTTCGGATTAAATTACTCTTATAACGGTGAAGATATACGTCCTTAGATACATTAACGAGTGAAGACATATGAGAGTAATTTGGTCATAAAAAAAATTATTTGACCTGCAATAAATCAGTAATAAGTCAATTAAGGGTTAATATAGATTTTTTTTTCAAATTTTTTTGTTAATATCAGTTAATTTGGTGAATTTTGATTAACGGATGAACTTATTTATTAGATGAAGCAAACCTCAGGGGTGCTAAATATAATTTTCAAACCACAGAGGGTTTACGTGTAATTACACCAAACCTCGAGGGAGGGGGGTGTAATTATCCCTTTAATAATTCTTTCCAAAACATTCTTATGATCTTTACTTGGATTATGAGTGTACCTACTAAGTCTACCAACTGCGTAGGAAATATCTAGTCTTGTCCTATTAGAAAAATATAACAATAAACCTATAATCTGGTAATATTTCAACTGAGAAATCGGTTCACCCAAATTTTTATTTAAATGTGTATTTGAAATCAAATAGGGTAGAAACTGACTTATGATCATAATAATTGAATTTTCTTAGAAAATTTTCAATTGTTTCAGATTGGTTTAATGAAATTCCTTCTTGGGTTTTACTAGCTTTCATACCCAAATTATATTTGCTTCTCCCAAAAGTTTCATTTCAAAACTATTTGATAAATAACTGTTAATATTTTCTATAATTTTTTTGTTTATCTTTTGAGTTGTTCTGCCGGATCGGTCGCTCAAGATCTTTGGTCTCTACCCGGACCCAATGAAAAAAATGGGATCACTTTAGATCCAATAATTAATATGTCATGTACATATAAGTATAGTATCACATACTCACCATTTCTTCATTACAATATACACACCTATCATGCTCATTTGACTTGAATTTATAACCTATAATCACCTTATAAATTTCTCATGCCATTGTTTAGGAGCTTATTTCAAGCCATATAAAGATTTCACTAACTTACACACTTTATGTTCTTGTCCTTTAACCTTAAAGCCTTCAAGTTGTTCCATATAAATTTCTTCATCTAAATCCCCATTTACAAATGCAGTCTTAACGTCTATTTAATGAATCATTAGCTTATATATAGATGCTAAAGCCAACAAAGTTCTAATAGTTGAAATTCTAATAACCGGAGAATAAGTATCAAAATAATCAATTCCTTTTTGTTGAGTAAATCCTTTCGCTGCTAATGTTGCCTTGTATTTATCTATTGATTTATCAGCTTTTAACTTAGTCTTAAAGATCCATCTACATCCTATTAGTTTACTACCAAGAGGTAAATCAGACAAAACCCAAGTATTATTTTGAATAATTGAACTGTACTCATCATCTACACACTAATTGATAGCGGTTGTTTTGATCTTCACTCTTTCGTGGTCGTTCTTACTAGCACGAGAAAGCCACGTCTTTGTAGTGGGAGAGTGGACGTTTTTAATAGTCGAGATCTATCCGTGATCAGATTCAAAAATGAAAGGAGTCAACAATTGTAACCGTGCAAGGAAAAACTACGCGGGTAAATTCTGTTTTACATTCTGCTTTTTTTGTTTTCCCTTATGATTCATGGTCTTATTATTTTTATTGTACACCAAACGCCCAGAAAAATATCAAGGGTACACACCCATTGATCAGAATTTAATTGGATGTTTAATCATTATTTTTAATTTTTTATATTTTAGTCACGCTTCCTGGGCCGATCCACTCCCTCCAAGTGGTATCATAGCTAGGTTCGGTGTCTAGGCCTAGAATCTAACGCGTTTAATGTGGATCTGCATGTAAACATATTTTAATCGACTTTGAAAGCATGACTCGTGTGTTTAATTGCATATCTAGATCTAGGGTTTGTATGCTTTAATTTTACATTTAATTTTAGGTATGAGAAATTTTTGAAATTTAGAATTTCTAAAATTTAATTGTTTCTTGTTTGTTTCAGAAATTGCAGGAAAAAAAATAAAAAATTTCAAAAAAATCTCAAAATGGCAGCAGACTACCGCTGCCTGTCGGTTGGCTGGTAGACGCATAGCAGGCAACCAGTTGGGCCGGTCGGCCATTTGGATTGTTTTTTTTTTAATTTTCTTTTTAGAATTTTTTTATTTTTCTAAATTTTTTGCATATTTTTCTTAAATAGTTAATTTTGGGTAATTTTAATTTTTATCCAGATTTGATATTTCTCAAAATTAAATTACTAAAAGTAATTTGAATGGCTTTTTCAAACAAGAATGAAATTTTGTATAGAGCACACTTATGTCCATAATTAAGTTGCATTTATTTTAAATATAAATTTTGTGATTAGATATGTGATTAATTTATGATATAAGGTATTATTATTATAATGCATGTTTGCATTATATATGGTGCATGTTTATTTAGGAAATAAGTGCTATATTAGTATTTTGTCAATTGGATTAACATGAATGATCACGAAGCACATTGGATCTTGTGGATGGTTTTTTTTTCTGTTAGGTTGGGGCCTGTGTGCCTCTTATTTTCTTATCTCATTGGTTTTAGCCTCATATGTTAAGGCTTGCTTTCTCCCTATTTATGTACTCCCATAACTTCTGTTTGGGTTTTTTTTTTTTCTCAATTGTAATGAGAGTAGAATAGGTTGGAGAAGATTACTTTTTGTTATTTGTAACAAATTGTAAAGAGCAAGCTCAAACGATGGAGACCCATGAAGGAGGTCATAGGTTGGCTTACGAAGATCCATGAAAAAGAAGCCCGAAAGGCATAGCCCATGATGAAGATGAAAAAAATAAAGAGGGATGGCCAATAAATTATTTTTTTAATACATGAAGACAAGACAGTCATTCATCAATTACACTTAGTTTAGAAGTATTTTTTCTCAAACACTATCGGATTTAGCTTTTATTTGCTTTGTATTTTTCATACAAATATAACCGACTCTTGATTTTGTTCAAAAATTACTTTTCCAGAAGTAGAAGTTTTCGCAAATACTTCCTTAAAACTTTTGACTAAGATATATATATATTTATGCTTTACATGCATAAGTAGTAGTACTCCAAATACTCCAAAAAGTACTTTTTTTTATAGGGTAAATTACATATTGTCCTCCGAACTATAGGCCTTTTACACTTTACCCATCGAACTAATTTTTGTGTCAACTCAGGTTTCAAACTTTGCGTTTTTTTTCACTTTGCCATCTGATTCCATTTTTCCAGCCATTTTTTCAGCCGGAATCAAAATTTTCCACACATTCTACAAATTTTGCCATAAATTCTCCAATTTTTAATATTCTTAAGAAAATTCACATCCAAGCTAAAATTTCACAAAACACATTTACAAAATTTGACAAACTCATTTACAAATAAGCTAAAATTTGTATTGAATTTGTCAATTTTTTTGTAAATGGGTTTGTCAAATTTTGTCCATTTTTGTAAATATGTTTGTGAAATTTTAGCTTGGATATGATTTTTCTTGTAACAACATTCAAAAGTTGAAGAATTTGTGGCAAAATTTGTAGAATGTGTGGAAAATTTTGATTCCGGCTGAAAAAATAGAATTAGATGGCAAAGTGAAAAAAACAAAAAGTTTGAAAGCTGAGTTGATGCAAAGAATAGTTCGGTGGGTAAATTGTAAAAAAACCTATAATTCGAAGGACAATCTGTAATTTACCCTTTCTTATCATCCAGAAGTTGAAAAATATAATATAACCTAAGGCACAAACACAAAAATAAATAACAGTCTCATAGCATATATACCAAAATGAAAAAATCCACACACTTAAATATACTACTTCAAAATCCAATAGCTATTTTACAATAAATAAATCAATACCTATTGCATGCATTGCCAACTTATAAGCATTCCAATTTTGTTTTGGATGATTTTTTTTTTTTTAATGTTGGCCAAATTGTATAAAACTCCTCTCTGTTTTAGAAATTTATCTAAAATTCTTTGTATTCAAAGATAGGCAAAAAAAATTCCTTTTCTTAAAACGATATGATTTAATCAATTCATCTCAACCATTAGATCTTAAATTTATAAATATTAAGGACCTAAATTTAACTAATTTTAAATATATATTATATGTATAATAATAAATTATAAAAAATAAAATTATTATTTTAAAAAATAAATATATAAAATTAACCTCCTCCCAACCATCTGTAGCTAGACCCCCTTCCCCCGCTGCCCTCACAGAAGGAGGCGACGGTGTCATTGCCCTCGCAGAAAGATTGGGGTTGCCACAAGGGCAAGCTCTGGTATCTCGGGGTTAAATTTTGAAAAATTTTATCTTTTTAATATAATAATTTTATTTTTTAATATAATATATTAAAATTAAATTTCCATCATTGATTACTGACTTGAGTATTGGAGTGATAATGTATATTTTTTTGCAGGTTTTCTTTCCAAGACTTGTGAAAAAATTAGGCAAATATTTCAATTGGACATATCCAAACGAGCAACTTTTTATTTTCATCAAATATACATATATTGTAATTGATTAATATGTATATTCCTATAGATATTCAAATTTGAAAAGTGAATTTTAGTATATTAATATTTGTATTGTGATGTTTATGTAATTTTTCAATTTAAATTAAAAATTTTTTTTTTAAAATTATATAGTTTTTTGATATTTTAATATTTAAGAACAAAATTATTTGTTCCTTTTTGGGGATGAAAAAATTATAAAAAAAAAAAAAAAAGAACCCCACTGAAAACAATGTGAAACGAGTGAATTTGACCATGTTCATTTTATACACATCATAAAGACATTTTAGTCAATAAAAACACAAAAAGGGTCGAAAAAAGCGCAAGTTCCCCTAACAGGATGGGGGGTTCGTGCAGACTTTAGAAAATAGGAAAAAAAAGTTATCCATTTTAAAACACATAAAGAGTTTTCAACTATTTTGCGAAATTATTAGGGTAAAATGGACTTTAGCCTTAATTTTTTCTGTATTGCCCTCGAAATTTTGAGATTCTTAAGATGGTGTACGTTTTATCTAATTTACGTATTTGATATTTTTAAATATTTCATACACTAGGAAAAAGAATTACTGTTGGCTACAGTTTTTAATAATTATGTACTAAAACTCGTGGTGAAGAAGTTTTATTAACCATGATTAAATAAAACTGCTGCAAAAGCATACATTTTCCATCAAGAAAAGTTATTTGCCATGGTAAATGCTTTAACCATCCTCGCAGATACCACAGCCAACCACCATTGTGTGACCGTTGTCAATGACTATTTACTATGACTTTTTTTATTTTTAACCATAACAATTAATCATGATTAAATACAACATTTTTTGTAGTTATATATAAATTAGATAACGTATTGATTATCTGATATGATCCTAAAACCAACTCAAACCAAGCCTATTCCTACTCCAAATTTTATCGCATCTTTTATTCCATTTAATATATGCATTTCATGTTTGTCAAATCTTTGAACATATGATATGTACAATTTGGCTATCCAAGACGTTTGGCTGTCGCTTGAAACTTTACCAATAACTTGTTGTGAGTTCGATTTTTTTTATCAATGTAAAAACTATAATGGATATGTAATTTTATCTTTATAAGCGATTTATGGTCATAATATTGAAGGTACGTCTTGAGTGACTAAAGACGAAGTCATCCCGCACATTTACGCACCCACTCAAATTTGAACTCAAAACCTCACTGTAGGACTTTTGAGCACAAGCTGTTGCATTGTACCCTGGGAGACTTGACCAACAAACTAGTTGGCTTAACTTATCACTTCTTATCACCAATATATATATGACTGATCACTTTTAATTATATTTGTAAGTTCGATTCTCTTTACCCGTATGAAGAGTATGGTTATAAGTTCGATTCCCTTTACCAATCTGAGGACTACATTGATGGGTAATTTATAAATACCTTTATAAGCAACTTATGGTCATAACGTTGAAGGTATGTCTTGGGTGATTGGAGACGAAGTCATCCCGCACACCTATGCACCCACCCAAATTTGAACTCAAGATCTCCCCTAAAAAACCCAGAGCTCTATCCCCTTAGAGACTTGACCATCAACTTATTGACTTACCTTATCGCTTCTTATTTATCTCTGATCTCTCCCATATGACAGTCCACTTTCGATTATATAGTTGTGAGTTCGATTCTCTTTACCAATGTGAGGACTATATTAATGCGTAGTTTGTAAATACCTCTATAAGCGATCTATGGTCATGATGTTGAAACCATGTATTGAGTGATTGAAGTCGTAACTATCTAAACTTTTTATTTGTATCAGAAAAAAAATTATAATTTTCAAGAGTTTTACATATAAATTAAACTCGACAATATTTTACTTCCTTTAAATAACTAATTTGCCCTCCCATTTGAGTAGAAATACATATACTCTTGTTTCTTCCGCATCAACTTTATTAGACAAAGAAATGTGTTCCAAATAATTGACGTTGTTATATGTTCGAAAACTTGCACTTTTGAAGGGAAAGGAATTGCACAATTTGAAGATTAATAGTATGTACATCAGAAAACATTAATGTCGTGGAACACAAGCTTTTAGGATGTACTTCTTCTCTCATGATGTCTTAGCCTATTGATTACAATTGAAATTCTATAAATAAGTTTGACACTGATCATGAGTTTGTCCCGTCGAACTTTTAGATATGTGAATTATTTTATGTGAGTTTATTCTTCTGAGGTTTGGTGTGATTACATATAAATTTTTTGTGATTTGAGAAATTACATTTAGTACCCCTGACTTTTGCTTCCATTTAATAAATAAGTCCATCATTTAGTCAAAATTCACTAAATTTGTTGATATTAACAAAAAGTTTGAATGAAAATTAATATTTACCATCGATTGACTTATTACTGACTTATAACGGGTCAAATAATTTTTTCTAACTAAACTAACCTTATAATGATAAAGATATACCTCCTCACATGCATTAATGCATAAAGACGTATGAGGGTAATTTAATCATAAAATGATTTATTTGACCTGCAATAAATCAGTAATAAGTAATTTTTTCTTTTTTTTTTTTTTTTGTCAATATAAGTAAGTTCGGTAAATTTTGACTAACGGATGGACTTATTTGTTAGACAGAAGCAAACTTCAAGTGTTTTAGATGTAATTTCCCAAACCACAAAGGGTCTACGTGTAATTACACTAAATTTTAAAGAAGATGAGTATAATTATCCCTTATTATATTGATGTATTGCTCGAACTGGTATATTACTCAATTTATTAAAATTTTTACATATTATTACTTTTATTAGGAATAAAAAGAAAAGAAAATTCTTTTTCTGTCAGATTTCTTTTTGTACTTGCATTAACTGTGAAAATTTATTGTCACATGAAGCTGTTTCAATTCACTATCACCAAACACTTTTTTTCTTTTTTCAATGGTTTCTATCTTTTTTTTACAAGTTGTCGCGTTACATAACAAATAATATTTTATATTTTAAAATATATTATAAATTAATATTTACAATATATTAATTAGATAGTTAAATTAATATAAAATTTGAGAAATTGAATAAGTTAGTTATGTTATCAGTTGAAGGGCATTTCTGCAATCAAACAAAATTGGTGCAGTGTTGTCAAAATCATCACTTTCTTTTATTTACTAGCCGTTGTGGTACGTCGTCCCTGCATGCATATAATAATTTACACTTTAAAATATATTATATAAGAGTAAAATATATAACTCGATATATTAAATTTAAAAAAAGAAATTAATTTATCAGTTAAAATAAAGTCTAATAACTTGAATAAATTAGTTATATTATTAGCTCAATGGCATTTTTTTTGTAGTTTAGATATAGCTATAGAATATATAAATACAGATAGATAGAGTAAATAATAAAAAGACTAATTTTGGCATTTCAAAAAAATGATGCAACGGTGTTACGTAACTTCTATTTATGAGTGTATAAGGGTTTCTTTTTATATTAGTATAGATAATAGTACTAGTCGTCATGACACATCTTCCTACGTGCATATAATAAATAATCTTTCACGCTTTAAAATATATTATAAATAAAAATAAAATATATTAATTAGGCAGTTAAATTAATGTAAAATTTGAAAAGTTAAATAAGTTGATTATCTTATTAGGGCATTTTTGTAATCCCAAAAAATTGATATAGCGATGTCAAAATCACCCCACTTTGTGTCTATAACTAGGGCTGAAAAAATATCAAACTATTCGATATTCGTTTGAAATCTATCAATAAAAACTCGTTTGAACTCGATTTGTGAATTTAATAAACAGAGCTTGAACAAAAAATAAATTTTTGGTAAAGTTTTTAGCTCCGCTCGAACTTGATTCGATTAGTGCAAAAATAGTAAAATATACTTAAAAATATTAAATTACTCAAGCTCGACTCAAGTTTAATCCAATTAAAACTCGTTTGAGCTCGACTAGAATAATAATCAAACTAAATTCAAACACAATATTTGAAGCTCGATTATAATTCAAATAATTTTTTTTCAATAATGTATTTGACTCGATATGAATCATTTATACCCCTATCTATAATATCTATTTTCTTTATAATAGTATAGATAAATAAAGTATTATTACATATCATAATATAAGTATGTCTGCAACCATTTAAAATAAGCACTTATTAATTTATTGTTGAAAATATTTATAAATTTTTTTTTTGCTTTTAAACTGTTTAAATTAAGTTGAGTTAAGTTAAAGTTATAAGCAACTTCTTACCAATTTTTGCAATTCAAATTTAATTTGAAACCAAATAATACTTAAAAAATATTTTTTTATTCTATTTAAATTTATATAAGTAGTACCATTTTTTCCCAAAAATTTCACTCATTTTTAGATTCAAACAATTTGTGTTCTTTTATATTTTCTAATTAAACTTAATTTTTAAATGTATTAATCATTTTCATGTCATATTCCGATAACATACTTACACGTGTATTGTATCCAGTCTTATTTTTAAATTATAATCTAATTGGATATATACATTTTCTTATGAAAAAAAAGTACTTGTCAAAATTGCTCGTTGATGTTAGGGATAATTACACTCCTATTTCTTGAGGTTTGTTATAATTACACCTAGATTTCATGTGTTTGGAAAATTATATTTACCATTCATAAAGTTTGCTTACGTGTAACAAATAAGTCCCTCAATTGTCAAAATGCATCGAATTTGCTGATATTAACAAAAAAGTTGAAAAAATATATATTCATCCCCTATTGATTTATTACTGATTTGCTGCATGTCAGATAAATTTTTTATGAATAATTACCCTCATACGTCTTCACGCGTTAATGTATGAAAAGATGTATATCTTCACAGTTATAAGGGTAGTTTAATATAGTCGAAAAAAATTATTTGACCTGCAATAAGTCAGTAATAAGTCAATCAATAATAAATATCAATTTGCATTCAATTTTTTTGGTTAACATTAGCAAATTCAGTTAATTTTGACTAATGGGGAGACTCATTTGTTAGACAAAAGCAAATTTTAAAAGTATTAAATGCAATTTTCCAAACCACAGGAGATTTAAGTATAATTACACTAAACCTAACGGGAGGAAAGTATAATTATCTCTTTTATGTTATATTGATAGACAACTCGAAAGCATTATAGAAGATTCAAACCGCAGAAAATAACGACATACGTGGCCTAAAATTAGACGTTTGTGCAAATTATGAACTTAGATAAAACAACCAATGTTCTTTATAACGCCTTTTGCTGCTTAGCTCTTTTTAGTCACAACATTTTTACCAACACCTGAAATTGCAAGAAATGAGAGAGATGAATGTATGTATGTATTTATTTATTTATTTATTTATATTTACGCAATTTATTTATAATATTTATTAAGTGTGAGGCTATAAGAGTAATTAACTCCGACTGACAAAATATTTGAGGACTAAAATACCTCAAATAATATATATATATATATAATATATATATATATATAATTTCATTTTATCGACAATTTTCTACTTATACATAGGTGGAATTAAAATATCTTAGTAGTTTTGATAAATAATTTATTTTATATTTATTTTATTTCATTGAATTAAGTAAATACAAATTAATATAATAAAAAATTAAAATGTGTACTTACTGCGGCTAGTCAGTAACTATCCTCGTTGGTAAAATATAACTTACCCAAAGTACCCTTAACTATACTTGCTTCTTCCATAAATATGTTATTTGCTTTTTTTTTTTTAATTTTCTATATAGGGTAAATTACATCTACCTCCCCTGAGGTTTGGCATAATTACAAATACCCCCTCGTTGTTTGAAAAATTACAAATACCCCCCTGATGTTTGATAAAATTATGTAATCATTGGATGGAGGTATAGAAATGTCAACTTTGCCCTTACTGTATTTTTTTATTTTTTAAAAAAAATTAAAATCTTATAAAAATATTGAATGGGATGGATGAAAAAATTTTAAAAATTATAAAAAAAATTATCCCTTAATCGATAAGAAAAATATATATTTTTTAAAATAAATAAAATTATAATTTTTAATTCATAAGGGTATTTTGGTCAGTTCACTATAAAAAATGGATAGATTGGGGTAATTGTTAGATGGTCATTAAAATTAGGGGGTATTTGTAATTTTTCAAACAACGAGGGGATATTCGTAATTATGACAAACCTCAGGGGAGGTAGATGTAATTTACCCTTGTATATATATACACATTTAAAGCTAATCATATTAGTTCAGGTCAGTTATTCCATCCATCTGTATTCTTTTTCATTCAATTAAATAAATATATTAAAAAATTAAAATAATGTGCACGCAGCATCAAGTGTCATGTTCAAATATAAAAAATCGTAGCTGATACTAATTAATCATGATTCTGCAGGCTATGCCAAAACATCAGTCGTAACTAAATATCATGAAATATTTTGGTCATAGCTAAAATCATGTTAAATGTTGATCAATTATGGTCAAAACTTAATCTTCGTATTGATTTTGTTTTTTTAACAATGTTGATTTACCATCTATACTATATAGAAAAGAAAATCCCATTTTCACTCACAAATAGTGGTTACTTACACAACAACACCAATTTTTTAAATTATCAAAAATATCCTTATATATTTTAACCACCTCAACTCAAATTCTTCTTTCCATCTATATACATATACTATTTTTCTATAGTAATATGAAAATTTTAGTCACAAGTTTATAAAACAACGATACCATTTTATTTTTTTGGTTGATAATATCTCTAAATTAATTTTTTTTATTTATTTATTTTTTAAAGTGTGATGTGCTTTTTATATATTTTATTTTTATTTATAATATATTTTAAAATATAATCAATGATTTATTATAGGAAAAATACAATTTTAGTTATGTAACTTATGTACCCAGTGGCATTTTTTGTCCTGCGTGAATTGATTTTTGCAATTTAGTCTTGTAATTTTAAATTTTGACAATTTTCATCATTTTCTGGTCAATTTGGTCGGAAAATTACATATAATTTGCACATGTCTCAATTAAATTGTATTTTTAATCATATAAATTAGGGGAGTTGGCATTTTTCGTCCTACATGAATTTATTTGCAGGAATAAAATTGCAAGTAAATTGCAATTTCGGACCAAGTTGGCAGAAAAATGACTAAAATTGTCAAAATTATAAAATTACATAACTAAATTATGAAAATCAATTAGTACAGAAATAAAAGTGCCACCCTCCTTAAGTAACAGGACTAAAATTACAATTTTCCTTTAATTATATGCACGCAGAAACAGTATGCCATAACGACTAGTCATTGTTGGGAATAATTCATTTTTTTTTTTTTGTAGCGGATGCTAATATATGTCTGTGTATGTATATGTATGTATATATATATATATATATATAGAGAGAGAGAGAGAGAGAGAGAGAGAGGGAGAGAGAGATAATGAGAGAAGGAGAAGGCAAATGAGAGGTCCCAAATTGCCCAGCCTTACATTCTGTGAAAGAGTTAGTACAAATAAATATATATATATATGATGATTAACTTGTGGGATGTGTGTTACCTTATCCTATCCACCTCTCTTTTTCAATATCCTTCTCTCATATATTTCATAAACAAACTTTACAACAACACACTCTTCCTCCACCCTCCTCCTTCACTTCTCTTCCTTTACTACTACTAACTCTTTTTTTCTTCCACACTCCTCTTACTATCATTATTTCTCATATTTCCACACACACATATATATATATATAAATATGTGAATCTATCGAAATTTTTCGCTCGTTTTCATTCCGTTAATATTCATTCTATACGAAGTTTTATCCATTTCTAGTTCGTCGCAGTAGTTCGTGAACTAATAAAACATATTGAGCTTGTGGGCGTTCGGATTGGATTGCAAAGTATTGTTTGGAAGAGAATTAACGAAGAATTTGAATTTTAACTACGTCGCAGAACTATGGCCCCGAAAACGGGAAAGACTAAACCCCACAAAGCCAAAGGAGAGAAGAAGAAGAAAGAAGAGAAAGGTTCGTTCCGTCTTACATATATATATATATACATAGAGTTTGCTCTTCTTGCTCTCATGTTTTCTTGAAAAAGTTCTTACTTTCATTATTTCTAGCAATTGGTTTCGTTTAAAAGAGAAAGAATTCAAGAAAGCCAAACGCGTCTTTTCCTATAGTTCCCATCCACACACATTCTGCATACAGTCATCCAAACAGCTTTTTTCGCATTTTCAAGAACTCCAAATTTTAACGACAATCCAAACACTCCCTTGTATATATCTTCCCATTGCTAGTTGGAACTCGACAAAATTCGCGTTGTTGATAATTTCTTTTTTCTTTTTAAATATTTTCACAGTTCTACCTACTGTAATTGAAATAACAGTAGAAATCCAGAAGACTCACAGGTGACACTCAAGGTACGTATTTGTAATTTAATTACATAGTGTTAAAAATTACAGTTCATTGTCGTTCTTTAAAATTATTTTATTTGAAAAAAACTCGCAAATTAAAAAATAACAACGTTCTTAATTTTAAATAATGCCACAATATAAATTAATTTAATCTAATAAAATGTGGCATAATTATCTTATAGTATGATATATACTTATATATACGTTTGACTTGAATAATATATAATAAAGTGCATGTGTGGCACATGTACAGTAACTTATACGGTAATGTAGGGATTTTTTTTTATTTTTATAAATAAAAAATTATGCTCATTGGTCAATATACGCGTAGGTATACGCATCGTGATTTATTCATAATCTATATTATATAAAAGAGAAATGCCCTCCACACTCACAATATTTTTAAAACGTGAAAAATTCTTCATTATATGCACGCTGGATTGGTACCCAAGCGGTCAGTCGTGGGATTTTAAGACGAATTTTTATCAGTGAGTAAATGTTCGAAATCTTAGAGTATATATGTGTATATAAGATGTAGGGTAAAAAATATTTTATCCTCCTAATTATGATCGTTTATTATTTTGATATTTGAACTTTTTTTGCATTAATTTACCATACCAAATACATGAATTTTGCAAGTTACTACTCTAAACCACTTTTCAATGTAATTTTTCGTCAAAAAATGATTGTACGCAGCGCATATGAGCAAGAGTTTTTTTATTTTTAAAAAATCACTCATGAGTTTGGTAAATTTTATGTCGATTTTTTTTTTTTTTTTTTTTGATAAGAATATGATGTATTTCTAGAAACGAACTAGTTAGGGTGGTAACCTGTAAAACTCGTGCAGTTGGTGAGAAAATTTTAAATTAAAAATATTTAAAGAGTAAAGTACACAAAAAGGATATAGTTCAATGCGTGTGAACAAATTAAATTTTTATTTAAAATAAAAAAGTGAAGATGAAATAAATAATTAGTTAAAATTGACTAAATAAATTAATATTGAATATGCATGAATGGAAAAATATTAAGAGAGTTAATTGATTAAAAAACAAATAAGTATTTAAAAGTATTATATCACTGAGTATTCTGTCGATCAAAGTAATTACGTTAGGAATCTCACCAATGTATATCGTTTTACCATTTGGCGTATCAAACACAGTATTGAGGGTATGTCATGTTCGATATGTTGTTCAACAGGGAACGAGACTAAGCGTGATTTTTTAAAGAATTTATGCATTTTAAAATAAAATTAAAGTGGTATTAGTTATATATGTTGTGCATAAACAATTAGAAGTACATGTATGGTCAATGTTTTGAAACTCAAATCGAGAATCGAATCGGATAATTTACGGGGCAATTCGCTCACCAGTTCAACTGATTAAACAAGTCGATATATAAATTTTTAGTAAAAATATTTTTTTATACATTTTATCTTAATTTTAATTATTTTTTTTCTCAATTGAAAAGAATACATTTCTATACAATGACGTAAAATTGAGTAATGAATGAGTACAACAAAATCACAAAAAACTTTTATGTAAAAAGTTATTATTAATTTGTAATAAAATTAAGTTATTAACTATAAATTTTATTTAAATAAAAATAATTAATCACATATTATTTTCATATATGTTTATTTTGAAAAATATAATAAGATATAGGGTTAAATACAGTTAACACCCCTGAAGTATTCACCCTACATTAATTACCCCCTGAAGTATTAAAACCTTCAAAAAAAACCCTGACCTTTGTTTTTAAAGTTTGAAATGCCCATTTTACCCTTACATAAATTGTTTTTTTAAAAGAAAAAGTAAGGTAATTTTGGCATTTTTATTTTGTGATCCTAAAGTACTTGTGATATTTTATTTTAATTTTATTTGTTTGTCAAACCAAGTAAAATTAAATTTATACATGCATAAAATTACCCATTGACATAATTATCATATATATAAAAATATGTATGATAAATATATATTGATTTTATATTTTTATTAGTTTATCAGTCATTTTGATTTTATTAATTGTATATTTGTTTAAGTAAATATATATATATATATATATATGCATGTATTAAGGGTAAAATTGACATTTCAAACTTTAAAAACAAAGGTCAGGGGGTTTTTTGAAGGTTTTAATACTTTAGGAGGGTAATTGATGTAGGGTGAATACTTTAGGGGTGGTAACTGTATTTAACCCTAAGATATATTTACTCATTTTTTTCCGTAAAAGTGTTAAACTTTTTGTTAAGCATATTGTCCAGTATTTATTATATTATATTTGTTGTGTATTTTTTATATTAACTTATATCTTTATTTTTAATTTAAATTCTTTATTTATTAAGTATTTTTCTATATCTTGATTAAAAATATTTCTTTTATTTTGCAGGGAATATCAACGGACAGGATCTTGGATGTGAGGAAGCTTTTGGCCGTCCACGTTGAGACTTGTCACTTCACCAACTACTCTCTGTCCCATGAGGTTATCCTTTTATTGGATTATTTTTTTATTATATAGAAATACTTTTTTGAAATTATTAAAAATTATAACTTTTTTATTTAAAAAAAAAAATTACACATGCCTTTTCACCTCAACCAAATATTAAAAAAGTTGATAGTAAATATTAACATAATTATTTTATCTCTTTTTTATTTAAATTTTATTTTATAGTCACAGTCAGAATAAAAACTTCACTAAATCTTATCTGAAAATTCATATGGTAATTAGGTCTAATTATACAGATATTCCCTACCCTTTATAGAATTGCAAGTACACTTCTTGAGAGGGTGTCAGTATAATTTTACTCAAGCGGTATACGTTTACATTTTTGTCCATAATTAAAAATATACTTGTAATTATAACTACCATTCACGGGATATTTTTGTAATTTTACAAAGAATTAGAGGGTGTTTGCATAATTAAAATTTAATAGTATCTATGTAATTTACCCTATTATTTATCACCCATTGACTTCACATGAACAAAATAGTTTTAAACATATATATATATATATATATATATATATATATATATACACACAATTATTACAAAGACATGTATGTATATTTATATTAATCATTTAGATATTTTTATACTTTATATTAATTAAATTGCAACAACAAATAATCACTATATTTTCCTTAAGCATGTATTAATAATTGTTTATAGTGATAATTTATAGACAATTTTTCTTTTGGTTCATTACGTGTTTCGTGGATTTACAAATTATCACATTTTTTATTTTTTCTTTATTGTTAAGTGATGATATTAATATTTATTTTTATTGTTGAATTTAGGATACTAAATTTTAAAATTTTATTTAGTGATTATAAATTCAAAAACTAAATTCTGGACAATCTTTTAGAACTTCATTAAACATTATATATACATCTTTATGATGAGGCCAAAAATTAAATAAAATAAAATTCTCGATATAAAAATTTATAATTAATCAATAATTATTATTACAGTAAATAAACAATTATTATTGAAATCGATTAACATCCACATATTAATAAAATTTAAATTCATAATCTTATAGTGACGAAACATCAATGTTGTGATACTGTATCAGGTTCGGGGGCCAAGGTTGAAAGACTCTGTGGAGATTGTTTCTCTCAAGCCCTGCCATCTCACCATCGTTCAAGGTATTCTCGCAGCTCCTCTAATATCTATATTATCGATATGTATATCTCGCACCAAAAATTTAAAATAGGGATAATTACACGCTATTCTTCGAGATTTGGTGTAATTATATATAAATCTTCTATAATTTAAGAAATTACATCTAGCACCCCTAAAGTTTGTTTTATCTAACAAATAAGTCTATTCGCTAGTCAAAATTTACCAAATTAACTGATATTAACAAAAAAATTAAGAAAAAATCTATTTTAATCTTGAATTAACTTATTACTGATTTATTGCAGGTCAAATAAATCTTTTTATGATCAAATTACCCTCATACGTCTTCTCGCATTAATGTATCTGAGGACATATATCTTCACCGTTATAAGGGTAATTTAATCCGAAAAAATTTATTTAACATGCAATAGGTCAGTAATAAGTCAATGATTAATATAGATTTTATTTCTAATTTTTTTTATTAATATCAGTCAATTCGGTGAATTTTGATTAATGGAATGACTTATTTATTAGATGTAGGTAAACCTTAGGGTTGCTAGGTGTAATTTTTCAAACTACACGGGATTTACATATAGTTACACCAAATCTCAGAAGAGGGGAGTGTAATTATCCCTTTTAAAAAAAAAAAAATTCAAAGTACAATCAAGATAAGCCACATTGACATCAAGAATAGGATTAACGTGTGATTGATTAATGCACAATCAAAACTTGGATGACATTTTTTGTGGGCCCAATATTTTTTAAATTGAAGGTATTTTTCTTTGGAGAAAATCTTACGTAACATTTGGTGGGCCCAATATTCTTGAAAATATTTAAAATAATAGGATTAAATACATTTTACTTCATTCAATTATTTTAAAATTATTATTTATCTCTTTAAATTAATAAATGTAATATTTACTCATTTTACTAAATTTTTGAACAAAATTATCCTTATATAATATACATATATGATGCACAAAAATTGTTTTATATTTTACACCATATTTTAAACTTCAAAAATTTCTTAATTATATAAATATATTTGAAGTATATAACTTATGTAATTTAAATTTTAAAGTTATTTTTAATTGTTTTTAAATTAAAATATTTAATATTTAATGTAAAATATATATTCCTAATAATTAAATAGAAGTATATGCACCCGTTTTTCGAAAAATGACCAAAATTTGGTTAAATATATCTTTCGTCAATTGAGATATAATTATTCGTTAGTTTTTAAAGATGAACTCATTAAATTGGTTAGTTATTAACTTATTTTTTAAGGTTAAATAGCCAACCAAATATTTTTTTATCTTTACTATTTGTTAAATATCTCTTATATTATTTTAATTTAATTTAAACTAGTTAAATTATGAATTATTTTTTAAATAATTACATTTACCCCTTGATCTATGGCCTGTTTACACAACCATCCCTATTTTTTTAGATAATTACACATACACCCACCAAAATATCATTATCACTCACACAAATCACCCCTTTTTTTTGAAAAATTACACACACCCATAAAATTGTTAGTATCATTACACAAACTACCTCTATTTTTTGCTATCAATGGTAATTTCTGTAATTTTACAAAAAGAGAGGAGTGATTTGTGTAAATAGACCATAGGTCAGGAGTATAAATGTAATTATTCCTTATTTTTCTATAATATAATTCAAATATAAATTTTCTTCTAGTCAAAGAATAATTTGATGTTAATTTAAAAGTACTCAAAATACGTTAGGAGTAGTAAATATATATATAATTTATATATATAATATATATATATATATATATATATATATATTACATGAGGGTAATTTCGTCCAACTAATGAACTCAAGAGGGTAAATATTGTATTTTATTAATTTAGGGGAGTAAAATGTTATGAAAAAACTTCATAACTCTCCCCTCATTTTTATACTTGTAGATTTTTAATATTTATTACAAAATTACAATATTTTCAATATATATATATATATATATATTATAGTGCCGTACATATTTTATGCAACTCTTGAATTATTTAAAAAATAATGATAAAATGTAGAGTTTTCATTTCCATAATAAGAATTAAATATTATATAATGATGCAAAATTTTATAGTTTCACAAAAAAAATAAAAAAAAATGCATTACCCAATTTTTGTTTATTAATTTACGTCACAACTTGAGTTTTCCAATATCAATTAAACTAATAATGTTAGATAAAAGAAAATTATGGACATATACCCACAATTATACCACGAGCTTTTATGAGTGGATATTACCAAATTATCCCTTCCAAGCTTGTTGAAAATTAAAAAGCATCTTTTGAATGGTAGCTAAATTAACTACAAAGTAAATTACAACCATCACTTTTGAAGTTTTGACATAATTATAAGTATTCCATCATTATTTTAAAAATTATCGATACTCACTGACTTTAACAGTCCAGCTCAATCCGTTAATTTTAATTAGATTTCTATCTATTTTTTGTAGTGAATTGACGATTTACCTTGTAGACTATCAATTATAATTTTATTTATTTTTTAAATTTTTTTACTGACTAAATGAATAAAAAATTTATAATTTTTACAAAATTTTCTTTCACGGATTCACCTCTTCCTTTTTATTTTTTTATTTTTAAAATAATTCCATGCTTTCATATAAATATTGCACAACATTTATCAAATATCAGATGATATTTTATTTTTCAAACAATTAAAAAAATATTCATAATTATATTAAATTTTAAGGAGCTCGTTGTAATTTATTTTAACTATAGAAGATATATGGGGGGCAAAACTGTAAAATACAGAGGTGAAACTGAAAACTTCTCATAATTTGCTGCAGAGGAGTACACGGAAGGGCAAGCTGTGGCTCACATTAGACGGCTCTTAGACATAGTCGCGTGCACCACGTCATTTGGCGGTTCATCTTCGTCTCCCAAAAATGGACGGACCGGGGCCAAGGACTCCGGCTCGAAAGAACCCGGTTCAACTACATCCCCCGCTGGTTCGGAGTGTGCGGCTTCGGAATCCTCACCGAAGCCCAAAGCGGCCGACAAAAAGGGCGGCGGCAGCAATACCGGAGTTCCGAAGGTCAAGCCAGCGAAAGCGGAGGTTCCCGTATCCCCCACCGGCGCGTCCGGAACAGACACGGTGGATAAAGGCGACGCTACTGCGGCGATGATGTGCCCGCCGCCGAGGCTCGGGCAGTTCTACGATTTCTTCTCATTTTCTCACCTCACTCCGCCCATTCAATGTGAGGATCTCATCTTCTCGATCATTGATTTCTGTGTGCACCATAAATATGTGTTTGTGCGGGTATTTTATATATACTTAGTTATTGAAGCACTCGAGTTAAATGTTTATTATATTTATTTAATTAATAATTGAGAAAAATAAAATAAAAAATTTTACTTTTCTAAACAATTTTTATTAACTTTAAAAAGGCATGAAGAGATATTATCTATACTATATTTAAAGTGTGAGGAACTTTTTGTGTCTTACTTAATTTTGATATATTAATTTTATTTTTTAATATTTAATTAATTTTTTTATTCTTTTCTTAACCTCCCATTTTCTCTTTTATCAACTTTCACATCTATTTTTTTTTCTCTCTTTTTTTTATTATTTTCTCTTATTTTGTACTTTTTAATATTTTATTAATCTAATTAATATATTTTTAAAATAATATATTCTTTTTAAAATTTGAAATTAATTGTGCACACACGTGAGTGTGCCACATATACTCGTTAATATAAAACAATTAAAAAGATATTTATTCATGTAAAACTAGATGTGTTTGAGGGGATTTTAATCGATATAAGTTACTCTAATGTACAAGTAGCTCTTTTGAAGTTTGCCTTAAATTACAAATACCCCTAAAATTATAAATATTCTAACAAATACCGTGTTATAATGGAATGTTATAATGGATTGTCACAAGGGCTATTTGTTAGAGTATTTATAATTGGGTAAATTATATTTTGTCATCCAAAATATGCCCGTTTTTACACTTTACTATTGAAACTTTTTTTTTGTGTCAACTTACATCTCAACTTTGTGAAATTTGCATTTTGCCATATACTTTTTGTTGAGTTTTCTGCCTGAAAAATATTACATGTGCATATATGAAAAATATCATATCACATAACCCTTAAATATCACATGTGCACTGCATATGATTTTTTTGACAAAAAAACTTGATTGAAAAACAGTTATAAGTGGCAGAGTGCAAAATTTCGTAAAGTTGAGATGGTAAGTTAACAAAAAAAAAAAAAATATGCCAAAGTGTAAAACGGTCATAGTTCGGATGACAAATTGTAATTAACTCTTTATAATTTCAGGGATACTTGTAATATTTCAAACAACGTGAGAGTATTTGTAATTATTACGAACCTAAGGAGAGCCCGTTGTGATTTAGCCCACATAATAAATAGTATAGATATTCTCCTCTGAACAACAAGGGACATCATAAATTAATGAGACTCATATCTTATTGTTTACTATTATTTAACATTCAGTAATGGCATAAATTAAATATATGAAGTTTCAAGTAGAAATGGAAGTTTTAAAAATTCTCATTAAGGTGGAAAAGAATTCATTGACTGGAATATGAATATGTATATTATGTTTGAATTTTAATACCAGAATTTATTGTTATAATTCAATTCAGAGTAATCCAGTTTATTGTTATATTAGCCTGTTTGTTACGGAAAATATGTGTTTCAATTTTGAATTGGTTTTCGTGTTAAAATGAGAAATATTGGATTAGTTAATGAGATTATATTTATATTGGACTATGGTGTCAAATCAATATCTTTTAATGAGAATGCGTATAAACAAATATTTTTTCACTTTAATTACTGTTTTAACAACTGAAAATGAAAAAATAAATAAACAGGAGTATTATTTTATTCTTCGCATATATGTATATATACTGTGCATATTTTACTAAACTATGGGCATTTTTTGTATACCGCGTGATATCAAGAAAATGAGAATTTAGAGCACTTTATTCTAGTTTGAGAATGAATTGTAAATCTATATTATATGCAGGTTCATGCTTCTAATATTTCTTTGGTAAAAAATGAATATTTTAAACCCGTAAAAAGATTTTAGTCGATAAAATGATGAATGAAGGTCATGTAGTTTTGATACGCACTGAGTTGCTTTCTTGTGTATTTGATTGTTTTTGCAAAATGGTGGACGGAAGAACATATTTTATATGTCTCTTGAAATCTATACCGGAAATTTCAGACTATAATTTATTTGATCATAGATATGTGAAGCTCTGTTAACTTGTTTTGATAATTGACAATACTTGGTGCTTTTGATATTGTCACTAGTTGATTTTGAAGACTAAGATTATTTTATCTGGTATCAATCTTCGCATAATTTTGCAGATATCAGGAGATCAAACCGACCGTACCTTGAGGATAAAACAGACGAAGATTTTTTCCAAATTGATGTTAGTGTCTTGAACTCCCAGGGTAAATTTTTGTTGTCACTCTCATATGTGTGTTAGTGGTGTACTTTATTCAGTCACTATGTAAAATGTCATGGTTCCGCGATGACTGTTGTTTAAACTTGGATTTAGGTGCGGATTTGCAGTGGGAAGCCAAATACAATCGTTGCATCCCGGAAAGGTTTTTATCCTGCCGGAAAGCGGATTCTTTTGAGTCACTCCTTGGTTTGCCTATTGCAGCAGATAAGCCGAGCCTTTGATTCTGTAAGTTAAAGCTGATTCTGTTTCGTTACTTTTTCCTACTGTTTAAGTACACATAACATGCTAATGTGCTCCTGTATCTTTCTGTTTCTTGCTTCTCCAGTTCAAATCCTGCTACACGACCATGTTTCTTCTCTTCTACCACATTCTTTGAACGTTCTACTAAATTACAAAGTTAATTGTTTTCAGGCATACAAGGGTCTCATGAAAGCTTTCATTGAGCACAATAAAGTGAGTAATTTGTCTTTATACTTATGAAGATACTGGAACAGGCTGAATGACGGCATCTATGTTGTTTCAGTTTGGGAATCTTCCATATGGTTTCCGAGCAAACACCTGGCTAGTCCCACCTGTTGTTGCTGAATACCCATCCATCTTCCCTCCACTTCCTGTGGAAGATGAAAGTTGGGGAGGAAATGGAGGCGGACAAGGAAGAGATGGAAAGCATAACTGCAGGCCGTGGGCAAAGGAGTTCTCGATTTTGGCAGCAATGCCATGCAAAACGGCAGAAGAGAGGCAGATACGAGATAGAAAAGCTTTTCTCCTTCACAGTCTATTTGTCGACGTTTCAGTCTTTAAAGCAGTTGGTGCAATAAAGAATCTCGTAGAAAACAATCAGAAGTATACAAATAATTCCAAATCATCAATTTTACATGAGGAAAGAGTTGGAGATCTACTTATTAGTGTGACAAAAGATATGCCAGATGCAAGCACAAAGCTGGATAGTAAAAATGACGGCAGCAAGGTTCTTGGAATTTCAGAGGAGCAGCTAACTGAGAGAAACTTGCTGAAAGGCATAACGGCAGATGAGAGTGCTACTGTCCACGTTTGTCTCCTACCTCGTCAATCCTGTTTTTCATTTTCTAATTGGTCTTTTAATCTTTGAAATAATTATTCCTTCATGATTATATCATCTTTCTGTACAGGATACTTCTACTTTAGGTGTTGTGGTTGTTAGACACTGTGGTTATTCAGCCATTGTGAAAGTTTCAGCTGAGGTGGATTCGGGTCGTACTCCTATCCCTCAGGACATTGACATTGAAGATCATCCCGATGGAGGAGCAAATGCTTTGAATGTGAATAGGTACATCAAACTTGCTCTAGATACTAGAATTTTACTTGCCTAAGGTTTCTTACACCGCAAAGGGCTTTGTGTCGTCCACATGCTAAGTTTGTATAGCAGCATATCGCTATTTTTTTAGTAAGGTGATGTTGTTGCTACATTATTATATCTCAGAACAATTGGTCACTGTGTTATTTGATATGGATTTCTAGCTTGCGCATGCTGCTGCACAAGTCAGCTACACCCCAATCATCTAGCCCGGTACAGAGAATCCTTAATGTGGATATCGAAGAGTCAAATACCACTAGGCCTTTGGTAAAGCGGGTGCTAGGTGAAAGCTTACTGAGGCTTCAGGAAGAAGAATCTAAACCAACAAAGTCCATTAGGTGGGAGCTAGGTGCCTGTTGGGTGCAACATCTGCAAAATCAGGCTTCCGGGAAAAATGAGTCCAAGAAGAATGAAGAAGCGAAAGTTGAGCCAGCTGTGAAGGGTCTTGGAAAGAATGGCGGACTTTTAAAGGAACTCAAAAAGAAGCCTGATGATCGAAGTAATAAAAACAAGGAACTGTCTGGTGATGATAGTTCTGATGTAAACAAGGAAGATGGGAAACAAGATGAGGAAAAGGAAATAATGTGGAGAAAGCTGCTTCCTGAAGCAGCATATCTGCGCCTAAAAGAATCTGAAACTGGTCTTCACCTTAAGGTCAGCTTGCTGCTTTTGTAATGAAATATGTATTTCCGAGCCGTGTTATTCCATAATCAGGATATATCTGCAGGTGATAAGTGAAACTAGAGATCCATGTGGTGATGCACGTCATAAGAGTTGATGCATGTTATGCAAACAAATCTGCTCAAAAAAAGATTTCTTTTTAATTTGGAAATTAACTTAACATATAATTCCTCTGTTTCCATTTACATCACAGTCTCCTGATGAGTTGATTGAGATGGCGCACAAATACTATGCTGATACTGCTCTTCCAAAACTGGTCAGTCTATTGCTAACATTTGCACTTAACCAATTTTACAGATCCTCTTTAAGACGGTGTGTCATTGCTGCTTCTTAATCTTTTGACAGGTTGCTGATTTTGGCTCGCTTGAACTTTCACCAGTTGATGGAAGGACTCTGACTGATTTCATGCACACCAGGGGATTGCAAATGCGTTCCTTGGGTCGTGTGGTAATTCCTTAATTTTGTAACATCTTCCAAATCCAACCTTCTTTATCCTGATTACTCCTCTAACTTGTTAACTCATATTTACTGATCCACTTCAACTTTTTCAACCATTTGGCTTTCAAATATGGGTTTTCAAGTAAAATAGTGTGAACAATATTTTGCATTGGTATATATTCCATGTATTCGTGTACCGTGGCCTGGATATGTGGATACTTGAGGCAGGACATCATAAACTTCTAATGCCTCAGAAAATGAGTGCTTTTGGAGGATCAGTTTTTGGGAGAGACTATTGTAGTACTGGCAACGTATGAGTTAATATAGTTGGCTTTTCCGGACTGTCCTTTTCGTATGGACTTTTGATGTCATTACATTTTTGTTGTTCCTAAGACACAGCTTTCTTAAAATTTATTTCCTCTTGGTTTTGCCTCATCTCTATCAGGTTGAACTTGCGGACAAGCTCCCTCACGTTCAGTCCCTCTGTATCCACGAGATGGTTGTTCGAGCTTACAAGCACATTTTGCAGGCTGTTGTTGCTGCAGTGGATGATATTACTAATATGGCGTCATCAATTGCCTCCTGTTTGAATGTGTTGCTGGGGACACCACCTACTGAAAAAGGTGAGGCAGATGAGAGTCATGATGATGAATTAAAATGGAAGTGGGTTGAGAAATTCCTGTCAAAGAGGTTTGGTTGGCTATGGAAGGATGAATTTCGCCGTGATCTCAGAAAGTTTGCCATTCTTCGCGGGCTTTGCCACAAAGTAAGTTAACTTTTCAGAGGAATGTAAACTTGACAGAATTCCTCTTTATTCTCTGTGTCTTATATAATCTATCCTTGTGTTCCAGGTTGGACTCGAACTGGTTCCCAGGGACTATGATATGGATACCCCCTCTCCCTTTAAGAAGTCAGACGTAATTAGCATGGTCCCGGTTTATAAGGTAAGCTTCTTGTGATTCATTTCACAAATTGGAATCAGGTTAGATTTGAGATAGTCCCAACAGCATTTTATCTTCTATACAGCACGTTGCTTGCTCATCAGCGGATGGACGCACTCTTTTGGAATCATCTAAAACCTCCTTGGATAAAGGAAAATTGGAGGATGCTGTTACTTATGGAACAAAGGTAAATCTTTGTTGGTTCCCCTATTATCAACTTCCGCCTGCCCCTTCCCCCCAGCCTGTGTTTGATGGCTGTCAACCAACATTTACAACTACGCTTAGGAGAATGATGAACGTTCTTTTAAATTTGAAGGCACTTTCGAAGCTGGTTTCGGTGTGTGGTCCTTATCATCGGATGACAGCAGGGGCATATAGTCTGTTGGCTGTGGTGCTCTACCATACTGGGGACTTTAATCAGGTACTAAAAAATTAGCATGGTCTTGTGCTTCAATATGAACTGACTGATTCAGTGGTCCAATTTGTAGAATTATGTATATCCTGATCTTACACTTGTCTATGTGAGCAGGCAACTATATACCAGCAAAAAGCATTAGACATCAATGAGAGAGAACTTGGACTTGATCACCCAGACACAATGAAAAGCTATGGAGATTTAGCTGTTTTCTACTATCGGCTGCAGCACACAGAGCTGGCCTTAAAGTATGTTTGCATGTTCTCTCTCCGTTTTCTACAATTTAGAGCATGTATGTCTGTCTTCTCTCGTAGCATGTCATGCTTCATGCATCTACGTGCTAATAATCTGAAACCATTGACTTAATTAACCAAGAATTGGAAAACAAAAACAACCCAGGTAAGAGTAACAAATGTTCTTATTTCATTGAAGAAAGCCAAAAATCTGATTAATACTGTTAAGTTGGTCGACAAATAAAAACGTCATGTCTAGTCTTTTGTTGCCTGTAGATGTTTCATATTGATAGAATGTTCAGATCGTTGGTTTTACATTAAAATATTGTGGCATTGGAGTTGTTTAATCTTTTGGGTTGCATTGTTTAGCATCGTCTTAACTGCTGGCTTCGTATTCTGTATTTAGGTATGTGAACCGGGCACTGTATCTCTTGCATCTAACATGTGGACCTTCTCATCCAAATACTGCTGCCACTTATATTAACGTAGCTATGATGGAAGAAGGTTTGGGGAATGCCCATGTTGCTCTTCGGTACCTCCATGAGGCTCTTAAGTGTAACCAAAGACTTCTTGGAGCTGATCATATACAAGTAGGTCCTCTCTCTCTCTCTCCATATTTCAGCTCATTTTTCTCTATCAATACCTGGACTGGATTCGTGTCGCATCCTCTTTTCATTTAACAGAGCTTTCATTCATTCTATCAATGAAACTTGCTAAGAGAAAGGGTGATTGCTACATTTCTACCAATTGCTCCTTGAGCCAAAGTTTGGTGGACTGGTGGAGACGAAGCCTGAAAACATCAACCTATAGATGTTGCTGGACATTAACAGTGTATCCAAGTCTTGGTTTCTTAAAATACTAATTTGTCTTTAACCCTATTCGCAATACCTAAACCAACCACCAATTGATACACTTACACACATGCTCAAAGGGAAAGGGAGGTTACATTACATAAGATTAAACAGCAAATGTGTACAATCAGCTGTTGGCACCACTTCCTGGAACTAATAACAGCAAGATTTGAACAAACTAGAGTTTTGAAATTTGTATATCTTTGCAGATTGCATCCACTTATTTTAAAGTACATATTTATCACTGCATTATCAATCAATATGGCTGAACATTGTTTTCTAACACTCAGTGCTTCCAGTATCTCCTGGACATCTTAGTATATCACAACTCACGTATCTTGCTTTTTTTGTATTTTGTCAGACTGCTGCAAGCTACCATGCTATAGCAATTGCTCTGTCATTGATGGAGGCGTATTCTCTTAGCGTTCAGCACGAACAAACCACTCTTCAGATACTACAAGCTAAACTGGGACCAGATGATCTGCGCACACAGGTAATAAATGCTTTTACATTTGGTAACGGACCTAAATTTTGGGGATGATCCTTTTCTAATTCTTATTTATGTGCCTCCTTGTTAGGATGCTGCTGCATGGCTTGAATATTTTGAGTCCAAAGCTCTGGAGCAGCAAGAAGCTGCACGCAATGGTACCCCAAAACCAGATGCCTCCATCTCTAGCAAAGGCCATCTAAGGTAATATTCCTCTGCTAACTCTCTTTTACCATCTTCTGGTTTGAGTAAATCAATTTGACGCCTGTCAAAATATGTTCAATCTAATTTGGCCCTTAAACAATTGAAACTTCTTTTATTGAATTTAGATAAGATTTGTACTAAAAGAATTACCAGTGACAATAAATTTGTGAAATCAATGAATGTGAACTACCATTGAACCCAAGGACTGGAAGTTCTGGCCCTCTCCTTGTTTTTTGAAATTGTAATCTACTATGGCAGTCAAATTATTAGTAAGAGTAATTTAGGTTCTTGTTATATTTGTTGCGTTTTCACTAATCTTCTACACTTTTCTTGTCGTTTCTGAAACCAGTGTATCCGATCTGTTGGACTATATAACTCCTGATGCAGAGATAAAAGCAAGAGATGCTCAAAAGAAACAAGCTCGTGCAAAGGTTGAAATATTGCAAACATTTTCATATCTGTTATTTCTGATTCATCATAATGCAGATCAACTTACTTACCTTAGTAGCATCTTTGCATATACAGCTTAAGGGAAAAATGGGTCCGAATTGGGAGACGGAGACAGACGAATATCATAAGGATGAGGTCCCATCAGTCAATGAACCTGTTGCAGAGAACTCCAGTGATAAAGAGAATAGATCTGGACTGGAGAATAAGTCTGAGTCCAATTTTCTGGACTCCAATAAAGATACTGATCTATTTTTAGCAGACAAGGCAGTGTTGGATGAAAAGAACGACTTTGTGAATGATGATATCTCTGAAGAAGGATGGCAAGAAGCTTTTCCAAAAGGACGTGCACAAACGAACCGTAAGCCCTCAGGTTCGAGGAGACCAACTCTTGCAAAATTGAACACCAACTTCCCGAATTCATCCCATCCATCAAAGTATCGAGGTAAACCCGGTAATTTCACCGCTCCAAGAACAAATTTGATTGAGAATGCAGCTTCCTCGGGAACAGCTCCTCATGCTCCCAAGAAGATTGTAAAGGGTTCCAAGCCAAATTCTCCTGTTCCAGCTAGTGGGAAAGAGAAATCGGCACCAGCTAGCCCAGCTTCTAGTGAAGTCGCTAAAGCTTCTCTTGTTAGTTCAGTGAGTGTTCAGGCAGCTGGAAAACTTTTCTCATACAAGGAGGTCGCTCTGGCTCCACCTGGTACCATTGTTAAGGCTGTGGCAGAGCAGTTGCCTAAAGAGAGTTCTGCTGAGGAAAATCTCCATTTAAGCAAGGAAACAATTGGCTTGGATGCAACATTATCACCAACATTGAAGAATAGTGAGGCAGATCAAACTCAAAAAAGGTTGGAGGAAGAAAATCCTGTCGATCGTAGTAACGAGATTAAATGTGATATTAAGGAAAAACAAGAAGTTACAAATGGATCGGATGAAAAATCACCAGAATTTGTGAAAGTTACTGGATATGATACTGTTATTGAATCTGTGGAAGGTGACAGTAGAAATGAATCAATTTCAGGGCCTGAGGATTCTGATTCTCCACATGGTTCAGATTCTATCAATTCTAAAAATGAAGCAGTGGAAATGCAATATGCAGTTACTTTGACAAATCTCACACCTCCAGTCGATACAGCACAGAAAGCTGCTCAATTGCTGGAGCGAGATGGTCCTAGTTTGAAGGAAAAGATGACAGAGGGGAATGCACATTTATCTAACTGCAGTGAAGATGTTGGTTCACTGCCAAATGAGGCAGAGAAACAAGATAATGGAAGCAGCACTCTTTCACCAAATGAGGCAGAAAAGAAAGGTGAGGCTGAGACTGGAAAGGAACAAAGCAAGAAACTCTCTGCGGCCGCACCTCCATTTAATCCAACCACGTTCCCAATTTTTGGCTCCGTTCCTGTGCCTGGCTATAAGGAGCATGGAGGATTACTGCCACCACCAGTGAATATTGCACCAATGCTTGCAGTTAATCATGCTCGTAGATCTCCACATCAGTCTGCTACTGCTAGAGTTCCATATGGACCGCGCCTCTCTGGTGGTTATAATAGATCTGGAAATCGGCTTTCACGAAATAAGCCTGCTTTCCACAATGGTGAGCATAATGGGGATCAGAGTCACTTCAGCCCTCCAAGAATAATGAACCCACATGCCACTGAGTTTGTACCTGGGCAGCCATGGGTTCCCAATGGCTATTCAGTTGCTCCAAATGGTTATATGGCTCCACCAAATGGTATTACTTTCTCCTCGGATGGATTTCCTATTTCACCAAATGGCTTCCAACAGTCTGTGACTACTATGCCAGACAGTCTAGGTGGATTTCCAGTGTCCCCAGTGGATTCAGTCGAGTCTCCGTCGGCTGTGAATGTTGAAGTTGCCGATGAAGATGGAAAAGAAGTTGTGGTAGAAGGGAGTGTCGAAGAAGCATCTAGCAACCTAACAGCTAATACCTCACAAACATCGGAAACCATCCAGGAACAATCTGGCGATACGGAACAAACCATTTCTGATCAGTCGGAAGACAATGTGAAATTACATTGTGAACATGTAGAAAAGTCTACGGATACAGCACCAGCATTTCCTGATGGTGGCGACCTAGATGTTGCAGAAAAGACAACAAAGCATTGGGGAGATTACAGTGATGGTGAAGCTGAGGTTGTTGAGGTAACCAGTTAAACGGCTCTTTATGTTCATTATCTATCTGCTTTTAGATAAGGGGCTCTATTCTTTAAGATCTTGGGCGATGAAGAATTCCTGAATTTTGAAACGAGGAAATGACTGAGTGTTCCTTTATTCCTGGCGAAAAGACTGTAGAACACCAGGGAACATGAAAAGATGCACTAACTGTTATAGTTGGAACTTTCATCTAGCTAGGTTGGTGAAAATCATCAAGTGGAGCAAAGCAACAGAGGTTTCACTCTGTCGAGGTGGAAGGTGTAAGAGGACTCTACAGCCGGCTTAAAATTCAGTTCTACCGTAGTTTTTAGATAAGTTTTCTTGTCCAAGACATTGCAGTATTTCTGGGATGATTACAGGTGCGCAAAAGATACACCTGGATAAGTTCAAATTCCTTCTTTTTCTTTCTCGTTCCCCTGTTGATGTTTGAGTTGATCAATCGTCGAATAATTAGTTAATATTTCAGCCTAGAAATTTTTTGTACAAATCTGCCTTTTGGAAGGAACTTGTGTTTGTATATTCCATCCATCCAGGCTCCTGAACACCTACAAATTCAGTTGTCTTTTAATAAATCATGAAGTTAAAAAGACATGAGGCAGCCTTTCTTGTTCTCCTTGCTTCAATTTAGCAACTCTTTTGAGTGCAGAAATTTTGGTTTGTGTTCACAGGTTCATTGAATTACGTGTAGATATGAATATCAGTGAACCACATTACTTTTGCTACCAAGAATACAAGTACAATGGTTAAAATACTTGCTGCTTCATCACAAGCATCAAATATGAACATCACTGATTCACTATCCAAGAAAGAAGAAAACTATATGAAACCAAAGAATACAACAATTAGGAGGATGATCAGTCCCCTCAATTATCCAATCAGTTCACGTTTTTCTCGTGAATTCTTACGCTTGTAAAGCTCGTCTCCACTCCATGATAATCATGGTGGCTGCACTGTGGGACAAGGCAGCTGCAACGACGAAAACGTGGAAAATCTGATGGCTGTGGCCTACAATATCAAATGCACCAGGTTTCCATCTCTCGGGGATCCTAGTCATGTAAAAAACCGCCCCAACACCATATAAAAGCCCCATTACTATCTCATATACAAGTGACCACAATATTTGGCGATGACCCCAGTGGAGAACTACTGCATGAGCTGCTGGAATTACCCCTGAGAATCCCATGCAGAGAAAGAGAGTTGCCCGGAAAGACCTGAAATGGCCACTGGATAGAGCTGGGGAGAGCAGAGTTATAACTACTAGAATGCCTACAAGAGTGATTGAGGAGAGGTAAAAAAAGCGCCACTCGGGGTAGTCTGAGAAGGTATAGTATATCGGTGCAAAGAAAGAGCACACTATCATGAGGGAGATCCCGGTATAATCCAGGCGCCAAAAGAAGTAGTAGAAACGCCGGGAGTGGCAGGCGAAGAGGTGGGATATTGAGCTAAATATCAAACAGCCCATGGCCCCGACCAAGAAAACAATCCAGGGCCATAAGGGGACTGAATTGGTGTCTTCCTTCGCACCAAAGATTGTTGATTTTGCGAAAAGTGTTGTATAAGACTCCTGCAGATTGGGAAGGGAGAATTTAGAACTCATCAAGGGACAGAAAGGTTTAGGATTGTTGCTGACCATTCATCTAAACTTAATCCGCTCTGGTTCGGTTCTTGTACAAGATTATGTGTAATAGGAAGCTAATCTCACAGTGTAAACGTTTAACATTGATTAAACTAGGGATAATTACCCATCCGCCTAAGTTTCAAACATATTACTAAAACTCACTCTATTTGAAAATTACATGGAAGTTTGTGATGTAGAACAGCAAAAAGTAAAATACAAATTTTTTAAAATTTAAATATTAGCTATATAACATGCACAATCTGACATCTATCTCTTTTCTGTGAACATTGAGAATTCAAGATAAACTAAATTTGTACACGTGAGAACTTTACGTAAAAAATGCTGACCAGAAAACTGTGCATCAGATTCCTAAATTCCTAAACTTGAGCTGCATGCATAATATTATAATTTTATGTTGACTATTTCCAAGAAAATTTCCTTTCCAATCCTCCCTATAAATGCGCATAAAATCGTGTATGCTACAATAAGGATCGGCCGCCTACGTGCCTGATTTAGTAGTGTGTGTGTGAGAAAGAGAGAAGAATCCCACAACTAAAATTTTTAATCTTTCTAAACTAGCATAAATGCTTAACGCTTTGTACAAATTCGGAAAGTCAGGACCGAGCATTCAATGGCCTGCCTCCTTGAATATAAAAGGAAAAGGAAATATTTTCGTTGTCATATTTTATCACGAAAAAACAAATATAAGTACTTGTTTTTTGCAATTTTTTTTGAAGTAGTACACTTGGGTTGATGGATTTGAATTTATGAAAAAAATTTGAAAAAATAATTATAAAGAAAATCATTTGAAAAGAATTTAAAATTTATCAATATTCAACAAGACATAACTCAAAATTAGAATTGAAATATTTGAGATCCCTCAAATTTAGAACTACTTAAACAAATTCAACGAATTTATAATTAAGAATTTTAAATTCATACTTTCAAATCACTTAATGTGAGGGTTAAATGCATTTTACCCCTGTATTATGTGAAATAAACGAATTCTCCATGTGAAAAAAGAATTAGCAAATTACCCCTGCATTTAAAAAAATGGAGCAAAATTACCCCCTATCAATGATTTAGATTGGGGGTAATTTACAAGAAGTAATTTACTATTTTATTTTTTTACGGAGAATTTTTTGCTCATTTCTTCTCTAAACGTGACTGCAAACTTATATACCCACTAAAGTTTAAGTAGAGCAAACTATAAAACATAAAGTTTCAGCTATTCAAATCATACCAAGATTTGAATTTCCAACTATTAAAAGTGTACCAACTCTTGGGGTTTTGCTTATTGGCCATGTACGGTTTTTATATATATATTTGAGATATTATCACGGAATACATGAGGAGTTCTTTTATACGAAAGAAACAAAGTAAATGTCTTCATCAATAGCCACCCAATTAACTAACGTACTTGAGCTAAGAAATTCTTTTATCTAAATTAAATTTAATTGTACCGACCAATTATAATACGTATAATATAATTATAATTTGATTTGCGATTAGTAAACCAATAATATAACAAATATTATTGTAAATTGGAGTGTGATGAAACCTGGCATAAGCTATAATTTCCTACAATGTAACGAATCAAATATCTTGTTCTTGCTTTCTCTGAGATTGTTGTTGAATAAGTGGAATTTATGAATGATAAATTAATAAAAATAGATAAATAATGACCAACTTGGTGTAGGCCCAAACCCGGATCTTTCTGGAGCCCAACTTCCCAGAAACAACATGTGGATCCGGGGGGGCCCTTATCGTCTTAGTGCTGTCGAATCTTGATCAGTTTATGCCCCTTTTCATTTTTATCCGTCTTGAAAATACAGAGATAAATTAGCACTAACCGAAAAAATAGCGTTGGAGTCGTTGGATTGGTTCATCATTTTCGTCTTCAGCCATCCGTCACTTCCCTCTCTGAAAATTCGATTGATTTTTAACCAATACGGATAAGAAAAATGGTGAAAAGTGTGAACCGAGAAAAGTCCAAAGAATCAACGAAAATATCATCAGAAATTGAGAAGATTACCCGAATAAAGCAGCGATCACGTTCTCCGGCTTCATCTTGTTCGTCAAGCTCATCACCATCAACCACAAAAATATCAAAAATCCAATCAAATGCCTGCGAAGAATCAAAAACAGGTATCAAAATTTTAATCTCGATTTGGAACCAGAAATCCTTTCATCCAAAAAATGGAATCGATCGGACTCACGTCCAAATATTGAGTGTCTCGTTGTGCACGAAGAAAATGCTGAGAACAATATCCTTCAATGGCCATTCACATCTGTAATAATCCGTTATAAACTCGTTGTCCTTCAAGTAATCCGGCAAGGCCTCGTACTTCACCAGCCTCCCCCCCTTCTTCATATTATCATCACCGCCGTTCGCCCCCGCCCTCGCCCTGGCCGCTCTTTTCGCTGTTCGTCTCTTCATTTGCCTATAATATTCTCCGCCGGAAAAAAAAGGAACTCTCTTTCCGGCGAAAACGCCGAAAACTCACCGGAATAATGACTTCCCAATCTCCTCCGGAGACCGTGTACGTATGTATGTATGTATACGCTCCTTCTACGTATGCATATATAGGTCCGTGCGGTGTTGCCAAGAACGGAGCTCTTTGAACGATAGGCGCTCACAATTTATAACTCCCAGCAAATACCGTCTCACCATTAATTTTTTCTTTTTAACTTTTTTTTTTCTCTTTATATATATATATATATATATCTCCTCATTTATAAATAATTTAAATATTTTAAAAAATAAAAAATAATTGGACTTTTTAAATGCTTAATAATTCTTTTTATTGAACAATTATTTGTATTTTTTGAATTTATAATGTGCATATTTTATAGGATAAATTACAAACGGCTTCCATAGGATTTGACGTAACTACAAATACTCCCTCGTTTTTGAAAAATTATAAATACCCCTATCAGAATTAATTGTTATCTGACAAATACTCCCTACAATGGGTTGTAACAAGAGGGTATTTGTTAGACGGTCATTAATTTTATATGGTATTTGTAATTATGATAAATCTCATGGAAGCCTATTGTAATTTACTCTATTTTATATTGTATATATATATATATATGTAAATAATTATGTATACATTACTTATTTATTCATAAATATATATAAAGTTTTTTCAATGAATGTAATAAGCAAAAGTGAATAAAATATAGTTTATATTTAATCTATACGAAATCAAAAAATATTTTTTAAATTGTTTTTGTGTATATAAAAAATAGTATTTGTATAAAAATATAATAATTTCTTTTATTTAGAAATTTATGTTGATCTTTAGCATTTTCAAATTATAGATTTGATCTTGTAAGCCAATATTTCTGACCATGACTTCAGATTCGAAAATCTTAACAAGTCGAGTTTCACTATCTTTGCATGAGAGCAGACCCCTCTCCACATCATTGTTGAAGTTATTAAATATAGGTAAAATTACATTTTTTATCCTATAACTTTAGATCATTTGCACTTTTATTCATATAACTTACTTCATTTACACATTTGGTTCTTTTTTTAATAAATTAGTCATGAACATCTCACATTTAGTCTTTTTTTGACAATTTTAGTCCTACCAACTCATAGTTACAGGACAAAAAATGAGATTTTATTATAGTGTGAATGAAATCAATATTGTCAACATAGGACTAAATTTATCAAAAAAAGTATCAAATGTGTAAATGAAATTACATGACTAAAAGTGTTAACGACCTAAAGTTATAGGACCAAAAATATAATTTTATCTTAAATATATTTTATTTCTTTTATAAATGATTCGTCGCATTATATATTAATATTCAAATAAAAAAAATTTATAAGTAATTTTAAGTCAAAAAAAAAATATCCAAAAAAAGCAGACAAACAACAAACAATAACCTACGTTTATAAATTTTGAAATAGAAAGATCTTCAATTACGATATCTCCGTCTTACCACTTAATTACGGTATCAGTCAACACATACTCAATTGAACGGAGGTTGTGATTGGATGGGAGACGTATTTCGATAAGAGTATTAGGTGAATTTTTTTTTTCAAGAACTTTAATATATAAATAATTTAAAAATAAATAATAGTATAAATAAATAAATAAATAAAAGAATAAGCTTGAAATTGTGGGACCCAATATTATTT
This sequence comes from Sesamum angolense, assembly GCA_034509725.1. NCBI lineage: Eukaryota > Viridiplantae > Streptophyta > Magnoliopsida > Lamiales > Pedaliaceae > Sesamum > Sesamum angolense. The sequence goes on along the minus strand of JACGWL010000011.1, from coordinate 13,165,710 downwards.
CTTGATGAAGATGTAAGCATGCATTTGTGGAATTGGGGTTTGTGATTTGATGGGTGAATTTGAATTCTTATTGGACCAAAGTCAATAGGATGTAAGGGTAAAGAAAGCAATCAAAGTTGACCACGTGTTACAGTGTATTGGTCTCGAAGCAGAAGAATTTTTGGCCACTCCACATACGACTACGGTATGGTTGGTGAAGGGGGTCCAAATAGCAACATAAGATAAGATGTTCCTCTCACTCATCTTTTTCATTATTTTTGGAATAATTATACTTTCCACTCTCGAGGTTTGATGTAATTATAAATAAATCTCTTATAATTTAAAAAATTACATCTAACACTTCTAGAGTTTACTTTTATCTAATAAATAAGTTCATTCGTTAGTCAAAATTCATCAAATAACTGATATTAACACAAAATTTCAGAAAAAAATCTATATTAACCCTTAATTGATTTATTACAGGTCAAATAAATTTTTTTATGATCAAATTATCCTCATACGTCTTCACGCATTAATGTATTTGAGAACGTATATCTTCACCGTTAAAATGGTAATTTAGCCCGGAAAAATTTATTTAACATGCAATAAGTAAATCAAGGATTAATATAGATTTATTTCTAATTTTTTTATTAATATCAGTCAATTTGTTGAATTTTGACTAACGGAGGAATTTATTTATTAGATGTAGGTAAACCTCAGGGGTGCTAGGTGTAATTTCCCAAACCACAGAGGATCTATGTGTAATTATACCAAACCTCAGGGGAGGGACTATAATTATCCCTTATTTTTTTGTAAGTACGAAAATACCATTTTTTTAAGGTAAATTACAACAAGTTTTTATGAAGTTTGACATAAGTACAAATACTCCATCATTGTTTTGATAATTACTAATATCCCCTGATTTTAACGTTCGTCTAACAACTAACTCGTTCCGTTAATCTCCATTGTATTTTCATTCATTTTTTGATAGTTAACTAATTAAAATGTCCTTATGGATTATAAAATAATTTTCTTATATTTAAAAGTTTCTATTTTTTTTTTTTATGAACTATAAAGGTAATAATTGTTGTTGCTGCATTGGCAACAAAGGGTTGGACAAATAGAACTCAAATCAGAGTTAATTCAGAGGCCAACAAAGTGTATTTCGACTACCGCGGTAAATTATTTGAATTGAGTCGAACAAATTATATTTAAATTTATTTGAATTAGTATCGAACTTAAAATATTACAATTGAATAGTTTGACTATTAATCTACTTGAGCTCAAACGAGTTTTAATTGGATCAAACATGAATCGAACTCGAATAATTTGATATTTTGTTTTTGCACTAATTGAATTACGCTCGAGCTAAGCTAAAAAATTTATTGAAAGAAATATTTTGTTCAAGATTCGTTCATTAAAAAATAATGAATCGAATTCAGATGAGCTTTTATCAATCGAGCAATTTGATTTTATTTTCACGACTTTGAATCTAGAATTAAAAGGGGTTGATGTTGGTGGTCTGTTGGCAAGAGCACATTACACGTATGACTTTGATCATGAGTTCGAGTCGTTTAGAGGGTAGTTGGAGAACCAAAAAAAAATTAAAAGGGGTTGATGTTTGCATATATCCAACATGTTTTGGGCCTACTTAAGTAATAGGGCCCAATTATCTGGTCCAATTTTGAATGCAAGGCCATTTTGGTTCGGTCCATGGGTTATGAAACCAAGCCCAATCTCACCTTATATGTTATTTTGTAGCTGAAGTAGGAGAGCCCAATGCTATATAATTTCTACTTTCATCTGTACGAAGTATACTTGATGTGTGTGAAAAATTAATTAAAATTACAAATAATTGATTTTTTTATTATATGTATTTCTTTGATTGATTTTTTTAATAAAGTAAAATGAATGTATTATTTGAAATATAAATAGAGAGAAAAGATAATTCGAAAGGGATTGAAAAAAACAATTAGAGAAAAAAAAATAATTAACTAAAAATAATAATAATAATTGAAGAGGGAGAGAGAGAGATTTCTCAATCATACTAATTTGGCGCCTCTTCAATTATTAAAAAAGTATAGAATATGGAATGCAAGTCCCATAATCTGCGATTAGAGTTGTAACAATTCACCACGTGATGAGAAATTAAGTATACATCCATTAAAATGGCAAAAATTCCCCCAAGATGAACCAAAATCACAAGAGGGCCAGGAAAACCCAGGATCCACCGGTCAGTGTGTGGGCTCGAATTCTGAGTCGGTAATCGGACCCATGACCCAACCTAGGACCCCAATCCGTGGAGCGCTCATTGAGATAGCCGGGTTGGGTCGGGCCGCGGATCTGACTCGGACCCATGACCCGATTCCTGAGAACCCATTTTTATTTACTATTGATCTTTACACCACAAGAATAGAATGACGACACGTGGCAAGTGGCGAGTAGACCTCTCAAGCACACAAGTGGACCCATCCGAGTACTATAAATATCTCATGGATAGTTCATTTATGGTAAAATATTTATTATACCCACAACCCACTTCAGATCTCTTGAGTTTGCATTTTATTACCTACCTGATCTCGAATATCTACTAACTTAAACATCGAAGGGTCTTTGCTGGGGACCATCCAACGAGCCTAGTGATCTGCTTTTTTTTTTCTCAAGTCTGCAATCCTTTCGAAGACACTAGGTGATCAACGACTTGCGATCCGAATCACCATGATTTGCAACTCTAGTGTCCATGTGGTGAACTTGGTTGGGTGATACTAGTGCCCGCACGAGCTCATTTATTGCTAGGTTATAACATTTGACCAATGTTGCTCATTGCAAATGAATGGGAGCGTGAATACCCTAATAGTAATCGATACGATTTTAAGAAAATACCACACAAAATAATGAGCAATTAAAGTGGGTTCGGGTCCAACATTACATAATTTACATGTCAGCATATGATAGTACCCATGTCGAATCTTCTTACGTGACCAACACTACTTTCGATTCATGTACTGTCATCGCAAAATATATTAATATGTATTACGTGACCAACACTACTTTCGATTCATGTACTACTTTTCTTTGATCATTTTGATGGAAAAAATATTAATATTTCTAAATTAAAACAAAAATTACCCAAAGAAAAGATTTTTTTTTCTTTTTGAAAAATAAAAGAATCATAAAGATCAAATTAATATCTAGACAAAAAATATAAGTCAAAATAATGACCTCCTCTAAATAAAATAAATAAATAAATAATGACCTCCTTTTAGGTAAAAATAAATAAATAATTATTAGTTAGTTCCTTAAGGTTATTAGTGAACCAAAACTTCATTGGATTTTCCCCAATTTTGCTTGGTTGAGTAAAGGAGACGATCTTCTAAACGTAAGAGATGACTTGGATTGAATTTTTTTAATTTATAATCTTATTATATACCTTCTATTATAGGGTAAAATTTCTTTTTTTTTTTTATGTTTGTTGTAATTATAAATACCTCAATATTATTTGAGATATTATAAATGACCCTTCAAATAAAAAGTAGCTATGCAACTTCCAGATGGTAAAGTTAATTACTACTTTACCTTTATTGATTTTTTTTTCAATATTTTTGAAAAATTATATATAAAAAAAAGGAGTATGAGGGTTGGTAAAGTAAATAATCCATAAGACATATTAGTCCATAAAAATATTTTAGAAAGTTCTGAAAAATATATAAATCTATAATTCATAATTCGAAAGAGTACTTTGGTTAATTCTTCATAAAAATTGGATGAAAATATGACGAATGCTAATGGAATGAGCTTGTTCCCAGACGGACATTAAAATTCAGGGGGTTATTTGTAATTTCTAAAACAACGATGAAACGTTTATAATTATGTCAAATTTTAAAGGAGGTTGTTGTAATTTATTCATTAATATATATATATATATATTATATATATATGTGTGTGTGTGTGTGTGTGTGTGGTGTCAAAAAATTATACCATTTATTTTTATTTAAAAAATATTTTACATACGTGATTTGTATATATTAAAAAAATATAAAATGCAATAAAATTTAAAATAAAAAAATTTGATTTGAGAGACAACATCCATTCTCAAAAATTGACTAAGTGGTTTGGTGGTCCATTAAAATACAACCTCAAATTCCTCGTAGAAAGATTTAAAAGGAAAAGGTTTGATAGGTACATATCATATATGGCTTTTAACCCTATTACCAACATACTCTTTTAGTCTTTTTCTACCTTTGCCTTTCAATTCGTTTCTCTATTTATTAACTTATTATATGTATGAAGCATAATAAAAATAAAATAATAATATTACACAAAGAACCCAAACATAGTTGAGATAGAACTCTTTGATTTACGTCGTTTGTAACGTAACGACCACATTCAAATTGTCCTAAAACGACTAAAATACCTTGAGGGCACTACCAAATTGGCCAAACAGTCGAAGGATTCATATTCTTTTCACTTGATCGTTTTGATCAACCTGGCCAGTTCTGTATTTGATTTTCATAACCATTTGATCCTTCTTGGATCAGCAATCCACGTTGGGTTATACAATTCGATCATTCTGATAAATACATATTTCTCGTGAATGCTATGTACATTGTTTTTACAATATTTAATACCTCTCGATTTTTTCGTACTGATTTAAGCGTAAGGAGGTTGTAACTAAGGCTCTATCCAATATCGTTCATACCAACCTTTAGTGCAGGTGCACCAAAATTAGACTGCAACATGAGACCAATTAAGAGACTAAACACATTTACCTATCCTTACTTCGGACTTCAAATTCTTTAATTCGATAAGAACTGTACTCAAAATTTAGGATTAAATTACGTTAACAACCCCAAAGATTAGGTATAACTACACATATATTTTTTGTCCTTTATAAATTACAAGTGCACTATTTGAGATTGTAATTATAATCTATATCAACACATACTCATGAGAAAAAAAAACTTACACAAATACCTCTAAAGTACATTACATCACACGTCCTTAAGGGTGTCAATGGGTAGGGTAAGGGGCTACTCAGACCTATATACTAATTCGAAGACCCATATTCAACTCGATGAATATTATTAGACCTAAGCCCAGATCCAAGCCCATTAAAAATAAATATAGATTGGATTTGAATTGTGTCTTTGTCTATTAAAATTAGGGTTGGCAATTTCAACCCGAACCTGGAAAACCCGCCCCCATTTTTCGGGTTCGGGGCGGGTCTGGGGCAGCTAAAACCTGCCCCGATCGGGTCCGGGGCGGGTTACGGGTCCTGTCTCGAACCCGCCCCATTGGACCCGGGCCCGGTCCAACCCCACCTCTTTTTTTATTGTATATTATTAATATATACAATATATTATAAGTAAAAAATTATCTTATTATATATATATGAATCCTAAATAATTTTTGCATATACCCAACTATATATAAAAATACCAAAAATAAAAAATTAGTTGATAAAAAATTTAATAATTTAGATGAACGTATTTTTTGTCTCATCCAATTCATTTTAGATTGAAAATTATATTAAAATATTTAAATCTAAACTGATATTATTTCTTAAAAAGATATTAATTTAATATATTTTTTGTATAAAATAATTAGGTCAGGACGGTGCGAAATTTTTAGCATGGCGAGGCGAGGCGGGGGTGGGTTATGGAGCTAGCAAAAATTAAATGAGGCGGGTCTGGTACGGGACCAAGCGGGGCGAGGGCGGGTTATGGGGCTGGCAAAAATTAAATGGGGCGGGTCTGGTACGGATCCAGGCGGAGCGGGGGCGGGTTATGGGTCTGGCAAAAATTAAATGGGGCGAGTCTTGAATCTGGGCGGACCCGTACCAAACCCGCCCCATTGCCATCACTAATTAAAATTCATGGATCTATGTATCTAATTTGGACCAAAGATATATGTTTTCCCCCCAATTCAATTGGATTATTTTTTTTTAATTCATCTATATTCAAGTGAATAAATCTTCAAACTCAAGACATCATAACATTATTTATCGTATAAATCTTTAATCATGTAGATTTCTTAATCAATAAATAATGAGTTGTATAAATATATTATCATGCTGGGTATATTTTTCAATATCTTGATAGGTAATAATGCTTGCTAGAAGACTTGAAATGATAAATATGAATTTTAAAGTTTTATAATATTAAATTCGATTGCTATTAAATATGTAGATTTAATAAGTCATTGGATTATTGTATATAAGTAGTATAATAAATGATATATGAGTTAAAAAATACTACCGAGAAAGAGTTATGTTTTAATTGATCTCAATAACTCTGAATTTAATGATAAATTATGGGTGAAATTAGAAAATAAAAAGAAAAGAATTTAATTTAATTTAATATGAAATTTATTTTGTCTTTTTTAATTATTTTATCTTAAATAAAAATGCCAAATATTATTCAACATAGATCCAGATTCTACCCAAACCCAAAAACTCAGGTTCAAAACAATAGTATTGGGTCTTGAGTGAGTTGGGTAGGATCCACGTATTATTTGATAAAATGAGTCTTTTATAAATTTGAATCCGAGTCTGAATAAGATTAGGGCCTTACCCTACCCATTGACACTCATATCTGAGTGTAAGAGTACTCATATACCCATGTTTGCAACATCTCCGACAAGAACAACCAAAAGCCCTAAAAGAGGCTGTTAATTTGGCTAAACTTATTTAGAAGATCTTATTAGTTTATATATCTTATAAGATGTTTTTAAAACTTATAAGATATTAAATTTATTTTAAAAATATGTTAATAAATTATTTGGATAAAATAAAATTATGAAATTTAAATGATATTAGTCGTGATAAATTTATAATTAATTTGAAAAAAATTGTTAAGATGTTTTAAATAAATTAGCAAACTGTTTATTTTTTATTTTATTTTTTGGAAAGAGTTTATAAAATGCAGCGTATATACATTCAGAAAAGTCATCGACACTTTTACTTTTGGAAAAGTTATCATGCTCTCAAAGCAGCTGCCAGTACTCCCCATAACCGTAGAGGATTGATAAATCCTGCCCTACCCCCCACCCCACCCCACCCCATCCTTACAGGAGAAGCAGCCCAAAAGGAGTTTCACGTACAATTCTTTTTCCCAGTGTGTGAAGTGTGTGTTTCTCAGCCTTTGCGTGTAACAGTACTGTCCTCACTCCCCTTCTTTCCAAATTTCTGTACTTAGATTCTCTTTGCATGGATTTAGGCGTTTTGATAAGGCGAAATGTAATTTTGGTCCAATTTTTTAGGAGTGGTGACAATTTTGCTCTAAGTCTAATTCAAAATAGTAAATCAAGACAGTAATTTTTTAAAAATAGCAATATAAGGACAAAATGCCGTAATTTTGTCGGAATCGTGTGCGTGGCCACATAAATTTGGGGATTTCTTCAAAATTCGGAAAATTAGCTTACGTGGAAGTATTTTTTTCGGCCGGTGCTTACGTGACAAAGGTAACGTGTTTTAAAAAATCACGTAAGCACCTGTTGGCAAAATACTTCCGCATAACTAATTTGTTGGATTTTGGAGGAATTTCCAAATTTATGTGGTCACGTGCACATCATCTGCATGATTCTAGTAAAATTATGCCATTTTTATTTAAATTATTATCCTGATTCACTATTTTGAATTGGATTTGAACTAAATTGCCACCGCCCATAAGAAGCTGGACCAAAATTGCATATTTACCTTTTGATAAATTATCAACAAATGGATCGAATTTTCTTTTCCAAATCTATCAATTATATGATAAGTATTATTTATTTAATGGATTATTCTTTTTGGACTGTACACACGAATCATATGATTGGGTGTATTTTGTGTGTGACGTACGTGACCTGGTTATAGATTTGACTGAACTTAATTCAACTCGGGAACTTTTCATATTCTTATTTTTCTGAATGCGGACGTGATATACATGTTCGAGAAATTCTTGCCGCCTCAAGTCAGCTGGCCTAACTAATCACATGACAAACATGTTGTTGCTCTTGTTCTAATTAATCGCTTAGGAGGTGTTTGCAAGAGTTTAAAATAAACGTTTATAAACTTATAATTGATAATTAGCTGAAAAATAATGTTTTTGTTATAAATATTTTTTTGAACAGTTTAAATTAAGTTGATTTGAGCAAAAAGTTATAAGCAATATCTTACCAACTTTTGCAGCTTACTGGTGAAAATTGTAATATTATGTTGTTTTTCCAAATATTCCAACTTCAACTTTTTTTCCTCTACTTTTAGTTTTTATTTTCAAACACTCCTTACTTTTATTATTGTTAAACTTACAACTTTCTTCACAACTTATTCCCACCGCAAAAGTAGAATCTATTACAAACAACAGATCGATAAGACCCCGTTTACTATGTGATACGATTTATTGGGGTGACAAAATATTAAAAAAATAAAAATCACACTCCCCTCCCCTGAAGTGTAATTACATCTAGTACCTTTGATGTTTGCTTTCGTATAAGAAGTAGGTCACTTAATTAGGTGATATTAGCCAAAAAAATTGAATGAAAATCGATATTAACCATCGATTGACTTATTACTAACTTACTACAGGTCAAATAATTTTTTGTCACCAAACTACCCTTATTCGGTGAAAATATACCCCCTCACATGTACTAATGTGTGAAGATGTATAAGGGTAATTTGATTATAAAAAATTATTTGGCCTACAATAAATTAATAATAAGTTAATCAGGGTTCAATATAAATTTTTATCCATTATTTTTTTGTTAAATCATCACATTCGATAAAATTTGACTGATGGATGGGCTTATTTGTTAGACAAACACAAACTTTAGGGATACTAAATATAATTTTTCAAATTACAAGAGATCTACGTATAATTACACAAGATACTTAAGAGAGGAGAGTGCAATTTAATTATACTATATTTACTTAGGTTGTTTGAATTGAATAACTCAACCCACCTAATAAATGGATTGAGTTGTTCAAGAAAATAGTGATTTGTACTGAGCCCAGAATAAAAATCAAATCCACATAATACAAAGTAAACACCTCATCTCGAACAACTTCTTCAATTTAATAACGAAAAATAAACGAGATCTAAATTTTATTATACTTAGCCCATAATCAATCACTTTATTTTGTTCATATATGAAAGACTGAATTTCACTTATCACACGACTTTAATATTTGTGACTTATATCTTATCCCGGCGACGATAATTAAAATCGTAGCCATTTCACATTATAAAAAATATATATAAAATATATATCATATTTGTTATATAATTATTTTTAAATTAAATTTAGAAGAGATGGGAGTTTGGTTGGAGTGGTTGAAAAGCAACGTTTCATGTTTGAATATCTGGGGTGAAAAGGATTGATATCTTTAGGCTTTTAATGTTTGCAGTGATGAGTTCACATCTGCAGACAGTTTCTCCTGTTTTTCTTTTTTCTGTTTGGTAATAATTTCTCTTTAGCCTTTGTTTGGCAATCAAATTAGTGAGCACACCTAAAGTCTGATACAATGCCATCACCAAAAATAGTAACTATTATTAATATATATATATATATATATATATATGTATGTAGGATAAATAAAAATGAGATCTTTTTAAATTTAATGTAAGTATAAATATCTCTTATTATTTAAAAAATTATCAAATGCTCCTGATTTAACAGTCGCATAACAATTAGCTCAATTTGTTAGTTTCCACTAGATTTTCATTTATTTTATGTGGTGAACTTACCAAAATATCGTTGTGGATTAAAATTTTAATTTTATTTATTTTTTAAGTTTTTTATGTACTAAGAATTTTTTTTTTTATAATTTTTCAAAGTATTCCACCCACCTCGTTCTATTTTTTTTTTTGACAATTTTTTAAGTTTTTCATAAAAGAAAAAAAAATACAACAAGAGCAAAGTTGATAAATTCGAACATTCATCAAAGAATTATATAATTTCATCAAATATGAGGAGGGTATTTATAAATTTTCAAACAACGAAGGGTACTCATAATGATGCCAAATTTCAAGAAAGCTTGTTATAATTTATCCCTTTATTTAAATATATATATATATATATATATATATATATATAAGGGATAATTATATTTACACACCCCTAACCTATGGTTTATTTACACAAACCACCTCTATCTTTTACATAATTATAAAAACTATCCTGATAACTAAAAAATAAGAGTAGTTTGTGTAATGGTGCTAACATTTTTTGCGGGGGTGTGTGTGCCATTTTTAAAAAAAAATAAGAGGTGGTTGTGAAAGTGATAATGATATTTTAGTGGGTGTATATATAATTATCTAAAAGATAGGAATAATTTGTGTAATCAGACTATACATCAAGAGGTGTAAATATAATTATCTCTCTATATATATATATATAATACAGGTAGTTATTCAACATGGGCCTTTATATAAATATATATATTAATTTCTTTAAAAAAAAAAACAAATAATGAGGTTTTGATTTTGAGAGATGGGGTTTGATGGTTTTGGTTGATTCATAGTTGTCTTGGAGTTGGTGTTTTCCCATTTATGTTCCACAGGTAATTGTCTATGTCTATGTCTATAATAAGAAATTGTAAAAACTTCTGACTTTTAGCATCACCCATTCTGTCTCTTCTTGTTCCTTTCTACTATGGTGGTTAGGCCCCACACAATGTATTCATTTAAGGATGAATTACGGTTTAAAAATTATCAATTATATAATTTTTAAATTGACTAAAATGTTTTTTGTTCTCCTATATTTTATTGAAAAAATTAAAAATCCTTCTATATTTTAAAAATAACTAAAACCCCCTGTGTTTTAATAAATTCAGCAAAAAATTCCTTTTTCGTTAGAAATTAATGGAAGATGGGATGCACGCGCCTAAAGTGTGTTTAAATTTGATTTTTTTTTGCGTATTTTGATATTTTTTTGTCTTTAATTGACTAAAATACCACTATATTGTATCTAAAATTACTATAGTCAAAATAATTTTTTAATTTTTTTTTTTTTGTATTTTTCTCTCCTCTAAAAATATAAAATAATTATAAAAATAATATAATATTAATAATTTAAATTATTATTTAGTTAAAAATAATTAAATAAATTATAGTTAATTTAAAAAATAATTTTATAATTATTAAAATTGAAATTTAAAAATTTACTTTAATTATATTTAAAAATATTTCAATGAATTACTTTTATAATTAATATAATTTTTTAGTTATTTTAAAATTCAAAATGTAAAAATTAAGTATAATTTAAATTATTCTTAATTAATTAAAATATTTAACATATAATTAAATTAATTTAAAAAAATTAAAAAAAATTGGGCGATGTCATCGTCATAGGCAACGGCGACACCGTCGCCTTTCGTCATTATCTGGGCGATGTCATCGTCACCCCCATCTGCGATGCCCCTCGCTCCGTCGCCCCCATCTGTGGAGGACGGCGGAGTCGGGGGGTGGCGGGGCGCAATTGGCTAAGGGGAGGAGGGAGGTGGCGGGTTGGGGGTACTGGGGAGGGGGTAGGTAGCAAGGGGTGGGGGTCGGGGTCGGGGTGGAGTAGTTAGTTTTTTTTTTTTACTTTTTTATATATAAAAAATATTTTTTTATAATTTTAAATTATGTATATATAATATAAATTAAATAATTTGTTGAATCCAAACTCTTTGTTTTTTTTTTTTTTAAATCTAATGATTGAGATTAATTGATTAGATCTAACGATCATTATTTGATCAAAGAAGATCTAACGGTTACTAAAATAAGAAATAATATATATTAAATAAGGGTATAATGGTCATTTTATTAAAAAAAAGTTAACGCCGTTAGTTATATTCAATAGAAAGGGGTGATTAGGCTATATTTAAAAAACACAAGGGGGGTTTTAGCCTATTTTTAAAACATAGGGGGATTTTTAGTGGACTTTTTAAAATACAGGGAAATTTTTATGCATTTTAGCCTTTTTAAATTAGTGTTTGTAAATCTCTATTCTGCCTTTGCTATTTTTTTCCTTTTTCTAGAAAAATTGAAATAAATTTTACGAGGTGAATTTCCTTGTTGCCCTTTTGGTCCATAAAAAAAATATTTTTTTTTACAAACTAAGTAAAATTATTTCATAATCCACACAGATATTTTAGTTAGTTAACTACAAAAAATGAATGAAAGCCTAATAGAAACTAACAAACTAGGCTAATCATTGGACAAATGTTAAAATCAATGAATTTTAATAATTTTTCAAACATCAAGAGAGTACTTATAATTATATCAAACCTTATGAGATTTCTATGTAGTTTACCTTTGATTTAAAGATACGAAGAAAATTACATTTAAAAAATATTAATGATACCCGCTCCACATTATTTGACGGCCCAAGGCTTACACACCAATTCAATTGGTACAAAACCAGCTGACCCATGAGCAGGTAACAAAGGCCCTTTCTTTTATTTGTACTAAGCTGGTAGGCGTAGGAGCAAACCTATTATCAGTTTGTTCAGCCATCATACACCTACGCAACCCATTATTAGCTCGCCGCATCATCATATGGCTAGTTGGACTCGTCACACAGATTGTCAACACATTGAGACACATCACTCTAAAATATCTCCAACAAACTCCTAGTTGTTTGGGGGCAAACTTGCTGATATCCAGTAAGTGATCAAATCCTGAAAGACTTGGATGGACTACGCAAGACTCAGTCAAAATCCCATAACTCTTTCAAGATAGGTCCAAATCATGAAATTCTTTTTCTGTTATGTAGCTAACTCATGTAACTATCCATTGACACCAAATTTACCCCAATAACTCCCTGGATTATGCTCTATGAAGGCCTATAAATAAATATTTTATGCAGTCATTTGGTAACATCAACTCTTACACTCAAACTCTTATTTCTCTCTCGATTTTGCAGCTGCTTTTGGCTCACATTTTCACTCCACACGAATTATAACCTTATCATCACATTCTACCATTTTATCCAGTAACCATTACCGACTTAAGCATTAAAATGCTAACTTCTATTTTGCATGTTAGTCCCCTGATAATTTTAGAATTTCTCTAAAAATTGTTCAGTTCTTGTAGTTCAACTAAAATTCGATATGCATAAATTAATATTGATTTTATGTGTATCAAATATTATTACATCATGAAAATATGAATATATACAAGGGAATTAATCCAAATTGAGTCTAATCAAACTTGAACAAATTATACGGTAAGTATATTATTGTCATGTGATTGGTGTATAACTCACAGAGATTGACTAACACATAACAAATATAATATATATATATATATATATATTATATATATATATATATATATTATACTTATTATGTGATTTATTTAAATTAACATTAATTTGAAAATAGCAAAATAAAAGACCAAATGTACATGCTATTATTTCGTGGGGAAGAAGAACCTCCGAAGAGATGGAAATGAAGAGTTAATTATTTTTTTAATAATTAAAAAATGAAAAATTACGAAAAAAATATTTTTTTTAATTAATTAACTTTTTTATGTCGAGTTGCAGTTTCAAACCGCGACTCGACAATATATCTTTTTTTTTTTTTAAATAAAAATGCTCGAGTCGCGGTTTCACAAATTTATTTTTGCTTTCTTTGCGGTCAGCTTTGTCTTTTCTTTTTTTTTTTATAATTTTATATTATATTATATATATTATTATAATTTATTTTAATATATAAAATAATAAATTATTTAAATAATATATTAATATGACAATGATAATTAAATTAAAATAATGCATATAAAGTAAGATAATATAAAATAACATCCTAGTATAATTTACAAAAGCCAAGATAAGCCCTTTAGACTGAACATACAAGACATCAGAACATAACACTAAAAAAACATATTTATTTGACCTGCATGAGTTAATGGTAAATCAACTGGAAGTAGAAATTTATTTAATTTTTATGATAATATCAACAATTTTTTTTTTAATTTTAATTAATGGGCTCAGATCTATTTGTTGGACGGAAATAACACTAGTGGTATTAGACGAAAATTTTCAAATCACAAGGAATTTTATGTAATTGTACAAAATGTCAGGAAAATCGTGTAATTATCTATATAAACAAACAAGTACATTATTGTACCAAACTGCCCCTACAAAATTGAGTTAATGCCCGCCAAGTGGGGACTTTTTGCTAAAATTATAGGGTGTTTGGCTAAGCTTATTTAAAATATCTTATAAGCTCCTACATCTTATAAGATGTCTTAGGAGCTTATAAGGTGTTGGATCTTATTTTAAAAATAAGCTCCTAAAGTGTTTGGATAAAATAAGATATTAAAACTTATAAAATGTTAGGGTGTTTGTCATAATAAGGTCTTTTATTGGTAAAATGACTAAAATGGCCATGATACTATTATAATCAAATAGGTTGTTATTTCTAGACATACTCTGCTTTTAAAAAAATTAAAACGCTTTTATAAATAGTACACATTAGTTTAATTTCAAATAAAAATTTAATAGATAATCTTTTTTACAATAAAAAAAATAACGAATTATTACCTAAACTTTTGAATATATATATGTACATTCATGCAAATATTAATATAGGTATATAGTTTTATATATATATTTTTGTTGTTAATGCAATGATTATTTCTAATTATATAATTTATGTCTTGAATTTATATTTTTCAAAAATATAATATCAATATCAATCTTATTTTTATTTAACTATAATAAATTATTATTAACTAATTGAGTATTTTCACTTTTTCAAATGTTAGAAAAATTAAGTATTAAAAGGAATTAAATTCTAGAAAGAGAAAGAGTGTATGTGTTTGTGTGTGTGTGTGTGATATAGAGTGTGTGAGTATATAAATAAGAATATTTTTATCTTATAACATATTAATTTTATATAATTTTTAAGATCTTATAAAAAAAATTAAAATCTAACTTTTTTTTAAGGGGTTTATAATATCTAAAACATCTTATTTTGAGATTTTATAATTTCTTTAAAAAAAAATAGCCAAACACTTTATTGAAGCTTATAAGTATATTTTATAAGATGTTTTTAAGAGCTTATAAGCTCAGCCAAACACCCCCTTAGTCAAACCTAATTCATTGAAAAGAGGGAGCAAAGAAAAGCAAAAAATTAGGAGTAGGCCAATTAGCGGCAAAAACAGTGCTTCTCCCTCAAAACCTAGAAACGAGAATGTTAGGGTTAGGGCACAAAACACACTACTCTTGGTCTTGGGGACACATCCAACATGTTATGTTATGTTATGACTTAGGGTGTTGTTTGGCAGTCTCGAAAAATCAACACCACCACGGCCTCGGAATTGCTGCCTGTTTGGTCTGCAGATCAGACCCCCCCCCCCCCCCCCCCCCCCTCTCTTTCAAATGCTCCAAATTTCAACTTAAATCAATGAGATAATTCCACTCTTTTTATTATGAGATTTGATGTAATTATATATAAAAATTTTATTATTTTAAAATTTTATATTTAATATTTTTTAGATTTATTTTCATTTAATAAATAAGTTATTGGTTAGTCAAAATTAACTGAATTTGCTGATATTAAAAAAAATTGAGTAAAAATAAATTACTTACCCTTAATTGATTTAAAAACTTACTTTTTGCTGGTCAAACAAGTTTTTTCGAGCTAAACTACCCTTATAACGGTGAAGGTATGTGGATAATCATGAAAAGATTTATTTGACTTGTTATGAGTCAATAATAAGTCAATTGATAATATATAATATATATATATATATATATATATATATTTCTAATTTTTTTATTAATATCAGCAAATTCTATGAATTTTAACTAACGGAGAGATTTATTTGTTAGACGAAAGCAAATATCAGGAGTGCTAAATGTAATTTTTCAAACCACATGGGGTTCACGTGTGACTATATCAAACCTCGAGGGAGGGGAGTGTCATTATTCCTAAATCAATTCCATTAATTCTACCTATAATTATAGTTTGGGTAAATTTCAAGTGCCACTTTTTTTTATATTTGATATAATTATGAATATTTTTTCGTTATTAAAAAATTTACAAATAATTCATGATGTTTGGCAAAATTATGTAATATTTGGATGGGGGTTTGGATCGAATTGTCAACTTTAATCCTATTATATATATATTTTAAAAAAGACAAGATGGATGAAAAAATTAAATAAAGAATATCCATTTGATTAAAAAAAATTATAATTCATAGTCTACGAGGATTAATTTGGTTAACTCATAGAAAAAAAAAAAAGAAAAAAACTTAATGGAGATTAATGAATTGGGTTAGTTGTTAGACGACGTTAAAATCATCAGGGTACTTGTAATTTTTCAAACAATGAGGGGTATTTGTTATTATGTCAAACCTCAGGAGAGCTTGTTGTAATTTAACCTTATACTTTTTAAGGAAATCTATAGTTTAAAATATTATTATAACTGTAAGTCTATTTTTTTTTTCCAAATTACATTATTACATCAATATCTCAATAGATTATGAAAAATGTAAAGTTCAATTAATACATCAGTATAACTAAGAATAATAAAATAAATTATAAACTCACATAAAATGAGATAAATATTCATATATTTGGTGAGACTAAAATTTATAATCTTGAACATTTTCACGGGAGCTCAACTGTAACTGCTCACCTAAGGTCAAATTCTTACTCGAACCAGATGTAACCAAACCAAATCAATCATATGGCAAATGTGATATACTTATTATATTATTAATCACTCTATCTGAACTGTACACACACATTAAGACCACGTTTACTTTGAATGATGTGATTAAAATATGATATATTAAATTGTAATTATTATTATGAAAAAATTACATCATATTTTGAATTTGAGATACTAATCATGAGTTAATAAAAAATAAAAAAACAAAAAATAAAGGATAATTAGCTATAATATCATGATTAATCACTCAAACTAAAGATACTCTAAATATATTATACTTATTATATAATTAATTACAAATTTTGACCAATAAAATTCATAAATCTAAACATGAAAGTTGTCTACGTGGAGAAGGGATACATGTGGGTTTTCTCAAATTGTGAGGGGTAGCCGAACTCCAAAAATTCACAGAGGTCTTTGCTCGCGCAAATCTAGCTAAACAGGCAACAGGTCTTTTGAGGCAAGTAATGGGCCACGCCGTCTCCTTAATTCCCAGGTGGGCTTTACGGTGGGCGCGTTCGACTTTTATCACACTTTCGTATTACATTAATATATAATTAAAATATATTATTTTAAAAATAAAAATATTTAATTAAATTATATTATATTACTAATATTAAAAAAATACACTCCCTATATACAAACAATAATTTATAACATTATTGCATCGACTTTTTGTTGTGCTAATAATATCATTTTTAATTATGATGTGTTGATTTATTTATTTTAAAATATGAAAATTATTTACTGTATGCATGTTCAAATGACGTGCCGACAATCAGTTAGTTAAAAATAGAAAAAAATGCAATTTACCTCCATGTGATATAAAAAATGAGCAAAAAACTCCCCATGAAAGATAAAATAATAAATTATCCCCTGTGTTTTGGAAGAAAAATCTCCCTATTTTTGTTAATATTTTTTTCACGGAGGGATTTGCTCATTTCATATAATATCAGGGGTAAATTGTATTTAATTCTTTAAAAATATTCTACATTCCATATATACACACATGTACGACTGTGATGCTAATAAATGATGCAAAAGTGTGATAAAAGATTATTCATTGAGTACGACTATATATATATGCATAGAAAAGCCCATGCCCCAACAATATAGAAACGGAACCCTCATTTCATGCGCATTTACGTTCAGACACACACTCACCAGTGTGTATGTGTGTGTGTGTGTATATATATATATATACAGACAGAAAAGCACAAGGCAAAGAAGTGTATTTTCTCAGCCTTTCTTGCGCTGCTACTCAAAATCATTTTGAATTTCTTCTTCCGAAAATGCCCATCAAACCCTTTGAAACACACTTGCTGCTTCTTAATTTCCTCGACATTTCAAATCTCGACCAACCTGTCTTAATCTTGGAGATGGGAGGGTGGTAGCAATTTGGCAGACTTTGGCCTCCTCCGGCGGCGGCGGCGGCGGCGGCGGATATATGTCAAGAAAATTAATGGCTGTGTTTTCTGGCTCCTCTCCTCCTTTGAGTTGGGGTGGTGGTTCCAAGATTCAATCTTTTCAACTGGCCAGGTCTCGTTTTCTGTCCCTCTTCTGTTACATTGGCGGCTGACGGCGGCGACGGCGGTGGCTGAGGCGGCCGCAGCTGGTTGTGGGTGTGATATTGGCGGGACGGCTCAATCTGTTCATTCTGTCACATAATTTTTTCTTTTTTTTTTTTTTCCCAACTTCTTCTCTTGTCTCATCGTCCTCGTGTTTATATGTCCCTCCTGACAACTTGGTTTTTTCCCCTTTTTTTTATTTTTTTAAATATCCTTATATTTGTTTTTCTTTTTTTGGACGAAGAGTACCCCTCAGTTCTCAGGTATTGCCTAAAAAATCCAGTTATTTCATGTGCAATTTTTTTATTTTACAACAAGAGTGGGGATAGGGGACACTTAAATTTGAACTCAGAAGGAGAGAAATGTCAATTACTCCCATGAAATTAGAAAAAAAAATATTTAATTCTAATTAACCATATGATTAAATTTTCTTGGTAATTAACTTCAAAATGCCTTCCTCAAATTGTTTATTGTATTTTTCTCCTTAATTTTATTTTGGATTTTTTTATTATCATAATTAAGTGTAATTATATTACGGCAGTCACATTATAATCATATTAGAATTATTAGTGAATTTATTATGTGATTAATTATTTTTTTTCGACGACACACTAATAATTTGAAAATGTACAATTAAATCTATATTTTTAGTGGAACGAGAAGGGCAAAACAATTATAAAAAAAAAAAAAACCCAATATATATTTTGAGTGTTGTTGACAAAATTGAGGTTCCACAAAAATAAACTTATGAATTTAAATGTCAACAATACGTGGGTTGTTGTTTTATTTCAATTGTAATTGTTTTTTTTTATAATTATTTCAATAGTAATTCGACTGCTCTTATAATAGTTATTATAATTATAAATATTTGATATTAAATATTAATATACTATAAATTTTTAACATTAATTATAATATAGGGATGCAAGTGTAATTTTTTTTAAGAGGGTATAGTTGATTCACTCAACCACACAAAATCAAATACCTTTTTGTGTGTAGATGCATAGAGCAATCTCTTGTTTTTAGTAGAAAGGTAAATTAAAGTATTTATGTGTACATTGATTTTGAAGTTAATAACGTATCTAATTAATTAAATAAATTAGTCTCTTAATTTTGTTAAGAAAAAAGAAGGCAAAATTACATTTTTTATTAGGGATAATTACACCATGCTCTCCCAAAATTTGATGTAATTACACGTAAACCCCCTATGATTTGAAAAATTACATCTAACACCCCGATGTTTTTTTCATCTAATAAATAAATCCCTTCGTTAGTCAAAATCAATCAAATTAACTGATATTAACAAAAAACTCAGAATTTTTTTTATATTAACCTGTAATTGACTTATTATCATTATTGCAGGTTAAATAAATCTTTTTATGATCAAATTATCCTCATACTTTTTCACGCGTTAATATATTTGAGAACGTATATCTTCACCGTTATAAGGGTAATTTAGTCCGAAAGAATTTATTTAACATGCAATAAGTCAGTAATAAGTCAATAAAAGGTTAATATAGATTTTTTTCTAATTTTTTTTTATTAATATCCGTTAATTCGATGAATTTTGACTAACGGGGGGACTCTTATTTGTTGGATGTAGATAAACTTCAGGGATGCTAGGTGTAATTTTTCAAACCACAGGGGGTCTACGTGTAATTACACCAAACCTCAAGGGAGGAGAGTGTAATTATCCATTTTTATTATGTAACTATAGGTTGTTAGCAATTTAGTCCTGTAACTTAACTTACTCTATTTATATATTTAGTCATTTTTTGAATATTTTTTTCCTAACGATCTCAAATTTTTTTTATCTTTTAACAAATTTAGTCATATGTTAATAATTATGATGTTAACGACCTATAGTTATAAGACAAAAAATGATATCTACTCCAGTATAAAGGAGATCAAAATTGTAAACACAAAATTATATTTGCCAAAAAAATGACTAAATACAGAATATTTAGGAGTAAATTCGTTAAAAAAGAACAGAATGTGTAAATTACTAAATTACATGACCAAAAGTGCCAACATGCTGTAGTTATAACAAGATAAAAATATATATATAATTTTACCTATTTTTATGGCAAAAATTAGAAAATAAAATTATTCTTTGCCCTAAATTGTGGCATACTAATTGTTTATTTTAATCTTACCATATCACGTGGAGAATAATGAATTCAATCAAACATTAGTAAATTATTTGTATAATCTCAATGCACCTGAAATTGGGCAGCTTCTATTGCTTGTTTTTAGCTTCTTTCTTAATAAAGACACAATTTCTTTATCATCTTAATGACTTTCTTTTTCTCATTAATGCCAAGTTGAGGTTCCAATTTCACTCATAGGCTTGAATATATATTTATTTGAAGAAAATAATAAAAAAAGGGCTTCCAATCACTGATTTTTTTTTTAAATATGCATTTGTTGTGAAAATATTAAGGGATAATTGTATTTACGTCCCTGATCTATGGTATATTTACATAAATTATCTATAATTATAAATTATTCATGGCAGCTAAAAAAATATGAATAATTTATGTAAATGATGTTTTGGAGGATGTATGTGTAATTTTCTAAAAACTAGAGATGGTTTGTGTAAACGATGTTGATGTTCTGATGGGTGTATCTGTAATTATCCAAAAAGTATGGGGTTGTTTGTATAAACAAATAACATTAGGGAGTGTAAATGTAGTTATCTCAAATATTAAATATCGTGATATGATTCATATGTTTATTAAAAAAAATATTAACTCGTATATATTTTAAATAGACAAAAAAAATCTCATATAATATTTTACTACAAGATAACTATTTTGGGAATAATTAATTTTAAGAAAAGTGATTATGATATATGATTTACAATTTTATAATTAATTATGTAAATGGTGATTGTAGCTAAGTTTTTAAATATGACCTCATTATTAATATTAACGAGGGAATAAAAAACTTATTTAATGAGCAAAATGTATAACTAGATTAAAAAAAATGTTGTGGATTTAAAATAAAAATTGTATTTGTTATCCAAACATGGCTATTATTGAACTTAATCTCAAAAGTGATTATTGAAAAATGAGCGAAACGACATAAAGACCATCGTACGAATTCAAAAAAGATGGTAAAAAAGAAGAATATTTAAGTAAACTCACTTTTATTAAATTCAATAATTCATAAAAAAATGGTTTTTAAATACCAATAAAAAACAAAAAAATTTAAAAAGGTGTCCGTTTATTGGAATGGTTAGAGAAGTCGCGAGTAGTAAGAATTTTTCTATTCCATTTCACATATACACACGATGAGTGCAAAATCTTTTCGGGAAAATTGCAATTTCACTCCTGTAGTTTAAGGGGGGTGGCATTATTAGTCCTGTACGAATTTATTTTCACAATTTAGTCCTGTAACCTTATAATTTGGCAATTTTAATCCTTTTTGGTCGAGTCCTGTAAATAAATTCATGTAGGACCAAAAATGTCAACTCCCAGGTTTATAGGACAAAAAATGCCAATCCCACCAAAGTTACAGGACTAAAAATGCTGAAAAAGGATGAAAATTGCCAAAATTTTAAAGTTACAGGACTAAATTGGGAAAATCAATTCGTACAGGACAAAAAATGTCACCTTTCATAAGTTAAATGATTAAAATTGCATTTTTCCCAAATCTTCCCTTACATAAAATTGACGATGTAATCTTTATACACACAACGTAAATAAATAAAATAAAAATAAAAAGTACAACATGAATTACAACCGAAAACTCAATCCAACAAAAGAGCAACCCTATCAATGTACTATTAATTGTGTGGCAGTAGTTTCTGTGTGCAGAGGGTTAAAAAGTTATCAGTACTTGAAATTTGAAGTGTATGTTATAAGGTGGTGAAGGAAGGGCGACTGCCATATGCAGACTGAGACCCCATATATAGATCAATTTCACACTGTGCGGAGGGCGGTCCCATGCACAGCCTCTGCTGCTGCTGCTGCTGCTGCTGCAGATCACAGTAGTGTGTGTATGTGAGTGAATGTGTGTGTTTGTAATAAATTTGGGGAACTGGATTGAAGCAAGGAGGAGGTTAAGGACTTGGGGTTCAGACAAGCTGTCGTGGGGTCTTACCTATAGTTTAAAGTAGTTGATGAAGCGGAAGCAATTGAAAACTCGAGAATAATGAGAACACGTCTGCCATATTCTTCAAATTCAAGATTGAGAGTGAAAATAGTTTATTGTTGAATGAATCTCTTATTTAAAAAAAAAAAAGAGTCATAATCTTAATTTAGGTAAAATAGACTTGAAATTGGCTGAAATTGGGATTGTCTCAAAAGCTCATGAGACTCAACCCAAAAGTGTTGGACTAAAGCCCATGACAAGGCACCCCACGTGGCGTACACGTGGACTGTCCACGTCAAGACGCCCCCCCCCCCACCCCCCCCCCCACGTGGCATGCATACAAGCTGCCAGGTGTGTGCTAGAAGGAAGCTCAATCCAGGGAGGTTCCCCTTACAGCTCGAACCCTTGATCCAGAAGGACTCCCCCACGACTCCCACTCGATCAAAGACTCCTTATTCAACTCAAATATAGAACTCTATCAGCAACAAACACTGGATAAGATTAAGTTAAAGCCTATCCTAATAATTTTTATCCGTTTTTATCGAGAATGAAAATTGATTAAAAACTGATTGAAGAACCCCATTCCGAGAGGACACCCCCCTATAAATACAGTCAAGTCCCCCAGCGGGGGACACTTCTACTCTCGAACTCTTGTTGTTACTCTCCAATATTCAATTCTATTGGAGGACCCCCGTGATCCGATAGTTGGAGGAGGGACACCTCCCTAACAATAGGTGGGATGCAACCAAGCTTTAAAATTCGAGCAACTTGTTTTCTACTACAAGGGGAGTCCTCTAACAAAAATCCTTCACACCCCCTCTACTCTAGTGTTTATCTCAGCGGACCTATTGACACATGCGAGAAATGTCAAAAGCATTCTCCTCTTATACACCAACCTGTTGAATCTCTCACCACCATGCTATCACCTTGTCCATTCGCACGATGGGGCATGGACATTGTAGACCATTTGCCCCTGGCTTCCGGTCAGAGGAAGTTCCTTTTGGTGGCAATTGGTTATTTCACCAAGTGAGTGGAAGCAGAACCACTCGCTCGTATCACAGAAACAGAAGTCATGAAATTTACATGGAAAAACATCATCTGCCGTTTTGGGCTACCTCAAGAAATAATCTCAGATAATAAGAGACAATTCCAAGATCGAAGAATACAAAAATGGTGTAAAGGCCTGTATATCAAACAAAGATTCACCTAGGTGTTACATCCCCAGGCTAATGGGCAAGTGGAGATCATCAATCGTACCTTTGTACAATGAATCAAAAGAAGAGTGGAGCTAGTTGGAGGAAATTGGACAGTAAAATTAACGAGTGTTTTGTGGCCTATAGAACAGCCCCCAAGGGTCCACAGGGGAAAGCCCCTTCACTTTGGTCTATGGGACGGAGGACATCATCCCTGCCGAGTTGGGGGTGCCCTCTAATAGAATCTTACACTTTTTCGAAGAATGTAACACAAAACTCTTGAAAGAAAATTTGGATCTCATCGAAGAACTAAGGAAAAAGCTTTCATTCGCATACAAAGATACAATAATACTATGATCAAATGCCCATAATAAAAGGGTGAAAACTCGAGGTTTTCAAGTTGGAGACTTAGTCCTACGAGAGAGTGGATACTTTAAAACTAGTAGAAAAATTAGATCTTACTTGGGAAGGAACCTACAAGGTGACATGAGTAACTAGACGAGGGACCTATGAATTAGAAGATCTGAAAAGACGCTGCCTATCATGTCCGCGGAACATACACAATCTCAAGATATATTACATATGATGAAAGGGTCCCCCCTTCATCGCATTAATCCTTTAGAAGGACACCTTCTTCTTACTATAAGTCCCCCAGAAGGATGTTCCATATATTATACCAGTCCTCCAGAAGGACGCCTTATTCAAACAAACAACGTCCTCCAAAAAGACGCCTTTCTAAAAAATAAGTCCTCCAGAAGGGCAGCCACTACATTAGTCCTCCAGAAGGACACATTCTTCAAACAATAGATCCTACATAAGGATGCATTCCCTGGGTTGGGGCACCCCCCTATGAAGGTATGTCACTTTTCCCATTTCATCCCAGTTTTTAGTATCATAATTACACGAGGCAAAAATCATCGCAGGAATAAGCCCTAATAAAAATCACACAGGCATCCATCAATCAAAGGGGCCCCCGGGTCCTCATCTTAAGCCCTTGTATATCTTTTCACATGCCTTACAAATACATACACACGTGCTTCGTGCTATATACCTTGCCCTCAAGAATACAATGCAGGAAATATTGCAATAAAGATAACCTAATCACAAGGGGCACCCCTGAGCACACACAAAAAAATGAGATAAGTCAAACCTGAAAGAAAAATGTTATAGCCACAAGGCTCCTCGGCCTAAAAAAGAGCCAGGGAGATCAGTCAAACCAGTCAACATGCCAAAAGCAAGGAAAGAAATTATTTCATCCTCATACATGATTGTGTTGGACATAGGATCGCTAGCAAAAAACAAAAAACTAAACTGTTACAGGAACCACAACTGAGAAAGGAAAACCCCGCCTGCGGAGGCAGAGTAAAAAATGAACATGGTGACAGGGCGTCGACGTACACTGTGCATTTTGGCTCACGCATCAGTGGACAGGCGGTGTTTCCTTGTCTCTTTATGTTGGTTGTTGTGGTGACGATCAATCTAGGGTGGTCGACTGGGGCACATTGTATGGGGAGTTCAGAGGTCTCTTGTGAATTATTGATAGTAGGGGTTATTTTTCTCTGTCCTTTGGTATGATCTGAGGTACTGCTTCGACTTGGGTTTGAGGATCCTCGCCTATTTATCCAGAAATTTGATTGTCTTTGCTTTATGTGGTTCAGACGGAGGGCGGGGACTCTAGATTCTGGTCTTCCTTGTAATTTTCTTTCAACGAGTGAGGAGTTATTTAAATAAATGGACAAAAATATATATGTTCATTTTCGCAATTTTCTTCTTTAATTTAAATAAGATAGAATAAAGAACAACCTTGACTTCCGGTATGTAAAACTTCTCCACTTTCTAGGGGCAATCAGGCATCTATACGCATAGTAGAGTAATTATGTGTAATGATTCATGCATTCAGAGGTAGGCCCATTGTGGAATTAGGCCAGGACGTTCAAGGAAACTATTGGGCTCTCCAATGTTGTCGCCGGGCGGCATATTGCCGTTGACGCTCTGGCAAACTGCGCTGCCTTACAAGCGTTTAATAGTCGTTAAACTCCAGTGTAAACGGTATGGGGCTATGATTGTCCCGCATCACACTCTTTTTCGCTGGGATATGTGGTAATCACGTATTCCAAAAGGGTCTGACAAGTGTTAACTGTACACACTGGCGCAGTGCCACTCTGCATCTGGAACCGCCTATGGTATGCGACATTGAACGCTGAGAGAATATTTTGTATCTTCTAATCATCCAGAAATAGGGGCGTGTAAAATTCCTTAACGCCCCATGACACTCTTTCTCGCGGCCCGCCCCCTCGTCGTACATATAGTTAGTAATCGCCTTTACTACAAGACACTGCGGCATTGACTATAATGGGAGACCCACAGCAACAGTACGCCCGATTCACTCTATTATGTGTGTGTGGTAGACTGGCGTTCTACCCACTCACTCTCCAGGGAATGCATCTCTCAGCTAGGTCAATCTCATTTACTGAACATGATGTATGTTGTGTTCTCGTTCTTCCTTAGGAGGTACCTAAATCGATACGTTGAGCTTTCTGCACCCTTCTCCCAATAGGATTGGAACTTATCTCTTTAATACACGGCCGATGTTCTTTTCGCTGCTACGGAGCGTCTTGCTTCTGGTGTGTTGGAAGAGAGGGGAGCCCCGCGTGTGCGTAATGCATTAGAGGAGGAATGGTAATAGAGCCATCACAGTAACAGAGTTGACAACCATATAACCACATAACCAGTCTCTAAGAGAGGGGACCTTATAGGGGAGGAGAGACATAGTCAAACCAGTTGATTACCACCTTGAATACGGTAAACTCACAAGGATTTTAAATGTGCTGTGAGTAGAAGAGGGTCGACGATTCAATACCATCATCTTTAGATGACGCGATTATGTACCAGCTTATCTCAAGTCCTATACTAGGAGGAATGGAGTGGTAAAGTTAGGTGTTTGCGCTAGCCTACTAGGAATGGGGCAGCAGTCTCTTTCACTCCAGATTTCATTACAATGCCATGTTCAACCACGCGTCCGCAATGTCGCAAGGACTCTCTTCCCTAGTCTCTTTTGGCACTCATGGTCAACGCATTGTAGAAGCGCGCGAGTGAATACATCTCCCAACGTCATGAATCTAGCTATTTATCGTAAGAACGCTAGTAGTTTGAGTATTCAGTACGCGACAGTGCTAACCTCAGTAGGACTAAAGCTCCAAACTTGAAAACCTCGAGTTTTCGCACCCTTTTATTATGGCCTGTGGCCATATATCTTGATCATATGCTGGATTAAAATTAGTATGTCTTTAGTGGTGTGCGAAAAATGGAAAGGAGCACGTGATTAGAATATTCGATCCCCGAAGTTAGATTACTTCTCGGTAGTGGGAGATAGTCATACCAATATTTACTGAACTTTACGACACTGCGTTTTCGCCTTTGTTTGCGTTCTTATACGAAAAGTGTAAGATTCTAGACTCTACGCAAGGGGAGGCTGCAAACCTCGCCGTACCATGTGGAAAATGAAATGTTGTCTTCCTCGCTTTCCTCCACTTAGTAGTCAAGACCATCAGAAGACGCTGAAAGAGATGGTCCGCATAGGTGAAGTGCCGCAGGAGAGGGCCGCCCTCCATTCCTCGGTTCCTCCAGAAGCTTGAGCCCGCGCCATGATCAGCGTATGCTTGACACCTTGGTAGGGCCTTGTATCCTGTCAAATAAGTAGAAGGCAGACAGCAAACTCTCTCGGATAATTTTTATAGGCGCTCTATAAAGGGTCAATATACATTCACTTCAAAAAACTATGCATCTACAAACTCGTACGTAATCTGAATTAGATACATTGTAACCACAAAAGTGACGGGAGTGAGCTTCGACCTGGGACTCTCAAGCTCGAACGTGCTGCCCACAAGCAGTCTTTCTTCGAATGTCAAAGCAGCGAGAGGCAACTGGTATGTGCAGCACTCTCTTAGGTGATTCTTCTGTTAATTTATCTAGCGCATATGAATTGATGTGATAACACGCCATTTTGAGTGCAGTGTTCTTCATTTCTCTCCCAGGCCTTTTCGGAGGAAGTTGAGTCGTTGAGGAGATCTATTTTATTCTCGAGAAATCCTTATGCTTGTTCTCAGTGGGAAACCCCCGTAGACGCCACTCAAGAGGAACAAGCAGGGGACAAGCAATGAGGAAAAAGATCTTTTTTCTCCTATCTGAGTGCTTAAATTTCAATGACTCTGTTTTCTGTGATCCGAGGCGAGTGGCTTGCTGCTTCCACTCACTTGGTGAATAACGCAATTGCCACCAAAGGAACTTCCTCCTGACGCGGAAGCCAAGGGGCAAATGGTCTACAATGTCATGCCCATCGTGCGAATGGAACAAGGTGATAGCATGGTGGTGAGAGATTCAACCAGGTTGGTGTATAAGAGGAGAAATGCTTTTGACATTTCTCCGCATGTGTCAATAGGTCCGCTGAGATAACACTAGAGTAGAGGGGGTGTGAATGGATGTTTGGATGTTTAGTAGGAGGCAAAGGTCTCATTAGAAGTTAGCTACAGAACACAGCAAATGTGTTGTACGAACAAGGATATAAAACTAAGGCTCTGGACATTCAGGTCTGAAAATTACCTCAGATAAATTGTGTATGAGCGAGACGAGTGGTCCTAGTACCTCACACCACGACTGAATCACAGAGAATACACGTCGCGGGTGTCAATACAACAAACTAGCATATAGTATGCTAAATGTGTAGGATATGGGAGCATCACAGACTTTGAAGATTTAGTATCAGGGAACTTGCAGATTAGGAGCATTGTGTACAACTTCAGGCACACACAAGACTTAGAGGAGGGAGCAAATGTCTGGAAATTTATTCGATGTCGAAAGCGCCGATCAAAGCATGCCTGATAAACAATTATCAGGGGGTCATGTGAAGAGAGTTGAGCTATCGATTCGCGTGAAGGGAGTATATTACTAAGAATTTATTGTAGGGGGAATCAAATAACTCTCCATCTTCTGGTAACAATACTCAGCGTTTTGAAGTAGTACAGATGCCCCAGATCTAGGGTAGAACGGGGACTACTTCTTACACCTAACGTGTATTATAGGACATATTTCACTCCTCTATTTCTCCGGTTTTCATATCTGTCGCTCTTCCAGGAAGTAAGTAACACTCTTATCTCCTTCATGTGTACCTCCTGCAATCTCGCCTCTGCATATGAAGTCAGTCAATACTATATTCGATGATGTTGGAAAAAGATCAGAGTAGCGCGCCTCTTGTCGGCCAAGACTCCCACTCTTCTTGGGAGTCGGACGCGAGTCGTGGGGGAGGGGCCTAGACTGAAAATCGCCTGGGATCAAAGGGTTGACCTTTAGAGGTGTACACGAGTGTAAGAAGGGTCATCTCTGGGTGCATGTCTGACCTAATAAGAGAGCGCGATCTGCCACCTCGTCTGAGACAGAAACGCCATAGCAAGAACGATTGAGAAATAAATGAACCAGGTAGACAAACTACGCTAGGAGAAGGGAGAGAGTGAGGAACGCGTTGAGGGACAGAGAGTTGGAAGCCTTGCGTCTGCACGTAGAAGAGAGAAGACGGAAGTCAAACGAAAGAAGACTGAAAGAAGTCGCAACACACGGCTGGCAGTAGTGACAGTGCAAATGTGTCCATAGGGGGTTTTAGGACACCCTTATATGCGGATCTATGAGTCTCATGAGCTTTTGAGACAATTCCAATTTCAGCCAATTTCAAGTCTTATATTTACTAATTAAGATTATGATCTTTTTTTTTTTAATAAGAGAATTTAACCGTCTTGCATATAGATGAGTTACATTGGTGGAAGTAAAACGCAGCGCATTGTGTGCAGCGTCGTGTTGCGTTATAAATGCCCTTGCACGGATTTTGAATGATATGACAAGCTGATGCATCCTAATCCATTCATATTTCCATCTGCAGGAGGCGGGTAAACTCACGTAACCCTCAATAGATATGCTTTCCGACTAGGTCGAATAACATCATAACAATGCATGTAGAACCGCATGATAAGGTAGTGTTACTCTGTACGCAAGCCACGTAGACGATACGATCTGTGACACCCAAGTCCTTACTCCTCCGCACTCTTAGAGCTATGCAATCAGCCTACTCTCAATAATAGGAGTATTGGACAGAACACAATGCACACACTCATACGTTCATTATGAAATTTAGCTTATTTTTTGTGATTACTGCTATGTCATGTTCTATGTATCAGTTCATTTTTGTGTGTATGTGTTTTTTTTTTTTGTGAGGGTTTGTTTTTTTTTTTTTTTTTTTTTTTTTTTTTGTTTTTTTTTTTTTTTTTTTAGTGAGTGTTTTTTTTTTTTTTTGTTTTTTGTTTTTTTTTTTTTTTATTTGTTTTTTTTTTTTTTTTTTTTTTTTTTTTTTTTTTTTTTTTTTTTTTTTTTTTTTTTTTTTTTTTTTTTTTTTTTTTTTTTTTTTTTTTTTTTTTTTTTTTTTTTAGAGTGGGGGTGATTGAATATTGCGGTATGGCCTAAGGAGATCTAAGCCAAAGTAAAATAAGACCAATAACAACCCAAAATGGTCCATTACCCCACAAGGAAAGGCATGCCACAATCTTTGAAGATGAGACCCAAAGAAATCACCCAATAAAAAATGTTGGACTAAAGCCCATGACAAGGCACCCCCCACGTGGCGTACACATGGACTGTCCACATCAAGACGCCCCCTACATGGCATGTATACAAGCTGCCAGGTATGGCCTAGAAGGAAGCTCAATCTAGGGAGGTTCCCCCTATAGCTCGGACCCCTGATCCAGAAGGGCTCCTCCACGACTGGGAGTCCCACTCGATCAAAGACTCCTTATTCAGCTCAAAGATAGAACTCTATCAACACCAAATACTGGATAAGATTAAGTTAAAATCTATCCTAATAACCTTTATCCATTTTTATCGAGAATGAAGACTGATTGAAGAGCCCCACTCCGAGGGGATACCTTCCTATAAATACAGGTCAAGCCCAGGCGGGGGATACCTTCTACTCTCGAACTCTTGTTGTTACTCTGCTATTTTACTCTTAAATTGCTCTTTAAACACGATTTCTCTTAAAAATCGTTGGACCCGTGCTAAAATTCGCATCAATAGTATTTTAGTTTATATTATCTATAAACAAGCTTACTCAATACTAAAGTACATTTTGATAATTATTTTATAAATTAATATTTAATATAATTCATATGAATTTTATTGTTATAATTTCTATATCCACAACAACAAAATGCATTTATTTCAAAATTCACCATATATTAGAATTGTTAGTCAATATGTCATATTTTAGTTTCAGATATATTAAAATATTGTATTTTGATTATATTATTTGAAAAACAAGCTTAATCAACAATTTAGCACATTTTGATAATTTTTTAATAAATATTAATATAATGTATATGAATTTGTTGATGTTAGTTTAAAACTAAGTAGTGGTGTGAAACTTTGGCTACTTCTCATTAAATGATTGGATCGAATGATTTTTTATAACTGTCAATTTTCTTTCATCGTATTGTTTCTTTTATGGTCATCTTATGAAAATTTTCTTCTTAGTTCTTATTTAAATTTTTAATACTGTATTTCAAATGGTACAAAAGTCCATATTTTTTTTTAAAATTCAAATATTTATAAAAAATTAATTTAGCTCGAGCTCATTTGCGAGCTCTAGGTCGTGAGCTTGTTCGTGAGCTCGAGCTCGAGTCTTCTTTTCACTGCTCACCGAGCTCGAGCTCAAAATTTTAGCTCGAGCTTGGCTCGTTTGCACCCCTACATATTATTTTAGTAATAAATAGGGTAAAATACCTTTTGCCTCCTAAATTATTTTTTATGTAATATTTACTCATTTAAATTATCAAATGTAACACTTACTTTCTACAATTAAATTTTTGGACAACATTGCGCTTATATTATTTATATAGTTCAAAGAATTTCTTCTATTAATAATTTTGCATTTTAAATTTAATTAAAAAAACTTATTGGAAAAATATATTTTAGTTTAATAAAAATAACATATAATTAGTGAAAAATAGTTTGATTTTTATTATATTTTACTAACTCAAAGTTAAGTAATGGGATAAACATCACTTTTGGTCCCTCGACTATGCCACTTATTCAGATTTGGTCCCTCATGTTTTTTTCTCATCAGACTTAGTCTCTCAAGTTTATATATTTCATCACTTTTGGTCTCTTCCGATATTAAGTTAGTAATAAAATTAAGTTATTAAGTATTTATTCTTTTAGATAAAAATGAGTAACTACATTATTAATTTTTTAATATATTTTCTTTAAAAAATGATAAAATATTTATATTTATTCATTTTTTTTAAAAATATTTAACTTTTGATTAAACATATATATTTGTTAAGTTTTTTAAAAAAGCATATGTGAGTCGTTGGTTATACTATATTTAGTGTATCTACTATATATATATATATATATATATATATATATATATTAATTTATACTCTATTTTTAATTTAATTTTTTTTCTTATTAAAAAAATTAATTAAAAAATTAGTTTGATGATTTAATGTGAAAAATGTAAAAATATATTGAGAAATAATAATTATTCAACGCATGAGGGGCATTTTTGTTCAACCAAGGGGATGTATATTTGTTAATTTAGAGGGTAAATATTACATTAAGAATAATTTAGGCGAGCGAAAAGTATTTTACTGTAATAAATAAATATGATATGTATATTGGCATGTTTTTATAGGTTGTTCAGTTAATTTTTTTAAATTTTTTTATAAGATCTCTTGTATAAGTTTTTTTTTTAAAATTTATAAAATGTTTCACCTTATTCTGAAGGAAAAATTTTGAAATATTGAAAAAAAAATAGAGCTTATAAAAGATTTATAGTGATTATATTATAGTTAATATGGTTAAAATTTATGTATCTTTTAATTATAATTTGCTTAAAAAATAATTTATTTGACCTATAATAAGTCTTACAATAATCAATCGGGGTAATTATGGAGTTTTATTTAATTTTTTGCTAATATAAAATGATTCGGTGAGTTCTAACTGGCGGAGCGATGTACTCTTTAAAAGAAATTAAATATAAAAAATATTAAATATAATTATTTAAATTATAAAAATTTATATGTAATTAGACCAAATCTATGGTCACGTACTTTAATTATCCTTCTACACATTAGTGAAAAAGTAAATGGTAATTTCTCCGAAAAAGTAACGGCCCATTAAAGCATTTGGACTATAAGCCCAAGCCCAAACACCAAACGCGCCTTAGTCTGCTCGGCGGCACTCTTCACACTTCCACCCCACCACCATCACCTCGCCGGCGGGCAGCAGCAAGCATTCTGGCGTTTCAGATACATAGTTTCGTTGATTTATTCTCTAATTTTCTCCTGTTTTTAACCACCAATAACTTCGGTGCCAACCTTCAAATCCAACTTCACTGTCCGCCATAGCTATCCGCCTCTGCTCTGTGATTTAGTGCTGCTTTGACGGGCGACTTACATTTATTTGAGGCGTGAGTCAAGGAAATATGGAGGTCTGAGTTCGCCGGAGCGCTCGGGCACCTCTGACGAATAGGTGAGTCAGGATATTCCGATGGACGTACGTAATGGTTTCTCTGTTTAAAAGAAGGAAAAATGCTTATTAATAAGCAAAGTTGTTTACTGTCGATGAAGAAAATCATTACACTGGCCATGTAAATGAAGTTGTTTGAAAAAGAAGATGTTCGTGGAAATTCCAGAAATTTACTGTAAGGTGTATAGTTAATTGATTCGAGAACAAGCTTCAATTGGTATCTTTTGGAAAGATACCAAATAAAGCTTCAGTTTTTGTCCTTAATCTTACCTCTTCTCCAAATATTACAGTGTCTAGTAAAGCCAATTTTCTGAATTTTAATAACATGGATTAATTCCAGTCGTCTTTATCTATAATGTTTAATTTTAATTTTTAGTCCTCTTCTTCTTTAGCGTAAAGAAAGCAAAATCAGCTACTTTCTTCTTTTCTCTGAATATAGAATTCTAGACAACGAGAAAAGCTGTTGAAGTTCAAGTACTTGGTGAATGAAGAAATGTTTGTATCACTCTAAGTTCAAAAATTAACTAATAATGAGTGATTAGGAATGGGGATCATCGAAGAGGGTTCAATTTCGGGTGTTTTACCGAGTTGCAGCGAGACATTTGCAGTTCATTACCCTGGTTATCCTTCTTCCACTGAACGTGCAATCGAGACTCTGGGTGGTAGCCAAGGCATTCTCAAGGTATATTTACTTAATAGAGGCGTTTATATGGTGCCTCTTACACATTGATGTGCTCCTTAGTCATGTGCCTTTTTCGTTTTTGGATCCTGGAGGTCCAACTTGATGGCAGCTCAAAAGCTCATTGACATTGCCACATAGCTCTTGATCAAAGTTGATTTGTTTACTATTCCAGAAGTAAGGATTGATGTGGTTTACTAAATAAACTCTGGGTCCTAGGCCTTTCAAAATCATGTGCTTGTAAAAGATGATAATGGCTCTTTCATTCCTTTTACTGAAGCAAGCCTCCTTGCTCCTTGTATAAATTATTAGTGTATTTCATGGCTTTCTTGTTTTTAAAGTGAAACTACAAGTAATATAAATAATGTGCTTCATCTTCTACCCTATGTAAGGGGTGTAGCGCGAGCTTATTTTAAGCTCTTATTAGTTGTTTACTGGAAACAAATTGAATAGAGGGTTTTGATTTGCCTCTTCTGTGTTTGAACTACTTGACTTGAGCTGAATTAAGCCATAAGTTATAAGCAACTTCCTACCAACTTCTTCAGTTTATTTGTAAAATTGTAAATATTAAGTTATTTTTCCCAACACTCATTTTAGGTCTTTTCAACTTTTCACTTTTATTTTCAAATACTCCTAACTTTCGGTACATATGAACTTACAACTTTTTTACAATTTATTCACACAACAAAAGTAAACACTCCCATAATAGAAAACATGAGCAGACCCCTCGATATGGGGAAAAAAGTTGTGATTTTTCCGCAACACATTCAATGTCTCTCGTATCCTTGGTTTTGCTTTTGCAATCATTCTTACCTGGTGGTACTGGCCATGTAGAGGTTTTTGACGTTCACATGCCAACGAAGGTGCTTTCATTATAAGTTCTAGGACACAAACAGGGGTTACTGGGTTGAACCAATGCTCTTTTGTCTATTCAATGTTTTGTCCAGCTCTTAACGCCAGTAAATATGACGAAAACCTTATTCTTTTGCTGGTAGTGTCCAAATTTGGATCTCTGTGTTTTCAGGTTCGTACTGACAAGTTGAACAAGTTGGAGCTACATTTTCGTCCTGAAGATCCATATTCACACCCAGCCTTTGGGGAGCTCCAGCCCTGCAATAATTTTCTGTTGAAAATTTCCAGAAAGAAAGTTAAGGACATACCCGAGCATGCCTCAGAAGATTCATTTCATCTTAAGCAGAATACTGAATCAACAGAAACCGCGGAACATAACCAACCTGAAGGGGAATCCTTTTCAGCTTCAGAAGTCAAAGGACAGACAGACAGTGTAGCTCAGGAGCAGCTTTCTGCTGATATTATGGCTAGAGTCTCTGAGGCATATCACTTCAATGGTGATAGCTTTTCCTGTTCATCATCTTGTTTCACAGTTGATATGAAATTCATGCTCTTTCTATATGCATTATCTTTTTTCTATTTTCTGAAGGCATGGTGGATTACCAGCATGTACTTGCTGTTCATGCTGATGTAAATAGAAGAAAAAAGAGAAATTGGGCTGAAGTAGAACCACAATTCGGTCAGCTTCTTTCTTTTTTTTGAGCTTTTACATACGGTTAGACTTGTTCTTCCTTTGTCTTACTTTCTGTATATTCTTTACAGAGAAAGGTGGTCTGATGGATGTTGATCAGGAGGATTTAATGATTTTAGTACCACCTCTTTTCTCAATTAAGGATCTGCCAGAAAAAGTAGTGTAAGATGCTTCCGCTTTTTTACTCTTTGTTTTGTCTGAAAAGGACGTCACTTTTTGTTGGCATTCTGAATATGCCCTTCTTTCTACCTGGTAAAAATTAAGAATTGCTTATCAATTTGAGGGAAGCCTTTCATTCTTTGAGCTAGGAATGTTGGCAAAGTATCTGGGTTAATTGCTATCTAATCAGATTGATCCAAAAAAGTGTGTAAATTATTTGAGTTTGATGAGGAAGAAAATGATGGGTTGTAACTGTTGGGATTCAATGGACTTATTTTTCAGATAGTGTTTATTGGTCCTGGTAGAGAAAAGCTGGTATTCTTCCCATTTTGCTTGCCAAATCTGAAGAGATCTTAGTACTTTCTATTTACCCCTTTTCTTTTCTGCTACTATTTCCTTCTGCTCTTTCTTTCTTTTAGTTTCTGCCTGTTCAGTGAGGCATATTTTCTTAAGATCATGAGTGGTTGAGGTGTAGCAATATATGGTCACCTCTTGTTGGAAAAACTTGGCTATGGCTTTAGTAATGAAGTGTGTTTATAGGGAAGATTTCATCTTTGGTTTGCCATCTGCAAGCGCAAATCACTGTTATAACATCTGATCTTCATAACTTAATAATTAGTTCAAGTGTGTTGCATCTCATCATGAGCATCGCCAATGCTTCTAATAAGAACATTTACTATAATATCCTCTAGTTGGATTGTTTGGTGAATCTTTCATTTTTGTCAGATATTATTCACCGAGGTTAGTGTACTTTCAATGAGTTAGAATGTTGACATACATATCCATATGTAATGAACTAGATTTGCAGCATTTTACAGCAATATAGTCCCCAGAGATGAGGTGCTATGCATTTTAGTGTAAAGTAAATAGTAAATTAGAATTTGAAAGATATGCTGCACCGCTCTGCAACTGGTATGAGTTGAATGACCATGTATTGGCAGCTTTTGCTGAAAATTAATGAAATGGGGCATACTGGAGATCCAGTAGAATAATCATAATATGGACAGATTGCTAAAAGGCATCAGATGCTTTCTGGATTCATGTTCTATTATTATGTTTGGTTGCTGAATATGCTTACATGTCTAGTAATATAATTTTAGTTACTGTTGCAGTTAATTTCTCTTCAACTCTACCTAGGAGTAGGAGCCTTCTAAAATCAGTGGTTATGTGGATGTTTCTCATATTATCAAATGATAACTTCTTTGGTTATTAATCTTAATGACTGTGTACCTGCAGGTTAAAAACATCTGGAGATCTGAGTTTGAGAAAGAAACAAGAGGGAGTCTTCCAACATCAGTGGGAGGTAAATTCCTCTGTCTGCAATACATGATTATTGGAGTTTTATATTAGTATTAGACTGTGACTTCTTATTTATTTACTTTCTGCCATTGTAAGAATGTGAAGTAATGGATACCCATTTCACCTGAGATTCTTTCGACGATTTCGAGCTGCATTAATATATTATTTGAATAATTCCACCACTTGATGTCGGGGGCATGAAAGCCGATGCATGCTGATTATATTGAAGTGTTCAGTTTGGACTACCTTGACTGTTTATGGAAAATAATTACAAAAATGAACTATTGGTCCTATCGTATACCCTAGTTCTGGGTCTCCTTTTAAAGAGGAACAACATAAAAATTATGTTCAATTTTACTCTCAGCTAAGCCACCAATTGCTAGAGGTGTCGTGGTGTTAGACAAAAATAATTGTTACCTCAGTGGCGATGGTACCATATCGCTGACGCCACTGGAAATGGATGCTACCTTGATACCTTGTGCTTGTATCTATGATGTCTAATAAATTGGTTTAGATTTTGAAATTTGCATTTATTGATGCAGATGGAGATAGAGCAGTGTCTTGCCATTGACTTCAATATCAAAGATATCCTAATTGAATGTGGATATATATTTGTAATGCACGATTGTCTCATGCTAACTTCCCTAAGAATCAGTCATGGTATATTTCAAAAAAATCCTTCAATTAACTTTATATCTTCATCTGCATTTTGTTTTCAGAAATGAGCGCAATTGTCATAAATGCAATATTTGACTAGAGTATATGCCAGCAGTCTCCTGTCATATATTAGCTTGTTTCTTCTTTTATTAGGTTCTTGGTTTGATGCATGTACTTGTTCCTAACCCTCTAGTTCTTTTGAATTTATAATTATATATCATAAGAATAAGCTTATTGAGTCGGGAGTTCCTGCATTTTGGTACCCTTTAGAGATATTTTGTTTTGTTATCATGAGCTGGGCATGGCAGTGGATGGTAACTTGCTCCTTAATTGCTTGAAGTTGAAGTGAGTATTTGCAGGATCTCAATTCTTTCCTTCTGCAGTGGCTTCTTTTGTTGGACTTAACATTCTTACAGATTCCTAAGAAAGTAAACTGGGAAAAATCCATACCCAGGAACTCAGATCGATGGCAGTGGCAGATGGCTGTCTGTGAATTGTTCGAGGAGCGTCCTATATGGCTCAAACATTCACTAGCTGAGCATCTACTTGACCGAGGTCTGAATGTTGGAAACAAAATGCTCAAAAGGTGCTTCTTTAGTAACTATCTTGTAAATTTATCTTCTTTTAGTTAAGTTATATGGGATGGGCTGGATGAGTATACCAGTATTAGACTCATGTTTCTTATGTAAGTCTGTTTCCAAATTCTAGGCTTCTTTTTATAGCAGCATATTACTTTTCAAACGGTCCATACCTGAGGTTCTGGATAAGGAAAGGATATGATCCCCGCAAGGACCCTGAATCTCGCATGTAAGTTCTCTAATCAGATATATTCTCATTTGTTGATGTGATATCGCAATTTTCACTTTCTGGACACATCAGAAGTTCTTTTCCTTGAGGGTGGGAATGGGGGAATTGGATGTTTCTAAATGACAAGCTGAAAGCAGAAGCTTAAGTGCAGTCACGTTTGCTAGAATTATTCAGGGAAGGCAGCAAGTATATGGTTTGGTGTTGTTTGCGGTGATTGGACACAGAAGATGGAGAATTTAATTGTAGCTGGGAAAATCTTTTCACTCTGAAGAAGCAAGAATGATAAATTCCCCAGAAAATTATGTGTTGCTATATTGCACTATTGAACTTGTGGACTTGGAAGCTCTATCAGCTGCTCTGCTTATTGGAGGGTATACTTTATGTCCTGTGGTACTGTCTTAGTAGAATTAAGATGATGCAGCATCTTGAGTGCTAGTTGTTTCTTTATCAAGTTTTCCCTAAGAGATAAGTCTCTTGGTAAACCATGAGAAGTAACTGTTGAGCTATGTTTAGAAGCGATTTAAGTTGCATTGACTTATTTTCCCTACAATGGCAATTTTTTTTTACTTTATTACCTCTTGAGGAATAAATCAATGAAACTGTTGAAGAACTGATGTTCATTTAATAGGAGTGTGACGTATACTTATTCCAGGTTTTCTCTAAGAGATAACTCTCTTGGTAAACCATCAGAAGTAACTGTCTCTGTTTAGAACTGATTTAAGTTACATTGACTTATTTTATCTCTAGATAACTAAAAAATTTTCCTCTATTCCTGTATGCTTTTCTCCCAAATACTATGAAGTCCTCAAATGGGACTCTGCTTGAATCTAAAAGCTTTGTTTACTTTATGGCGTGTAAGTCGTGCTAACTTCTTTTGATTTATTTGAGTAGATACCAGAGGACTGATTTCCGATTCCACCATCCTTACGAAGCTATTGTGACACACATGAGATATCTAGGTGAGGGGTTCTGTAAATTTTCGAACTCTCAGATCTTGCGGCATCTGTCTTGGGTAATTTAATTATATTACTGTATAAGAAGCCAAGAATAATGATCTTTTCTATTTTCTGTAGCTAATCTTTGACCAATAAGAATTACATAGTAAATTCACATGATGAGTCTGGTAATAA
The DNA here is from genome assembly GCA_034509725.1 of Sesamum angolense. Lineage (NCBI taxonomy): Eukaryota > Viridiplantae > Streptophyta > Magnoliopsida > Lamiales > Pedaliaceae > Sesamum > Sesamum angolense. Next base: position 13,126,380 of record JACGWL010000011.1, on the reverse strand, counting down.
ATTGGCCATCTAGTGTCTGTTACAAAGGTTTTCTTCAGCGAAGACAGTTATATGATAACAGCCTAATACATCAAAACTTTTACAGCATTGATGCTACTAATCGTGCTTGAAAATTTAAAGCTTGATAACTCTTAGAGATAACAAATTGCCACAATGTGGTAATCTCTTTCTAAACTTATTCTGAGAAGCCTTCTTCTTCTTCTTTTCTTTTCCTCCACAAGTTGTTTCTCTAAGTCAGGAATCTATTTGACATCCTCCTTAATTGCTTCTATTTCCTCTTAATCTTTGTCTTTGTTTCTCTTTTATTCTCTTGATCAGCCCATGCTAGCAGTGAAAGGCCATATGTATAAATGTATATATATATCATCCAAAAAGAAGGGTGATGTATGTTTTCTATTTCTTTTTCTACATTGAAGTAACTAATTGCTTGTGCCTTTAGTTTTTGTCTTCTTTATGTATGTATCATGGGGTCCTAGATAATTTCTTTCATGTCAAGATTCTAAAAGTTCACTGATAATGATGAAAAAACACTAAAATTTAATACTTATTTATGTCCTTCAAGAGGGCATGTTTAGTAAGCATAGCTCAGTCAAGTAATTGGAGTAAATGCCAGGCTATACAAATTGTTAAACAACCATAAGTCTTAAGTCGTGGAACCTTGTTTACAAATGGGTGTCGATGACATTTGTACCTCGTTGCCATTACTTTGATACCATGTTAAATGACAACCTCATCTATAATCTCAGGAATACAATTTAATATTTTAACAGAAATTATTCCAGAGGAGATCTCAGGCAACTCTAAGTTGGCAACTGGATTTTCTGTGGAGCACGACTCCAACTAATATCGTTCTCCTTGACCAAATTTTAACTCCCATATGATGAATTCTAGAGTCTGATTATGATTCAAACACTCTTGTTCCTTTCTTGTTGACTACAGTTAGTTATAGCAGAGCAAGCAAACTTAAAATAATGATGCATGTATGAATGTTCAGTAACTGAAAACTGATACTTCATGGCAAACATCATCCAGTTCCTTGCTTTTCCTCTTAGTACTAATTTACTACTTGTCTTTCTTGGACAGGTGGGAGGATATTTGTGCATTTCGAGTTTTCCCCTGCAAAACCCAGATTTCATTGCAACTCTTTGAACTCAAGGATGACTACATTCAACAAGAAATCAGAAAACCTACCAGTCAAGGAAGCTGCAGTGTATGATATATTTATGCTATCAATTCTAGTCTTAAGAACATGAATGCATCTTTTGATAATTTTCTATTTCTGGCAGCTGCAAACAGGGTGGTTTTCATTACATGTGATTGATTGCTTGAGATTGCGCGTTGCTCAGAGGTTTCTATCAGTATATCCTGAGTCTGGTGCGGAATCCTTGTTGAAGTCTGTTTCTCATCGCTTTGAGAAGTCTAAAAGAATGCAGCTTAATGTGAAGGATTTGAAAGTTCATTCAGATGGCAAACAAGCTGATAAAGGTTCAAATAAGTGATTTAAATCATAAGTTCCCTATCTTTATAACTTTTTTTGTTTCGGAGGATATTCATCTTACTAGTTTTGAGTTCTCATGAACATTATTAAATTTGAAAGCAACTTCTAAATATGTGGAGTATAACATACTGATCTTGGCCTTGTTCAGTTCCTTATGATGATTCTTGAGCTTTCTTAAGCATTTTCATATGATTCCGATACTCATGATATTAAAATAATAGATTCTACCTTTAGTAGGATGCCATGGAATCATGAGTGCAATTTCTCAGGGCTCAATATTCTCATCTGAAGTACCGTCATGGTGTATTTTCATTTGCAGAAGTTTTAGAAAGTGAAGACAAAGAAACTAACGACGAAGTTGAATATGAGGAAGATGAAGAAGATGAAATGGAGGATGATAATCTTGGAGATGATGTGGATGCTGATGAGGCGCTCAATCTGGTGAAAAACACTTTTTGTTTTCTTTATTTTCAGTACTGCTCACGTGCCTATCCTTGTGCAGGCGGCATGATTTACTCACTCGGATTTGAATATTCTTTTCCCAGGTTGATGAGGACAGGAATTTCCCCCTACAAGATTCATGTATCCTTGCAGCATACTCTTCCCTTACCAGTGTTCTGGTGACTTGATTTCTTGAAAATTACTGAAAATATGATTTATCAACAACTATTATGAATCATGTAATCACAATAATTGCAAACCGAGCTAGTTATATCCTATACGTTGATCAGATACAGACAATGAGAACATCTCGAAGGACTATCTACAGGACCTTTTTGGTAGTTTCCCTTTTGGTGCTGCTGGTGGCAATGAAATGCTAGACACTGACCCCCAAGATGATGGATATCAGATTTATGAACAATACAGCGATGGCGACTACTCTGATGATGAGGATTATTAGAACATCAATCCAGGTGAGGAGGCTTAAGGTTCAATTTGTTACCATCTGCTTTATATTTGTAGTACCATTCCAGTTCCATGTCTTTGACTCTGTTAAATGCAGCAAATGGTCTGTGTGAGATAACACTTATTTCACAGCAGATAGGTCTGGAAATTATTAATCTTCACAACCAAAAGACATATGTTAATATATTAACCGTTTCTACCCTATTCGTTTGTGTTATCGTTTTTAGTGATATGCATTTTCAATTTTGTATAGATTTTTGTGTGAAATGAGAGCATGTTTGAATCAGTTAATGAAATTGTGTTTTATATTAAACTGTGGTTGTCAAATCAGTATATTTTCAATGAGAATACGTGTAAACAAACATGTTTTTAACTATAATTGCATAGTTAGACTCGGACCGTGTTTGGCTAAGTTTATGTGGAATATCTTATAACAGGTATTTGTAATTTCAAGAGAATATTTATCATTTTTCAATCAACGAAAAAATACTTATAATTATAACAAACCTTATGGAGCCCACTGTGATTTACCCTTCAATTATTACATAACTAGGTTAAAACATCCAAGTTTTGTGCCAAATGTAAGGGAAGAAGTCACTTAAGATGGATACAAAAAGAGTAAATACTTCCAAATTGTTTATCTAGCTCGTCCAATTAATGCTGTAAAACAGCAGAGCAGAGCCCGACACGATAATTTATTTTTGTATATCTTATAATTTAGAGATTAAAAATTTGAAAATTTCATGAAAAACACAAGTTTAGCTCATTTCATTTAAACATAACTCATTTTCTTTTTTATTTTTATTTTCAAATTGTACTGTTTTTGTCCTCACAACAACATCATAATCTATAAATTACATCCGGTTACATCTACGATTATAACTGAAAAGAACATATTTCTCATTGTAGTTTATTAACATTTTTTTAAAAGATTATTTATTAATTAGATGCAAACATACACGTATTTGTTGTACATAAAATTCATTAAATAGCCATACCATATCTTAAAATATTTTATAAACTATACAAGATTAAAGTATCAAACAATACCTTTTTTTTTTTAATTTAATAATATGTTATTCATTACATCATTCATAATTATCGATGACTATAATATAAACTTATAACTTATAATTTTACGAAATTATTACAACGGCTCAAGAATAACTAGAGCAGAAATCAAATATTATAGAACAATTATGATGAGTTCGTAGCGTTGCATGTTTCAACGACGTCGTGTAATATTGTTTGACTCGTATGATAGGATTAGACGTGTGATCGGACTGGATGAAATGAGAAATTGGATGATAATTAATCTCATATTTCATTATATATTATTTGGTATGAGGTATTATAGGAGTGAGATCCCATGTGATAATATAATATAGTATTTGGTTGAAAGGACTATAAAGTATGATTAAATATAAAAAGACTATTAAGGGTATATTTTTTTAGGTTATTTTTATTTTTATATTGTAGCTTGTGAATGATTAAAAAAAAACTCTAAATTATTTATTGAAATAAAAATTTTAAAATAAATTTAATTTGTGGAGTCTTATATATATATATATATATATATATATATATATATATTCATAAGGAATAGAAGTTCTAAATACACATTCAATTTGGCAACTAATCAAAACTCAAAATATTTTTCAAAAGTCCCAAAAAAAAGTATTATTTTTAATTATATTTTATTATCTAATTGTTATAATTTAAAATACGACTAATCATCTATAGTATTATAAAAGAAAATTCATTTGTCGTGCCAATTTTAGAATACTCAAATTTATCCTTGATTTATTTATTTTTTTAAAAATTAGTTAGAATAGTACTTTGATTTTTTTTAATAATTTCACATTTACATATTTTTTTCCCTCTCACTTACTACTCCATTATTTCTCACACATCAAACTTCCCCATCTCTTTTTCTTATAATTTTTTGTATTTTCATTAAATTAATAATTACAATATATTTTTCTCTGTTACCTTACGTTTTTTTTTTTCTCTAACAAATTTTTTTTTCTCACTCTTAAGTCATGATTGTTGTTTTTACAAAAAAAAAAAAAAAATCTCTTAATCTCACATCATTTTTTTATACTCGCGGGAATCACGTACAACAAGAGCTAGTTTAGAAAAAGAAAAAATTTTGGGAGTTGTTTCAAATGAGTCATCTGATTATTGTTCGTAGGGAGAAAAAATGGACAGAAAGAAAAAGGGAGGGAGAGAGAGAGAGAGTGGAAAGGCATATGAGAAAATATATTTTTAATATAAATTTATAATAATTGGTGGAACTGTATATTCCACTAAAAGATGAAATTCAATGCTTAAAAAATAAAATCAAGCATATATTAATATCAAACTTTAATAATGCCAATTAAATATATAATTATGTATAATAATTAATTTTATCATCTAATAACACGAATCAAACAAGTTCTTTATCCATAATTTTTATATTGGGGGACATGCAGAGAGTTTGGTGAGGGAATTAATGAGGATTCAATAATTTGATGATGATGATGATGTAAGAAAACATGCTTATGCCCCTTTCTTTAACTCACACTCCAACATCTGTCATCTTCAAACCTTAAATTTTTGGTTGTTTATTTATTAGGATTTAGGATAATGTTACATAATCCACGCATGCAATTCTCAATTTTTGAATTACTTTACACCTACGTTTTCCTAATCCATTTTGTTTGACGATAAATTATTTTACACAAATGTTCAAAAGTTTGGTGCGGCGTGCAACGCAATCGATAATTTATCGTTTGAGATATTATCCATTTTGTCTCGAGTGTTATGAATTTTATTTTCGAAAAGGTGTTTTGTTAAGAAAAAGATGTGTTGAGACGTGTAAATCGTGTAAATTCCTCGTTTGTTATAGATATGAGCCGATATCAATCTGTCACTTCGGGAATAGGTGAACTTACTATTCTTTCCAAAAGTTCGTAGAAGATCATGAGATCTTGGTGATTTTCGATCTGATAAATAGGACTGCTTTAAAATCGTTAGTCGTACACCTGTCTTGATGTATATATTTCAACAGAAATCACAAATTAGAAACATATGCTAAAATGCTCGCTCATTACATAACGTATGAAGAACATTACATATGGAGTGTTGAAAAGTTGTTCTTTTAGAAAGTGATTTTTGTAGAAAAAATTGACTGTTGTAGCAGAATTAAAAGTGGGTAGTGTCTATAAAAAAGTACAAAGCAGATAAAAACTAAATTGGATAGTGTTTGGAAAAAAAATCACGTCTAAAACAAACTTAATTTATTAAAAATTATTTTGTCCCTATTATTATAATGATACTATTTTTATTATATTTGCATTTGTTGTTTGTCAATAATAATTATTTTTTCATAAAAGTTGAATTAAAATTATAATAAAAGGATAATTAAGTAATAAAAAATAAAATTGGATTTATTTATAAAAAAACCAAAGCAGCTACAAGCCCCCCTCAAGGTGCTTCTAACTTTTGATCTAAAAACGCTTTTCTTAGCCGTTTCAAGAGCAGAAGTTGGTATCCCAAACACTTCAAAAGTATTTTATTTTTAGTGAGAAGTTAAAAAGCGTTTTTTAAAACGTTTTTTTTTAAAGCGCGCTCAAACACTCTATAACTTTTGGCTAAAAGCGCTTTTATTAGCAATTTAAAAAATAGAAGTTAGTATTTCAAAAGGCACGCACAAACATTTCAATACTTCTATTAATCCGTAAACTAAAAAAGCGCTTTTTAAAGCTCACACAAACATAGGGAGTGTTTGCGCGCGCTTCTGAAAAGCGTTTTTCAGCTTCTGGCTTCAAAAAAGCACTTTTGAAGTGTTTGCGATACCAGCTTCTGCTTCTGAAACGGCTAAAAAAAGCGCTTTTAGTCCAAAAGCTAGAAGCACCTTGGGGGGTGCTTTTAGCTGCTTTGGTTTTTTTGTAAATAAATCCAACTTTATTTTTTACTATTTTACCTTTATTATAATAACCTTAATTCAACTTTACCTTTTTAATTTATTTTTAAAATTATAGATTTAAAGTTGATATCAAAGTTTTTAAATAATTTAAATTTTAATAATAATAATTAAATTTACACTTTTACATATTTAATATTTTAAGTTTTTATATTTTATGCGCTATATCATATCATTATATTATTTCTTTCACATATTATTATTTAATTAATTAATAAAATAATTACTTTTGCAATCATGTAATTTTAATTTTTGTGTATGAATTAATAATTAAATTACTTAATGGGATCATTATTAAATTAAATATATTTTTTAATATTTTAAAAAATATAAATATAAAATACTAATCAAAATAACATTTTTATTTTTTTTGAAAAAATAAATATTAATGACAAACAACAAGTGAAATAATATGCAAAAAGATAGTATATTTTTGACATATAAGGACAAAACAGTCTTTCATCAATTAAATTTATTTTGGCTAAAATGCATAAAACCCCCCTGTGTTTTAAAAAGTCCGCTGAAAACCCCCCTCTGTTTTAAAAATAAGCTAAAAGCCCCCCTGTGTTTTCTTAAATATAACTCAATCGCCCCTTTCCGTTAAATGTAACTAACGGCGTTAACTTTTTTATAAAATGACCGTTATACCCTTATTTAATATATATTACTTCTTATTTTAATAACCGTTGGATTTTTTTGATCAAATAATGACCATTAGATCTAATGAATTAATCTCAACAGTTAGATTTCAAAAAAATAAAAGGTTTGGATTCAACTAATTATTTAATTTATATTATATATAAATAATTTAAAATTATAAAAAAAATTATTTTTATTAAAAAGAAAAAAAAACTATCTACCCAACCCCCCACGCCCACCCCCTGCTACCTACCCCCTCCCCAATCTCCCCCACCCCGCCGTCCACCCCACCTCGCCGCCCACCCCCACCCGCCGCCTGCCTCCTCCTCCTCCGCGCCCCCTGCGCGGTACCCCGCAGATGGGGCGACGAAGCGGGGAGCGGCGCCCCCCGCAGATGGCCGTCGCCCCCAAATCTGGGCGACGACGCGTCGCCCAGATCTGATCTGGGCGACGAAGGGGCGGCGACGTCGTCGCCCTACTACTGTGCGAGGACGGCCGCCGCCCCCAATTTTAAATTTTTAATTTTTTAGAATAATTTAAATTATATTTAAATATATAATTAATTAAGAATAATTATTATTGTATTTAAATTTATTTAAATATGTATTTTACTTAATTAAAAAGAATTTAAACATATAATTAATTAAGAATAATTTTTTTAATTTTAAAATAACTAAAACATCATATTAATTATAAAAGTAATTCATTGAAATATGTTTAAATATAATTAAAGGAAAGTTTTAATTTTTAGTTTTAATAATTATAATAATTATTTTAAATTTAAGTATAAATTTATTTAAATATATTTTAATTAAATAATAATTTAAATTATTAATATTATATTATTTTTATAATTATTAATATTTGTATTTTTAGAGGATAGAAAAATGCAAAAAAAATTAAATTTAAAAGTCATTTTGACTATAGTAATTTTAGATACAATATAAGGGTATTTTAGTCAATTAAAGACTATAAAAATGTCAAAATCCCGCAAAAAATCAAGCCCAAACGCACTCAGGCGCGTGTATCTCACCTTCCGTTAATTTCTAACAGAATAGGGATTTTTTGCTGAGTTTATTAAAACACAGGGGGTTTTTAGCTATTTTAAAACACAGGGGGGCTTTTAGCTTTTTCAACAAAACACAGGGGGGTAAAATGCATTTTAGCCATTTATTTTGGAAGTGATTTTTCTCCAACACTATCCAGTTTAGCTTTTATCTGCTTTTTTTTTTACTTTTTTTACAAACACTACCCACTTTTGAATCTGCTACAACCTCCAACTTTCTCTACAAAAATCACTTTTTTAAAAGTAGAAATTTTTGCAAACACTTCCATAATCTAGTAATTAGTTACTTTCCTGTATAGTGAATTTGGCACTGGACATTCTGAAGACGAGTTTGTTCTATAAATTTTGTTCACCAAATTGCCAAGAGTACGTTATAAAATTAATGTAGGCAAGTGTTCTATCAGATACGGAGTTTGAGTGGTTTAGAAGCCTAAATGCCTCTCTTTCTAATGATGAGACTTTTTAAGACGAAATTGTGAGGCTCATACGAAGGCATTATGAATAATACCGTCACGCAATAAAGATCAACCGAATCACAAACCCTTCTTTTCACAAATATTTATTTTTCAAGTTCCAATGCTTATTTGAAATATAATTTGCTTATATTTCTCTTAAATTAAGCTAAAAATAAATTACAAATTGTATGTTAGTGAGAAAATAAATATTTCAACTTAAAATATTTTTAAATAAGTTGAAATTTTTATAAAAATTTTCCCCTTAAACGATTTTTTGTGCGTCTCAAAAACACCTCCATCCCTCGTACTAAAATCTACTTATCTACCAGAGTAGTTAGATAATTTCACGAATAAATTAGTAATACGCCAATTTTTATACTGGAAAGATGTATTCACTTATAATACGTCGGTAATAAATATATATTTTTAATTTTTTTTGTTAATATTAGTCAAATTGGTGAATTTCGACCAATAGATGGATTTATTTGTATGACGTTAACAAATGTCATGAGTACTAGATACTAGATGTGTAATTTTTAAACCATATAAATCTATGTTTAATTACATTAAAATTCAGGAAAGAACAACGCAATTATCCTTTTATTTTAGTCACTTATTAGTGTCCCAGTATTGAATGCAAAAAGAAGACACACCAAAAACAAATTAAATAGGGTTAATTATATTTAAATCCCCTCTAAAATTTATAAAATTATATTTTTTTCTAAAAAAAAAAATTGAAACTACACTTACGCTCCTTCCGAAAAATCTTCATTTACACTTCACTTTCTTTCGTTAGGATTCGGACAAAAAATATTGATATTAGCAAAAAAAAAATATTTAATAAATTTAAAATTTTGCCTCTCGTTTAATATTTTATGTATATATTTTTTACTTATAAAGGTATAATAAATAAATAAATAAATAATATATATATAATATATATAATGAAGTGATGTTAACACCATTACATATTTTATTTTATGAGTACAGAATTATTAGATGAGAAAATGGGGTGTAAAAATTAAAAAAAATTATGTAAATTTTTGCTCAGTATTTTTTGTTCGAACCCTCATGAAGGGGGATCAACTGTAAAAAATAAATTTTCAGAGGGGATGTAAATATAATTTTGAATTTTTTTTGAATTGAAAGTATAATTTCATATTTTCGAAGAGGATATATCTATAATTAATTTAATTAAATATTCTGCATATGTTCCAATAATTTCACCAAATCAAATTAAACAGTATAGGTCGTCTATCGTCAGTTTATAATATCATTCGTATAAATCAACAAACTTTACGTTTTTAATAAAATTCAAATTTATGATATTTATATTAAAAAATTAGAAAAAATTATAGTCACTAAATCATCTCATTTTATTTAAAATAAAATAAAATAAATTGAGAAAATGTAATTTACCCATGTGATATGATAAATGAAAAAAAAATGTGCCAAAAATAAAATAACAAATTATCCCCCTATATAGAAATGTAGTCATGCGGTTTGCTTCTATATAACAAGTAGGTTTCTCAATTAGTGAAAAATCATTGAAGTTGTCTATATTAATAAAAAAAAAAAATGAAATTAGAATTATTTATTCTCGATTGACTTATTACTGACTTATTTCAGGTTAAACACATTTTTTTTCAACTAAACTACTATTATACGGTGAAAATATGCATTCTTCTCACATACATCAACATGTAAAGACATGTCAGAGTAATTTTGATCATAAAAAATTTTATTTGACTTATAATAAATCGATGATAAGTCAATTTTGAGTAAATATAGATTTTTATCCTTTTTTGTTTAATATCAATAAATTCAAAAAAAAATTAACTATCATAGCGATTTATTAGTCAAATAAAAGTAAGTATAAAAATATTTGTATATAATTTTCCAAATTAAAAGAATTTATGTTTGGATTATATTAAATCATATATATATATATATATATATATATATATATATATATATATAATTATTTTTTAACAAGTCCCAAGGCTTAGGCTTGGTGGAGTGCAATGGCTCCGCGGTCAGCCACGTGGCAACACACTGCACGAAACTTTCCACTACTTCCCCAATCTTTATGCTCCTATCTTTCTCACATGGATTTTTTTTTTCATATTAAGGATGATTAAACTCTTATTTTTTATGGAGATAACTATATTTTTCTGTTACGAGAGAATTAGTATAATTATAGGTGAATTTTCTGTAATTTGAAAAATTATATCTAGTATTCTTGAAATTTGTTTCTGTTAACAAATAAGTTCAGTCTTTAATCAAAATTCACTGAATTTGATAATATTAACAAAAAAATTAAAAAACAATTATAATAACCCCTGATTGACTTATTATTGATTTATTGCAATTCAAATAATTTTTTTATGATCAAATTATCCTTATACATTTTCACGCATTAATGCATGTGAGGAGGTATATTTTCATATTTTCACCATTATAAGGGTAGTTTAGTTTGCAAAAAAAATTTTGACCTAAAATAAGTTAGTAATCAATTAATCGAGGGTAAATATTTTTTTTGTTATTGTCAGCAAATTCAATGAATTCTGACCAATGGGGGGACTTATTTGTTAGACGGAAGCAAACATCAAGAGTGCTAGATGTAATTTTTCAAAGCACACGGGGTCTACGTGTAATTACACAAAACCTCAAGGGAGGGGCGTGTAATTATCCCTTTTTATAATTGGTATAATTATATGTAAATCTTTTATCATTTGAGAAATTATATTTAACACCTTTAAGGTTTGCTTTCGTACAAAACAAATAATAGGATTTGTTGATATTAGCATAAATAATTCAATAAAAAACTGATGGGGGAGAAATAAAATCCCTTATAAAAGGAAAGTTCTCTCCAAAAAGTGAAGAAATACATCGCCATAAAGGAAAGTTCGGAGTCAAACCTGCCGAATTATCACAAGACGTCAAATGACAAAAAAACCTTCAGCTGATTATTCATAGCCTTGTAACGAGGGTAGGTGAAGGATAAAAAATATTTTACCTCCAACTACCCAAAATAGCGTAAAATTTAGCTAGTCTAAATACCCCCTCATTTGATAGAGAAAGGGGATTTTTTTTTCTGATGGAATTCTTGTAAACTACTTGGTGCAAGCATGTTAAATTACGCCCATTTAATAAAAATTTAGTTGACTTCACTTTTTGCGACATCAACTTGGCGCCGTCTGTGGGAAACCAGTGATTCAACACTTGAAGATGAACACTAGGTCGCGAGCACGAAACGGGAATGCCGGCGTCGGAGATCTTGGAGGGATCTCCGAGCATGCCCCCCAAGACGAAGTTCAGCAACCTTTCGGCCCTAGGAGGGACGAAATCCAAGGAAGGCTCGGAGAACAGGAAGAGCGGGAGCAAGCTCCCCCTCCCCTTGTGATCCAGCTCTCGCCCGAAGCTCTTCAACAGATGATTGAAGAGGCCTCAACACGAGCGGCATCAAGGGCTATCGCACAGTATGTCACACAACATGCAATACCACATCAACCTCCCCGTTATCCTTATAGGGGTCACGGAGTAAACTTAGCCCCAGGACAAGCAAGACAACAAGCAGATGACCAACTGGAAGAGGAAGTAGAGAGCAAGCCTTCCCTACCGGAAGATGAATTGCCTCCACCATCTCTTGAGGAAGCACCCCCGAGAGAGCGCGAACCTCGAAGGAAAGCCCAAGCTGGAACTAAGCAAGCCATCGTAGAAGAGACAAAAAATATACAAGCTTTCCCCCTGGCCGTAGCCCCCCCCAGACGGAGTCCTTTCGCAACTCATATTCTTGCAGAAGCAATCCAATCTAGGATTAAGATTCCTAACATCAGCGAATATGATGGGACAAAATACCCCCAAGATCATTTAGACCGATTTCTAGCAAAGGCAGACCTAATAGATATTAGTGACGCCGCATATTGCAAGCTCTTTCGAACAACATTGGCAGGGAATGCAATGACTTGGTTTAATCAACTACCCATTGGATCGATAGATAACTTTGAGCAACTATCTCAGCGTTTCCTGCACCACTTTGCAATTAACAAAAGATACCCAAAAGCGGCATCTTACTTATTCACAGTGATTCAACGAGAACAAGAGAGTCTGCGAGACTACGTACAAAGGTTCTCCGAAGCCGTCTTAGAGGTCCCCCATGTCAATCCGGAACTCCTAGCGAGTATCATGCAGCAAAACCTGTGGAGATGGAGGTTTCGTGAATCTATAGCCGAGAAACCCCCAGCCACCCTAGATGAACTTCTAGTATGAGCTGAAAAATACATCCGGATCAAAGAAACATCAGGCGGGAGAGGCACGACCCCCTTAAAAAGAAGAGCAGAATATGAAGGCCATTCAAGACGACCCCTGAACGAAAGTAATCAAAGGGATCGAAGACGCATCCCACCATCCGACATGACTAGATATACCCTACTAAGCGCGCCCCGTGCCGAAATCCTTGCAGTGGCAGAACAACAAGGGATAGTCCAATGGCCATCGCGCATGAGGAAAAATCCCAAGATGATGAAATCAGATAAATATTGCCTTTTCCATAAGGATCGCGGTCATGGTACTGAAGACTGTTTCCATCTCAGAGATGAGATAGAAAAGTTGATCCGACGAGGGTACTTAAAAGAGTACGTAAATCGCAGTGGCCAACCTCAAGAAAGAAATTCAAGCCCCCCCCCGAGAAGGGCGCGAAAGAGAGGATAGGCAAAACAAACCAAACCAAGATAATCTCCCAACCGCCGGCATTATCGGAGTCATATCTGGCGGACCAATAGGGGGAGATTCAGCTCGAGCAAGAAAGGCCGCACTCAGAGCCATCGCCAATACCTTAGGAGACACGTTCGAACAAGCGGTGATGATGAATGAAAAATCACAAGAAAAACAAGATATAGTCTTTGGCAGTCAAGACTTAGAGAAAAATGTGGTTGCCAGTAACGATGCGGTAGTAATCTCTGCTACTATAGCAAATTTTTGGGTGAAGAAAGTTTAGGTGGACAGCGGTAGCTCTGCAGATATCATATTCCACAAAGCATTCTCACAAATGGGAATCAACAACGCCGAGCTAACTCGGATAAATACACCCCTAACCAGTTTTAGCGGGAACATCGTGGAGCCCATACCCATAGGAGAAGTAACGCTCCCCATATCTCTGGGTTCGTACCCAAAGCGAGCAACAAAGATGATAAAGTTTCTGGTTGTAGATGCCCCCTCCGCTTACAACGTCATATTAGGAAGGCCAAGCCTAAACTCGTTTCAAGCAATAGCATCAACGTACCATCTGAAGCTAAAATTCCCAACCCCGGCGGGTATCAAAGAAGAAATAGGCGACCGAAGACAAGCAAGAGAATGCTACGCAAACTCTCTGAAGGGGAATCAAACAACCAGTCAATTGTTAAAAGTGGAATCTTAAGCAAAGAAAATGCAACTGTAACCACTGATGAAGTACCAACGGAGAAAAGCAAAGAAGGGGAACCTCAAGCAAATAAGAAAAGGAAGGTCGATGAGGAACGCATAGAGCCCATAGAGGAGGTCAAAACAATAGAATTAACCCAAGAACATATCCCGAAAACAGCAAAAATCGGGACTCTATTGGACCCACAGCTCGAGAAAACATTGATTGCCTTCCTACAAGATAACATCATTGTTTTTGCATGGGACGTTGCGGATATGTGTGAAATTGACCCAAAAATAATAGTCCATCGGCTGAACGTGAATCCAAAGATAAGACCGGTGAAACAAAAGAAAATGGCATTTGGAAACGAAAGAATCAAGGCGATTAAGGAGGAGGTGGAGAAACTCCTAAGGACAGACTACATAAGGCCAGTATAGTACCCAAAACCCAACGGCAAGTGGAAGATGTGCATCGATTTCACGGATTTGAAGCCTGCCCTAAAGATTCATACCCATTGCCTTGCATCGACGCATTGATCGACTCGACGTCAGGATGTGAACTTATGAGTTTCCTCGACGCCTTCCAAGGATACAATCAAATCCGTCTTGCCCGCGATGACCAGGACAAAACCAGTTTCGTAACAGATCAGGGCATCTTCTGCTATAATGTTATGCCATTCGGTCTAAAAAATGCAGGAGCGACTTATCAAAGGCTTGTAAACAACATGTTCCGAGAACAGATAGGGAGGAATATGGAAGTTTACATAGACGATATGATGGTCAAGAGTCAGAAAAAGGAAAACCACAAACAGGATTTGCAAGAGTGCTTTGGCATACTACAACATTTTGGGATGAAGCTGAACCCGAAAAAATGCACATTCGGCGTGCGCGGAGGGAAATTCTCAGGATTCATGATCTCACAAAGAGGAATAGAAGTCAATCCCGAAAAGATCAAAGCAATCCTAGAAATGAAACCCCCCAGAACTATTCAGGAGGTCCAAAGGCTGACAGGAAGATTGGCAGCGTTAAACCGCTTTATCTCGCGCTCATCAGATAGGGGACTCCCATTTTTCAAGGTGTTGAAAAAAATAGAAAATTCCAATGGACACCACAATGCCATGAAGCTTTTGAAAAACTGAAAGAGTATTTGGTGTCTCTTCCATTTTTGACCAAGCCCAAAGATGAGGAAACACTGTACATCTACCTAGCAACATCACAAGGAGCAATAAGTGCGGTGCTCACACGAGAAGAAGGGCGAGATCACCAACCTGTCTACTATGTTAGCAAGACCCTACAAGGAGTAGAAGAAAAATACCCTCCTATCGAAAAACTAGCATTCGCCCTAGTGGTAACAGCAAGAAGACTACGACCATATTTTCAGTCACATCCAATAATGGTCCTAACAAACCACCCTTTGAAGAGGGTCCTTGCCGAACCAAACATATCAGGAAGGATGGTGAAGTAGGCAGTCGAGCTCAGTGAATATGGAATAGAATACCACCCAAGGCCAGCCATTAAAGCTCAAGCTTTAGTTGATTTTGTAGTCGAAATGACTGCAGAGGAGGGCGAACACAAGCAACGATGGTGGAAGCTCTTCGTAGATGGGTCATCCACCTTGCAAGGAAGCGGAGTAGGTGTGATACTGGAAACCCCCCAAGGTGACAAGATCCAATATGCCTTAAGATTCAGCTTCGACGCATCAAACAATGAAGCAGAATATGAGGCACTGTTAGCTGGGGGAAGATTAGCACAAGCGGCAGGAGCCAAATACCTGAGAGCATATAGTGATTCACAATTGGTAGTGAACCAAGTGAATGGAGAATACGAAGCAAAGGGTGAGAAAATGATCCAATACTTGAATCTCATCCGAACATTGTGTCAGAAGTTTGAAAAATTTGAATTGCAACGCGTTCCTCGATCGAACAATGAAGAGGCTGACCAATTAGCTAAATTAGCTTGTTCGTTGACAACAGTGCAAAATCGAAAGATAACCTTATTGACACAAGAATGCTCAGGGATAGAAGATCCGGCAAATGAAATTTTGGTTAACACGAGCAAACAATATAATATGCCTCTTCGGCATTCCCATAGCCTTTATAACAGACAACGAAACATAATTTCAGGGGAAATAATTCAAACGATGGTACCTCGAGTTAAAAATCAAACAATACTTCACGTCTGTAGGGACCCCCCAATCTAACGGGCAAACTGAAGTACCAAACAGAACAATATTGCAGCATCTAAAAACCCGCTTGGACCAAGCCAAAGGAAATTGGGTTGACGAGCTCCCCGGGGTGTTATGGGCATATAGGACCACATCTTGAAGGAGCACTGGAGAAACACCATTTAATTTGGTCTATGGAATGGAGGCTATCATCCCAGCCGAGATTGGAGAGGAAACTTTGCGAATCCAACAATACGAACCAGAAATAAATGACATAGGGCATCACGTCAACCTAGACCTATTGGGGGAGGTCAAAGACACCGCAAGCATACGAGTTGAGGCATATAAAAGACACATGGCAAAAGCATATAATGCACGAGTCTGCTAAAAAAAATTCAAATTGGGGACTTAGTATGGAGAAGATCAGATGTCCAAGGAAATATTGGGAAATTGGACGCAAAGTGGGAAGGTCCCTACCGGGTCATTGAAACAATTGGAAACGCGACTTACAAGCTGGAAAAACCTGATGGGAAAGAGATCCCCCGAACATGGAATGCGTCGAATCTGAAGAAATTTTACGCTTGATGATACTATGTAATTTGGATGCAATGCCAATGAAATAAAATAACAATCCTTTCTTCATCGGATGTCCTTTTTTTTTTTTTTTTTTTTTTTTTACATGTTGAGTGAAGCTATTGCAACCCCTCCCCAAAAAAATTTAATAGCACGATAAATATAATTAGAAGAGCTCCTAAGAGGTTCCACAAACAATCATGAGAGCTCATAAAGAACCTCAAAACAGAGTATAATAATACTCCACGAAAGAACTCCCAAGAAGTTTTACAAAAAGAAATTACGCGAGCTCCTAAGAAGCTCCCAAGCCAAAAAAGGCGTCAACATTCCACGAAAGGACTTCTAAGAAGTCCTAAGAAGTGATAACACAAAACAAAGATAAAATGATAAAAGAAAAGATGGCGTAGAATACGTATATTGGGAAAAGAAATAACAAGTTGTATTATCCAAAGACTTAAGAGGAAATCATAAAAAAAACTAAAAACGACAAGCTTGTCTTAACTAACAAAACGAAAAGATAATATAGAAATAAACTATGAGAAGAATCAAGGACGATCGCCCCCAACATCGACACAAGCACCCTCAGCAGGGGGTTCATCCACAACTTCCACCTCGCCCTCTTCAGCAACATCCTCATCGGCCACAAGAGGATCAAGAAACGTGAAATCCTCCTCGACAAAGCGACCACTCTCCCTCAATTTAGCACGGCACTGCCTAATCGCCTGGTCATAAATGTCGTTAGCCCTTGCCACAACGGCACCTTCAAACTCCTCAGAATCCTCATACTTCTCCTTAAAATCATTCCAGACGCACTCCAAGTAAGTTTTCCCTGCCTCTGACCTGAGGAAGCCCTGGCCTGAGGAAACCTCACGATTATAACGATATCTCCACTTGGTCTGACCTTCGGAAACCTCTTTAAGCTGTTCCTGGCAACGAGCAAGCTCTTTCTTCATCTCCTCAAGAGCAGCCTCTGACCGTTTCAACTCCTTATCATAGGATTTGAAACGCTGATCAACAATCTCTGTCAATGTGGCAACCTAAGAACATAAGACAAAAAGAAACCCTAAAATGAGTAAATAAGCACGCCAAAAGAGAAAAACTCAAATAAAAGCAAACTTACCCTGGCAGATTCACCAAACAACGGACGACTAACAGTATGGTCACCCAAGGAGCTCAAACGAGCAACGTCGTAATCACTCACAACGTTGCGCGACCTAACATAAGCTAGATCATAATCAGAAGCATCCCAGAACGAGGCCACCCCCTCGTAACTGTTGCTCCCATAAGAGAAAAGCTCTTTTCCAATCCCGTGTGGAGCCTCAGTAGCCTCGAGCTCACGAGGTCTTTTGGAACTAGAAGGCGCACCACGATTGTCCTTCCCAGATCCTTCTTGACCGTAGTCCGCCTCACGAAGACGCAGGGGAGGAGGGGAGAGCGACGCCTCTCGCCTTCTTTTCTCGCTGCAGGAGGAGGACGAGTTCGCCCATCGCGATCATGCTGCTCTCGTTCACACTCAGCCTTATAGCACTGAATATCTTGCAATGAAACCCTCTTCCCTGAAACAAGCAACTAAAGATGAGTCATAACAAAATAAAAATCAACAACAAGAAACGAATAGATAAAGAAAACGAATATACCAGATGCAATTAAAGATTTCACATCAAGCATCTGGTCGAACAAACCCGTTCCTATGAAGGACAGGTGAAGATCATGACTAGACCTAAGAACGGGGGAGACCTCCCCCCAACTAGTCGTCAAATCCCAATCTGAATCCCTAACGAAAAAGAATTTTTCTTTCCAAGACCCTTTAGAAGAAGCACTTCCGTCCAAAAATCTACACCCACTCTGAGGAAAGAAGAAGAAGAAAGAGTCATTGACTGCTTTTCTGACAGAAAAAAAAGTGAAGAAGGACTCAATAGTAAGAGGCAGACCTAATTCCCTAAAACGATAGAGAAAACCCTCAAAATATGTGAAAGTGTTTGGAGTAAACTGACTAACACAAAGACCAAACTCTTTTATTATATCCATCAATAGGGGATGAGGAGGAAGAGTAAAACCCGAAGAGAAGAACGCAGAATAAACAGTGAAGTAACCTAGAGGAGGCATCCTAATCCTATCCCCTACCCGTGGAAAACGAAAATCAAAAGTAGAAGACGGATCAAACTCCTCAAGACTCAAAGAACTGTCACAATTCTCAACATCCATAACACGACAACGAAGTTTAGACTGAGGAGCTACAAACGACTCCAATTCATCACTCTGAACCTGAACAGGACTACTAACTAATCTTTAGGAAGAATCAGAACCCATCAAGATCTCAAGAGAATCAGAATGACTTTCAGGCAAATTCCTGATCGCCTCGATAACCTCATCATGAAAATTAAATCCCCCCGAAGCAGAAGGCAAAGACGAGACAACGCAAACTACCTCCGAAAGAGACGAAGCGCCTCGGCCAGGCGAAACCGATCGAAGCGCGCCTCGGCCAGCGCCTGGCTGAGGCCGACCACCTCGACCCGCAGCAGGTCGAGGCTGACTGCCTCGACCTAGCGCTGACTGAGGCGTCATGCCTCGACCCACTTCTGGCCGAGACATATCGCCTCGACCAGCGTCCGGTCGAGGCTGGTCATCTCGGCCAGCCTCGACATCTCCCCAGCAGCAGCGCCGCCCCCTCCGACAAAGAAGACCCGCTCTCGTTATTTTTTGACATATCACGACGCAATCCCAACGGATACCTAACCGATCCCCAAGTGCGTTCGCTCATAAAAAAAAAAAAAAGGGGGAGAAGAATTTTTTTTATGCGACACCACAAAAAGAAGAGGGAGATGAAGAAGGAAAAGAAGAGTCGACAGTAACGCATAAAAGACAAGATCAGCAGAAAGTACCTCTCCTAGTCATGAATATATTTTATTCAAAGAGACGACGAAAAGGTTATTCAGTAGAAGCGAACAGATTACTTGAAACGCCAAGGATATACACATATACATATTTGTCAAAACCCTAGCCTTCTGCAAAGCAGGTCGAGCCCAAAAAAAGAATCCTAGATTCCTTATTAATTTAAAATTATCTCTAGATATATTTATGAATTAAGGGGGTTGTTGATGGGGGAGATATAAAATCCCTTATAAAAGGAAAGATCTCTCCAAAAGGTGAAGAAAGACATCGCCATAAAAGGAAAGTTCGGAGTCAAACCTGCCGAATTATCACAAGACGTCAAATGACAAAAAAACCTTCAGCTGATTATTCATAGCCTTGTAACGAGGGTAGGTGAAGGATAAAAAAGTATTTTACCTCCACCTACCCAAAATAGCGTAAAATTTAGCTAGTATAAATACCCCCTCATTTGATAGAGAAAGGGGAATTTTTTTTTTTTTTTTTTTCTGATTGAATTCTTGTAAGCTACTTAGTGTAAGTGTGTTGAATTACGCCCCTTTAATAAAAATTTAGTTGACTTCGCTTTTTGCGACATCAAAAACCATATTTACCCGCAGTTAACTTATTGCAGGTCAAATAAATTTTGTATTGAAACTATTTTTATATATTTTCATATGCTAATACATGTGATATGGTATATCTTTATTGTAAGTATACTTTGATCGAAAAAAAAATTGTTTGTCCTACAATAGATTAGTAATAAGCCAACCGAAAATAAATATAAATTTTATAACATTGATAAATTATGTGATTTTTTTACTAACAAAATGCTAGAAAAAAAATATCAGGATACTAGATATAATTATTTTAAATTATAGTAAATTTATATGTAATTACAACAAATCTCGTAAAAAAACAATAAAGCTATCCCAGATAAATAATGAAATGTTTAAGATGAATGTACGAGAAAATTCAGATTTAATTTTCCATTTCAACTTTTTTGGCAATTTGTATTTCAATTAATGTAGCAAAAATATTTAAATAAAATGTATAATATCATTTTATATATATAAATATAGAAAAAAATTCGAGGACCCCTCTATAATATTGGGAAGTTCAAAAAATTCTCTGAAAATAAATTATCAATTACGCTCCCGTGATATAAAAAATATTTCAAAAAAAAATCCTAAAACCAGGTTGACCGAAAGGCTATATGAGGTGTTGTTCATAACATAAGGGTGATTTTAGATATTTAAATTTTTATAGAGGGGTTTTTTTTAATTTTTTATATTATATAGTCAAAATAAATTTAACTCTATATATATATATATATATATATATATTAATTAAAATAAAATAATTTGGAATAGAAAATGGAAATAAACAAAAGAAATCCTTGTAGTGGGCTACGTAGCGTTGAGTGGCGTAGGTATGCGGCTCCGCTCACCCAATCCCCAAATCCCAATTAGAAAATAGGAAAAAATTGAATAAAATAAGAGCCCTAACATTATTTGCAGCTATAAATAATCTGTGTTCCGCTAATTCATCTCCCCCGCACACCCCCAACCAAAATTACCTCCTTAAATCCCCCTTCCCCTCCTAATCTCTCCCAATCTCCGCTCCACATTCATCACTTTTTGTGTTTCTTGTTTGTTCTTCTCTTTTATTTTATTACTCCACTTCAAGAACGTCAAGAAACGCTTCATACAAAGGTTTTTTTCACTCGATTTGGCGTCGGTATTGCAGCGTAATCCCTAATCAAAACGTGGGTTTTCCACCTTCTTTCGATTGTTGTGCTGGGTTTCTATTGTTTTCTGCGGAAATTTCTGTGTTTTTTGTACGTTCTGGGCTGCGATTGATTCGTTGATTTCTGTGCAGCAAGAAAGCGTGAATGTTGTAATGGAGAGTAAAGGTGGTAAGAAGAAATCCAGCAGTAGTAGTAGAATCCAATACGAAGTTCCCCTCGGTTACATCATCGAAGACGTTCGTCCCAACGGTGGCATTGAGAAATTCCGTTCTGCTGCTTACTCCAACGTATGTAAATTTAAATTTATCATCATCTGTTCATCAAACTATGTATAAGTTCGTGTTCTGATTTCTTGAATTCAATTGCAGTGCCAGAGGAAGCCATCCTGATAACCCTTTATCAAGAGCATGGACGCTTCAGTAGAGTAGGAGATTGCTGATTCTTTTTGGTTTTTTTTTCAAAGTTTTTCTTAAATCAAATAAAGCCTTTTTCGTTTTCTTTCAAATTACTGCTAGCTTTCTTCGATCATTCGTTCGTTAGTTCATCTTTCTGGTACTGTTCTATTGCTGCAATGGAGGTTTCACCCATCGGTTTCGAGGGCTTCGAGAAACGTCTCGAGATCACCTTCTCCGAGCCTGCCATGTTTTCAGATCCAAACGGGCTGGGCCTACGGTCCCTTAACCGGGCTCAGATTGACTCCATCCTCGAGCCCGCTTGCTGCACCATTGTTTCACAGCTCTCCAACTCTGAGGTGGACTCCTACGTTCTGTCCGAGTCCAGCCTCTTCATTTACCCTCTCAAGATTGTTATGAAGACGTGTGGGACTACGAAGCTCTTGCACTCCATCCCACAAATCTTGGAACTCGCCGGTGCAATCTCCCTCGCCGTCCGATCAGTTCGCTACTCGCGCGGAACCTTCATTTTTGAGAATGTACAGCCTGCCCCTCACCGGAGCTTCACTGAAGAGGTGGATTTCCTCGACTCCTATTTCAAGAACGGGAGAGGCTATCTACTCGGCGACCCGAGTTTTCCGAATCGAAACTGGCATGTCTATGTGGCGGAGGAGCAACCGGAGAAGGCCGTGGCGGATCCGATGGTTGGGGTTAACTTGGAGATGTGCATGACTGGGTTGGACCGGGAAAAAGCCGCTGTGTTTTTCAAGAACCCGGGACTGATGGTGAAATGACTAAAATGTCCGGAATAAATGAGATAAATCCTAGCCACGAGATTTGCGACTTCGAGTTTGAGCCGTGCGGGTACTCAATGAATGCGATTGAGGGTGCATCGTACTCTACTGTGCACGTTACCCCGGAGGACGGGTTCAGCTACGCCAGCTACGAGGCTATGGGGTTGGACTTTGGGTCGGTCGAGCTCCGGCCGTTGATAGGAGGGTTCTTAGGCGTTTCGGTCCCAAGGAGTTCTGTGGCGATCACGTGCCCAAGGTAGCCTGCATGAGGAATATGGTGTGGAGGGTACGCGTTTGAGAGTGCGGTGGTTCAGCCGTTATCGGCAGCACTTTGTTGATTTATTGGTGTTTCTGAGGAGAGGGTGGAGACGACGTGTACGCCAACCAAGTTGGCCATGCAGGCAGGAGGCGGAGATGGGTGGCGCAGGGGTGGCAATTTCTTACGTGGGATCATGTTAGAGAGTACTACTCTTGGTTTATAAGACTCCTCGGCATTTTGATATATGTAAGGATTTTATTACGGAAACGTATCCCAATCGATCGACATAACGTTGAATTATATCCTGACCGGCTCAAGAACCCTAATTTTTTGGAGTCCATTAATGGAGGGGAGGTATGGATGCTTTGATGGTGGCTAGTTGTGTTGTGTTGTGTGCCTTTGTTTTTGATATTTTGTTTGGAATAAGATTTGGTTTTTTTCACTTTGTAATAATATATATATATATATATATATATATATATATATATTATATGTTGTATTAAGAAGCATATCTATCAATGTAATGAATGAATATTTAGTATATATATGGTTTAATCTTTTAAGGTATATTTGAGTCCATGTCATTCTTGTTTTCAATTGATTTTCAATAATCACTAGAAAGCCATCACGCGCTGTCTGTAATATTTTAAACTATAAATAAAAAAATAAATATAAAAAATTCTTTTTTTGTCAATAAAATAAAATAATACAATTTTAATTTAAGTGCAATTCATTTAATTTTTAATTCATTTTTTGAATTAATATCTCATGACTTTTAATATCTCATGGCATATTCATAGGAGAGTGGAAGAGAGTTTGTGAGGAGGGGGAGTTACCGAGAAAAAAGAATCATGGAGCAACAAATTGAAAAAATTTGTAGTGGATTGTGAAAAAAATTTATAAGTGTAGGTGATAATTAAAAATATTAAATTACTATTATAGACAATCATTTTTTGAAAAAATAAATGAATGGGAGGGTAAAATGGGCAAATAAAAATTAATATATTTAAAGGATTTTCTATTATAATAGTATAAGATAATTAAAAATCAGTTCCAATTGATCCGATGTGGGTCAAAATTGGTTGACATTTTTTTTATTATTATTTTTAAAATAGCTAAAAAAAAAAAGGATTTGTCCATAAATCACAATTGCGATTTTCTCATGTATCTCAATTCTCAACCTCAAACCCTAAACATATAAAATCATAATCATTTCTTCTCAAATCTCATAAGGTAATGTCATTTTTCCTCTCTCTCTCTTTTTTCTTTTTCCTTCTCAAATATATGCAGATGAAGATGATTGGATTAAGCTGATTATGGTTTTACAAAAAAATAGTAAATTTGACTTTTGTTATTTTATTATTTGTCTATGTACTCAAGATTTATGCGAATATATGCACTTATTAGTTGAATTAAATGTATATCTATTTAAATTTCTTTTATTTTTCTCATCTTTTTGTTTAACTAATTGATGTAATTTCATATATAATAGGTTCTGAGTCAATCATTTTTCCTAATTCGGTGCAACAAATCGGACCATGACTTAGTATATTGACCGGTTCAATCTCCAATTAGAGGGTGTTTGGGTGAACGTATAAGCTTTTTAAAATTTTATAAGATGTTCGAAAGTTTATAATTGGACATTATAAAGTGTTGCTAATTGTTTAAGGAAAATAGATTATAAGTTCTAAAAATAAGACATTAGTAATTTATAATCTTCTAAAATAAGTAAAGAGTTGACAATTTATTTCTAAGATCTTAATATTTTTTTTAAATTAATTACGAATTCGTCATTACTAATAGGGATAATTACACTCTCCTCCTCAAGGTTTAGTGTAATTACACGTAGATCCTCTGTGGTTTGGAAAATTACTTCTAACACCCTTGATGTTTGCTTTCATCTAACAAATAAATTCCTCCGTTTGTCAAAATTCACCAAATTAATTGATATTAACAAAAAAAATTAGAAAAAATATATTAACCCTTAATTGACTTATTAATGATTTATTGCAGGTCAAATAAATTCTTTTACAACCAAATTACCCTTATACGTCTTCACACATTAATGTATCTGAGCATGTATATTCACTATTATAAGGGTAATTTAGTCTAAAAAAATTATTTAACATTCAATGAGCCAATAAATGACTAATATAGATTTTTTTTTAATTTTTTTATTAATGTCAGTCAAATTGGTGAATTTGACTAACGGAGGACTTATTTGTTATATATAGGCAAACCTCAGGGGTGCTAGGTGTAATTTTTCAAACTATAGAGGGTTTACGTGTAATTACACCAAATCTTAGGAAGAAAACTGTAATTATCCCTTACTAATATCTTAAGCTCCATAATTTTATTAAAATATTTCATCAACTTAACTTTAAAATAAGATTTAACATCTTATAAATTTTAAAAATATTTTATAAATATATGAGCTTATAAACCCTTTTAAATAAGCTTAGTCAACACCAAGAATATTAGTCCCCACGCATTATAAATCGATCACCACCATTTCATAATACATCCATATAAAATAACAAATTTAATATTTTTATTAATATTGATAAAAATATATTAATATAATCATGAGACCACTTATGTGTTGGTGGGCTTGATCAAAAGGCATAAATATTGTAGAAGATTAGAGATGGGATTGGAGAAATTAATAAATTAAACACAAGTAATTTATAATTAGCCACACCTAATCAAACATTTGAGATGGGACAAATATTAAATTAAACACAAGTAATCAGCCAACCCTAGTCAAACATTAGAGATGGGATTAAAATATTTGATTAGGTAAATTACTGGTATTTTTTCTCAAATTTGACATAATTACAAATACTAGCTCGTTGTTTGAAAAATTACAAATACCTCCTGATGATAAACAATTATGTAGCATAAGGTGAAAATTACTACTTTACTCTTGTTGAATTAGAAAAAAAGATGTTTGAAAAAATATTTTAAAAAAATGAGGGTGGCTAAAATAAATAATCCATAGAACATGTTAGTTCAGGAAAATATTTTAAAAAATTCTAAAGAAATATATTAAAATTAAATACATAATACAAAAATGCATTTTGGTCACTTCATTAAGAAAATTGGATGAAAATCTAACGGATGCTAATGAAATGGGCTTGTTCTCAGACGGATATTAAAGTCAGAGGTAATTTTTATGTATTTATAATTATGTCAAATTTTAGGAAAAGTGGCAGTAATTTACACTATTTAAATAAGACAAATTATGAATGAAGACAAAATCTCTCATGTAATTATATATATAATTAGTGTATAAATATGTGCAATCACAATGGAATCAAAATAATATAAGTAGTAGCTGAGATTTGCTTTTTAATAAGATAAATGATTAATGTCTAATCCAAATTATTACATATTAAAGTATTAATGTATTGTAGGAGGATGAATCCTCCTAAGCACACACTCAGCACCTATTCATCATATCATTTACAATTCCCAATTATTGCAGCTTAGGATATATATGATTTAGTGGTATTTCTTTAAATTTATTTAAAATATATTTTAAATTAGATATTCTTTGTAAGATATTTTTTAGTAAAATTAAAAAAAAAAAAATTGAATTAATAATGACAATTTGTAATTTATTTGAATGAGTCTGTTAAAATTTTAAAAATAAGTTTAATTTTTTTAAAAGAACTTATAAGTTGCTCGTAACATCTTATATTTTAAGCTCATAAGTTCTTTTTCTGAAAAAACTTATCAACACTTTGTAATATTTTAAAAATTTTCAAATATTTTTAAAAGATTTTAAAGAGATTACATGCTCACCAAAAACCCTTATTTCTTTTTAGAAGAACCCTTTGTGTTTTTTTTTTTTCATTTTTGTGCGAACGAGCAATGATCGTATCATGAATTTTAATTATTAAAAATTATATTAACACATCGATATGGGTAAAAGAATTATATTCTTCTTTTAAACCTCATTTACTTTTTATTATTAGGTTAGATAAGTTGCCTAATACATTCTTGTAAGGTGTTTAGTTTGCGTTATGAAGATCTGAATCTGACCCCCTAAGCTTAGTACAAATCACTGTTCCTTTTAAATAACTTAAATCACCTATTTAGGGTGGTACAATTATTCATGCCAAACAATCTAAGTAAACATAGTATAATTAATATGTGTACCTTTTTAGTCCTGTAATTCAAATAACTTCTATCACAAAGTAAATGGAGCCTTACCCTTAAAGAGCTGTTTGACCCGATTTGACTCTAAAACTCGAGAGATGAACCCTTCAAAATCAGACACATGGAGATGTCTACGAAGGACCTCAATGAAGTCCATACATCAGGAAACAACTATAAAATAATACTCAAACATAATATTTATTACAAGTATGAAAGTAATAAATAGCATACCATGTTCAAAATAGTTGTAGAATATTTATAGGGTCAAATACCTGTACTTATATGGGTTCACATGATGTGATATTGAGCTCCCAAGTAAAACATGATCCAAAGGTCCTAATTCGAGGCCATAGAGTCATGTCAGCCCGCGTACAACTTTAACCTGATAAAAAAGACACAAATCCTTATCTTGTAAAATATTTGGCCTTTGTAAAAATATTTTTGGTCTTATGTCCATCAAATTGTAATGAGAAATTGGAAGGGTTGAAACTCTAAATTGAGTCATACAAAGAGATGGGCAAGACCTATAATTATGGATTCAAGTTTGTGTTAGTTGGGAAAATTTTAGTTCGGATCAGATTTGATCGAATCAAACTAACCACAAAGCAAGTGTGATACGTACATTTGCTATATGATTGGTTATTTTCACTTTACACCACACAGTAAGGACATATTTACTTTGGATGATTAGTCATGATATCATAGCTGATCATCATTTATTTTTTATTTACTTTATCTCAGCTCGTGATTAGTGCCTCAAATCCAAAATATGATGTGATTTTTTCATGATTATAATCACGATTTAATATATCTTATTTTAATCACATCATCCAAAGTAAATATGACCGTAAATGTATTATACTTGTCATATAATTTATTCAAATTTGACCGAATCAAATTCGAGAAGAAAATTTTCCGTGTTAGTTGTGGCAATAACGGTTTTGCTTCTTCTTTGATTAAAGTGTGGTAGTCCAGTGACGAAAGGGTCATCAAATTCAGGCTTCCACACTATTTTTCAACTATAAAATTTGTCGGAAAATGGGCTAAGGGTGCGTGTTGCCATATAAATATATAAATAAAATGGTGCAAAGTACTAATTTTACACATTAATATTATATTGTGCAAAACTACTATAATTTCATAATGCAAAATACCAATATATTCTTTGTTGCTTTGATTATTGTTGTAAGATTATTGCTATACTTGATCGGGTCTCGAGTATTTTAATATATTGTATATATAAGATTAGTATATATTTTCACGTGGATTGCCCAAATTGTCCTAAATACACTTATTTCGTGATTAATTAATTTTAGTATTTGTATTTATGTATATTTTTAAAATTTTATTAGTTTCAATCAATTACTTCTTTTATTTTTGATTTTTTTATTTAATTAAATGAATATAATAAAAAATAATTACACATTCAAATTGAGTGTGTTACGATCACTAAGTATATATATATATAATATATATATATATATTATATAATATAAATAAAAAGAAAATCGCTTATACACTCACAAATGGAAGTTATGTGACACTGTTGCACCATTTTTTTGAAATGTCAAAATTAATCTTTTTATTATATTCTATATCTGTGTCTATACCTTCTATATCTATATCTAAACGATATAAAAAGAAAATGTTATTGAACTAATAATATAACTAAATTATTCAAGTTATTAAGTTTTATTTGAACTGATACATTAATGGCTTTTTTTTTTCTTTCTTTCTTTCTTTTTTTAAATTTAATATATTAATTTATATATTTTACTCTTATATAATTATATATTTATAATTATAGAGAAAGAGAGTGGCAAAGATAATTGCATCATGCACTTCGTAAAACTTCAACATCTTTATTTAATAAAAGCATGTGCCTTTTTTAATTGAAACATTTCCATTCCAAATTCATATATATAATGTCTTATCTTATAAAATTAATAAAAATGTAGATTTAAAATATATTTATATACTTTATATGTATATATTAAATAAAATATATAGAATATAAAGTGTGTATAAAAGATCTGAATTGTTTTTTGTTTTCATTACATAAAAGTTGCAACCGTACTATTACCATTTCTCTCTTTTTGGGTATTCCTCTGTATTTTGTTTAGGCGAATATAGGACGAGTGAGGGTGAACTCGAAATCTGCCCTATCATCTCCGACTCGAATTTCCAACCTGCCCCGCCCCAGCATTATTATGGCCCCCCTTTACCCCAACCTCGGTTCAAAAATCATCGGGGCAGGTCCGACTTGCTTGAACGATTAATTTTTTTTTTTAAATTGTGTATAAAAGAATTGTTGAGTTAACTAACAAGAATTATATAATTATTATTGAATTATATTTTGACTATAATACAATTATTTTAAATTTAAATCAAATCAATTTGTTATATATTATTCACATGGTCAAGTCTTGAAACAAACTATTTTAAAAGAAACACAAGTTATTTCACTTATCATAAATTTTATACAAATCAATATTTCAATACTATTAAACAAATAACAAGTTGATCAAATATACGACTATAAATAATTCCATGCATTTAAGTAATATATATCATTGAAATTCTCAAATCACATTTCAACTGTTTATTAAATTATCCAAATTGATTATTAATCATTTTACATCTGATTTTTAAATAAGTAAAGTGGGTGAATTAAAATTCAAAACTCAAATTCCAAAATTTAAAAATTTTAAGAGATAATTACACTCCCCTCCCTGATATTTGGTGTAATTACAGGTAAACCCCCTATGGTTTGAGAAATTACATCTAACGCCCTTGAGGTTTGTTTTCGTCTAACAAATTAGTCTATCAATTGGTCAAAATTCATCGAATTTGTTGATATTAATAAAAAAATTGAAACAAAATATATATTTAACCCCCCCCTCCCCCAATTGGCTTATTACTAACTTATTATAGGTCAAATAAATCTTTTTATGATCAAATTACCATCATATGTATCCACGCGTTAATGCATATGAAAAGATATATTTTCACCGTTATAAGGGTAGTTTAGTCTAAAAAAATTGTTTGACCTACAATAAGTCAGTATAAGTCAATCGAGTGTATATATCAATTTTCATTCAATTTTCTATTAATATTAGCAAATTTAGTGGATTTTCATTACGGATGGATTAATTTGTTTAGACGGAAGAAAACATCAGGATACTAGATATAATTTTCCAAACCACAGAGAATTTACGTATAAATACGTTAAATTTCAAGAAAAGGGGCATAATTATCCCAAATTTTAATTATTAATAATACTTGTGCGAGGTTTGGGTGGGTTCGAAAAAGTTAAACCCAATACCACCCAAGATCCATTTAATTGAACCCAAATCCCAAAGGGCCTCCCCATGTTTTACTTATAGTCATTGATGGACAAAGATTATCATAAATGATCATAAACCTTTTAGACGAGCGTTAGAAGATATTGTTTGGGTCAGTTCGGCTTCTCTTAATGCAAAAACTTAGTATAAACCCCTAAAAAGGACAAGACGGCTATGATTGCTAAACAAGAGGTGTGAATTAAAAGTCGTTGCCTTGTGCTAGCAAGATACTCTAGCTCCTAGCATCTACTGAGGGAATTTTATGTCGACCCACGTGACGATGATTCCATAACGAAAACAAACACCTGATTCATCCCTATTTCGGACTTATAGCTCTAGAATTTGTGACAAATCAAGTATCCGACAAGTGAATCAGAACAAAGGGAGACCCTCGGGCTTCACGCTTCAAGGAAACGGATCCGAAAGTGGTCCGAGTGCTTGAGTTCCAGTACTCACAATTATGAAAATTGGTAACTTTTACTTTTGACACTACATACATTCAAGTACTTTGTAATTTTTCTGCTTATTTCATTATTTTCATCCTTACTTCACAAATTTAAATGTGAATGGCAACTTTTGTTTTGCACGTTTTTTTTGGGGATAATTATATTTACACCCCATGACTCATGTATGGTCTATTTATACAAATTATCCATCTCTTTTGTATAATTATAAAAACTATCCCTGACAGCTAGGGGTGTCCAACAAAATCATCGGACCGCCCCAACCGAAACCGCACCGCACCGCAATTAGCGGGCTAAAGGTGGGTTGGGTTGGTTTTGGACTAGTTAAAAAAAAACCTCAATTTTGCAATCGAGTTTGGTTTATGTTTACGTAGACGCATAGATCGCGTCCGACCGGATAATATAATAGTAGTAGATAATAATAATAATAATAATAATAATAATAATAATAATAATAATAATAATAATAATAATAATAATAATAATAAAATATGAAGAAGATGATGATGATGATGATGAAAGAGAGCAATAGTAATATACTAGAATTCTTCATATGTTTATATAAAAGTTTTGATTATGCATAAACTAATATTCAAGACAATAATAATAATGACCATATTTTTTTGTTGGTATTAATATATATGTATAAATATGTAAGTGAGATCAATCAATTCATTAATTCTTAGTTATTGACAATCTTCTATATTTTGTATGCCATAGATAAATGCAAGAACTTGAAATAGATGATATCACGATTTTGTTATAATCTCAGTATCTTATTTTATTTCAAATAATGTTTATTTAATATTATATATTATTCTGATTAGTTTTTATATACTTATTTCGAAATAATAATTTTTTCACAATCTTATTCAAAAAAATTTGTAATTTTTTAATATTTATTTGTATTATTTTGAAATAAACATATAACCATGTAAGTGTTTATTTTTTATTCATTGTAATTGATATATCATACTTTTATAATTAGCACTACAGAAAAATACATTTATTTTGACAAAATAATTGTTACAAAAGCATAAATTGTCACAAAATACTAATATAATTGTATAGGTGATTTTCTATGTACTAAAAACCGTAAACCCGCCCCAACCCAATTAGACCGCAAAGTGCGGTTTTGATGATTATTGGGTTGGGCTTGGGTAGAACTTTCTAAAAATCGCAATTATTGGATTGGGCCAAAAAATTATCTAAATTGCCCTAACCCGCACCGCGTATACTTCTACTAACAGCACAAAAAATAGGGGTAATTTATGTAATAATGCTAATATTTAGGGGGGGTGTAATTTTTTGAAAAAGTAAGGGGTGGTTTGTGTAAGTGATAATAATATTTTGATTTGTGTATGTGTAATTATCTATACTATTATAAAAAAAAAATCCTTTGAGCGTACCAACTTTAGATTGCCCTATTTTACGCCCAAATTAATTTCTTTTCTTCAAAACAAATTTGGTCAAAATAATAATTTTTAAATAATCTCACAATTTTATAAAAAAAAAAATTCTCTCACCCACTACTCTATGTTTCTCTCTAAACTTCTCCATTTCTGTTTGTTTGTTTGTTTTTCTTTTTATAAATTTTTATATTTTTAGTAAACTTCCAATTATAAAATATTATTCCTCTGTTATCTCATCCTACGTTTCTTTATTCTCATGAATTTTTTTTTCCAATTATGATTTTTTTTCTCTCCATCTCATATCATAATTTTTTTATATGCTTGCGAGAAGAGCATGCAATGACAACTAGTTTAAATAATTAAAATAATTTGTATAAACAGACTATAGAGTTATAAATATTATTTAAAACTTATTTTTAAATATAAAAATATTTAAAAGGTGTAAATGTAATTATCTTTTTTTTTATTAAAAACATACAAAAACCCAAAATTAAATCCGTACACAAGTATTGGAGTTTAGCACTCTTGCCCGCATCATACACAATTACATGATATTAATTAATACCTATTTCAATAAAATTATTAACAAACAAATAATATAATAAAGAAGTGATAATATTACCAGCATAAAATCATCGGATTTAAATTTTAGACCGCATATCATGTTTGGTTTTTTTTTTTTTTTTAGTGTTTTATTTTGTGTTTTGGAGATAGAGAGAAAAAAATATAAATAAATTATTGATACGTTTGGATTTATTTTTAGAGATAATTTAAAATATTTTAAAATAAAAAATGTAGGTTTGATGTTGAATTTGAGAGACAAAAGTCACTGTTTATTGTTAAAACACACAGATAAGGTGTAAAACAAAATAGACAAATATTGGGTGAATTTTATCTTATTTCGAAAATTACCAAAAAATAAAACCAAACATAAAGAATGGATTTGGGAATTGCTTGGAAAAGAATTTCATTAGTTATCGTTATGATGAATTTTAAAATGTACATAAAATTATTTCTCTCTTCTTGTTGAAATGATTTACTTAATTATTATTTTTATTTAAAAAAAATAAATTATTAATGCCAGCATTAGTTAATGGGCTGGACCAGTGGTCCATTGGGCCTATCTCATTGGGCTTCTCTTAAAAATACAAGGAATATAAAAATGTATCAAGATTTCAAAATATGCCCACAATTCTTGACATCTACTAACTGCTTAATTCCTGATATCATTGGAATTATATCGATTTAACACAATAGTTCAATATAAAACACAATTTCATCCCTAAAAATATATCAGAAATATTCCCCCAAATCGATGGAGAACGAAAGAAAAATTCACTGTCGACAAACTTTTCATGTTCGTAATTAATCATATTATAAATAAAAGAATAAATTACAAAAGGCCCCTGAAGTCGGTTATAATTAGAAATACCCCATCGTCGTTTGAAAATTTATAAATACTCTCTAGAATTAATGATCGTCTAACAAACACCCCCCTCCCCTACAATGGGTTGTTATGCTGGATATTTGATCAACGTCCATTAATTCAGGAAGTATTTATAATTTTTCAAACAACGATGGGGCATTTGTAATTATAGCAAATTTTAGAGGGTTGATTGTAATTTAACCTAAATAAAAATCTAGCTTCACCTTATAAATAATTGTTGAAGTTTGTACAAACATATGTGAATGATTTTAAAATTAAGTTCCTATTATTCTCAAAAGTACAAAAATAATTCCACTAACCTTAGCCCAAACTCTAAATAATATTATGTTAGGAAATAAAATATGATGGCAAGAATTATTAGTTGGTAAGCATTATTGCAAGGATAGTAGTTGTAGCGGCTATTGTAATAATTAATGATCCAAATGGTCTAAAATTTATAGATAGGGTTAATTACTTTTGTACCCTTGAATTTAACCATATATTCAATGAAAAATATGAATTTAAATGCAGATAAATACCAAAATTAATTTGGATCAAGGTTAGTGAAGGAATTAAAAATGCTTTCATTGGTATAATGAATAATTAAATGAAAAATAAATTTTGTGGAATTAATTTTTTCTTACTAATAATGGTGAAAATGTTACAATAATTTATCTTAATACACTGAGCATTGTTTAACTTTAACTAATATATTAATATAATTAATTATATAAAGTGAGATAAATACGCACTCAAACTTGTATATGGGCTTAACTACTTTATTAAGGTATCATTGATGTGATGGAATTAATTCAAAAAATATAATTTTTGGTGAAATTAATTCTCAAAAGTGATTATTAAAAAAGGGTTAAACGACACAAAAAAATTGTGTTTGCAAAAATAAAAAGTTTTGCATGCTCAATTGCAGAATCAGACGAACGAAGTACAATACGCTATCAAATTTCACAAAAAAGTAAGGGGTACACTAAAATGATTGCTTTAGTTAAAAATAAATAGTCGTAGTAAATAATCATTAACCACGGACACACAATGGTTATTGACTATAAATTTTGTGAGTGTGGTAAAATATTTGTCATGGCAGATAATCTAAGTTTTTTATATCAACATTTATTAATCACTAATGCATAATAACTATTTATTATGGTTTTTTAGTTCATAGCTAATAAAATTATCCTCAATCGTAAATTTTCCTTCAATGGTATTTGCGTAATTAGAACTTAATTTATATGTAAGCATTTGAAAAAATAAAAAAAAAAAAAAATGAAACCATACAAACTTATACTTGCCTAAAAAGAGAGGAATCCAAAGAAACAACTTTAAGTAATGTGCTTTTATTTAAAAATTTTCAAACAAGTATAATATTAAATTTGGTACATTTCATGAATGTGAAAAAATAAATAAATAAATAAATAATTTTAATTCCTCACCACCTTAAAAGCAAGAAAGAAGCCAAAATTTTGAAAAAGCAAAAGATGAACAAAATTGTTGACACATATTTATAAATAATATTATGCCAAAAAAATAAAAAATAAAAAAGGTGGGCAAAAGTGGAAAGAGAACCATTTGGTTGGAATATAAAAATCTAAAAGGAAAGATGCCCATAAAAAAATTTATATAAATTAAATATTCTAATATTTGACTTTTTTTTATGCGAAATGAATGTTGTAGATCATGTTACGTCAATATATAATATAAATTTTATTTTTAATATAAATATAATTTATATTATTTGATATTTTTATATTTTCAATTCACATATGTTATATTATTGTGGGCCTCTAAATTACTGGTTCAATAACTGTGTAAAATAACCATTTTGATGTGCAGTATGTGTGTGTACGACACTAAATAACCCTATATGAAATAAATAAAATTGATATGTGATTTATTTTTTCTATTTTTTCCTTCTCTCGTCTTTTAAATGCATTGTATCGAATTCATGATAAGTAGCATATTCATTTATTTAATTTTAAAAAAAAAAAAAAATACAACAAGGATTACCAATAATCACATTTATTGTGTATGATTAACATTAAGGTAAATTATATTTTATCATTCGAATTATGTTCAATTTATTATTTCAACTTTACGAAATTTTGACAGACGTATGGAATATGTCTGGACCATTTAAATTTTGGAAAAGAAAAAAAGTAATATGTAAATGTATGTTGGGAAAAGGAGAAGAGGGGCATAATGGTAGCTTTATTGCTTTTGAAGTTGCACTCTCAACTCTCAAGTTGGCTTTATGGCTTTTATGGGCTTTATGTGTTTGATGGGCAGTTGAAAGAGCAAAAAGGAGCAACGTGGAAGAATCAATTCCATCCTCATACATTGCAAGAATAAACGCACTCCAACAAAGATTTTCATTTTCAAACTCCCATACTCTTTTTTTTTTATTATTATTTTTTTTTTAAAAAAAAAAAATCATCATGAATAAAAAATTTTAAAAACAATGAATAAAAATATCAAGGGCATTAAAGTAATTTCACCCAAATAGTATATTGATGGCGAGCCGTACAATTGTAATATCAAAATTCAAATTATCGATTTGTCCCTTGGAAAAGAATACCAGCCGTAAAAAGAGAACTAAATAGAGGATTGAATGGGTGAATAGTAATTTACCCTATATGATCTTGCAAATGAGCAAAACTACCCTTATAAAAATAAATAGCAACTTATCCCTTGTATTTTTTAAAATAAAGCTCATTTTAAAAAACATAAAAAAATAAATTTTTTATATTTTAGAAAATAAAAAAGAGGTAAATTAAAATATCTAACAAATAGATCCCCATTAACTAAAATTTACTACATTTGTATATATTAACAAAAAAAAATTTAAATAAAAATTCATATTAAACCCGTAATTGACTCATTATTAACTTATAACAAATTAAATAATTTTTATTTAATCAAACTATCCTTATAAATTAAAAATATTTAACCTAATATAAATTTCAAGATTCACCATCTCTATAACCACACATTATGCAAAGAAACAAACCCTAGTAAATTCTAATAAAAGACACCAAATTCCCAAACCTCAATGCCATTCAAAGATGGCATATGTCAAAATCAAATCTTACCATAGGCCATCCAAGTCCTTGCCCAATTTCACCATAACAATGCAACAATCCATGACCATGATTAGAAAAGAAAACAACAACAACATTCCTTAGTCAAATCCAAAATGCACAACCACACACAACATACATTCCTCATCAATCTCATATTGCAAGCATCAACACCCCTACAATTAAAATCAAAAAGAAAATCAAACATTAAAAGAGAAATCTACAAGTAATAATTATTGGTTGGGGTTGGAACTTGTAGAAGAGAAGAATTGATTAAGTCAAATCTCCCCTCATAGACTATCAAAAAGAACAACAAAGATAGACTGCTCCAAACAGTGCCATTTTTCCCCTCTCACATCAAATCCCACAAACCCTAAGTTTTGATCCTTTCTTGGTAAAATTCCTACTCTCACTCTCAGCTATCTCATCTTTTGGCTGCCACTACTTAATGCTTTCTTTTCTTGTACATTTTCATTTGCTCCCATTTAATTTCTTCTCAGGATTGTTTGGATGGATTGATTTATTTAAAATTTTATTATTTTAGGAATAATTACAGTCTCTTTCGCTAAAATTTAATATAACTATACATAAATTTTATGTGGTTTGGAAAGTTATATTTAGCACCCTTGAAGTTTGTTTTTCATCTAATAAAATAAGTCTCCCCGTTAATCAAAATTTACTGAATTTGCTTATTTAAAAAAAAAAAACTTAATACAAAGTTATATTTATTATTTACCCTTGACTGGCTTATTGCAGGTCAAATAATATTTTCAGACGAAACAACCCTTATAACGGTGAAGATATACCTCCTCATAGGAATTAATGTGTGAAGAAGTATGAGGGTAATTTAGTTATAAAAAATATTTATTCGACCTGCTATAAGTTAGTAATAAGTCAATCAAATGTAAATATATAATTTTTTTTTATTTTTTATTTGTTAATATTAGCAAATTCAGTGAATTTCAACTCATGGAAACACTTATATGTTAGACGGAATCAAACCTCAGGGTGCTAATATAATTTTTCAAATCACAAAGGATTTATATGTAATTACACCAAACTTTAAGAGATGAGAGTGTAATTATCCCATTATTTTATTAAGAGAAAAAGAGAAAGGATTCGCATATGAATCAAGTGTGTTGCATTTAATGGGCTATATATAATTTGATCTAGAAAAGGAGTTTAATGCATGCACGAAAGTATTCTTCGACTTTTCAGTATTACGAGCGTTTCAGAAAAAAAAAATGTATCTTATATATCGAACGTAAAAGTTTTTATTATCGACAATTACAATAAAATTATATATTTTGTCCCTCTAAAGTATGCTATTCTCATCAATTATCTCCTTAAATTAAATAAACCTTTATTTATCCCCCTATTTTTAGATGATTCTTTAAATTAAATAAAAATTGATAAAATACCCTTGACTATTGATAATATAATATATTCACATTAATATCCCTATTATTAAATATATTAATCAATTTGAAAAGTTTATTCAAATATAATGTTAATAAATTAATTAAATACAAAATAATTATTTCAAAATTGAGTGTATAAATAGTTGTATTAAAAGTTAGCAAAAGTTTAGAAATTCACTAATTTTTAATTTACTGAACAAAGATGCATTTTTGCATATTAAAATTTTATCCACTAGTATTTAGAATATAGGCTCTACCCAAATTAAAAAAAAATTATTACCATATATGTGCTTAAATCTGGATCTAATGTAAAAATATTAGGTAAGGATGTGGGTCAATACTACCAAACTGGATTTGAGTCTGGGTTTGGATTTAAGTATTGCACAAACAATTGATAGGTTTAACGTGTTGGACCTAAGGTTATATCAATTGGTGAAATAGAGTTATTACATGAAACAACAAAGAAAATAATTACCCCACTTGACATTTTGGTGCCAAAACAATAGGCTGGATGATCACTTGTAATATTTTCGTCATTAAAATTATATTTGTATACTGCACAAACACAAGTTTATATGATTCTTTTAATTTAAAAGTACTAACATTGATCTTATCAATTTGTGATTAATTTAATTAATTTATTAACATCATAAATGAGCAACAATTGAAGACAAATTGATTGATATATTTAACTATAGAGAGCATTAATTGAATATATCATATTATTAATAGTCAAGCGTATTTTTATCTATTTTTATTTAATTTAAAGGATTATCAAAATGATAGGGGATAATTGAAAGTTTCTTTAATTTAAGAGGATAATTGATGAGGGTAGTATAATTTAGAGTGCAAAATGTATTTAACCCTTTATTATATAAATAATTGTCTATTCATGTATGTGTAAAATTAATTTATTTAATCAATTTTAAACAATCATTCAATTATAATTTTTTATTTTATTACATAAATATAAAAATTAAATTATGCACACGCATTAAATATAATTTCGATATTAGTTTTAACAATTTTCACATTTAGTATACATAAAAAAGTACAATTTAAAGATAATTAAATTTATTATCATTATTTAATGTAAGAGGTTTTTTTTTTCTTTTTGTTTTTTTGTTTTTTTTGGGCCATCATTACAAGAAAGAAATGAAGTTGGGGGTTGCTTGGGGAGGGAGAGTTTCTGTCTGTCATTCAAATATTTTGCTGTCACTCTCAAATTCTGAGCTTCTAATCCCTCACTATCACTGACTTCTCCCTGTAATCCCACCTGATTCTCTGTTCTCTCTCTCTCTCTCTCTCACACATACACACACACACAAGAACACAGTGAAAAGTGGAATAAAGCAAGAGATGGGATGAATGGAAAAGGAAGGTAAACCCCACAACAAAGCAGAAGAATGTAAAAAGATGGTTGTTTAGAGTAAGAGGAGGGGGAAAAAGTTACAGAAAGCAACTCCTAAACATTAAAAAACAAGAAAATTAAGGAAACCCCAGAAAACACACACTTGTTACAGAGTGTTTAAGTGGATTTTTGGGAAAGTTAAAGTGAAACTTAAGAATAATAAGACAGCAAAAACAAAAGAGCAAAAAAAAAAAAAAAGAGAGAGAGAGAGATAGTAAAACAAAGAACTGATGCACACCCATGGCAGGCTCTTTTTAAGTACAGAGTCACAGCCAACACACACGCATACACAGAGAATTCGCCTTTTCTTTCCTCCTTATATATGTGTGTGTTCTCTCTCTCCCTCCCCCACATTCAAAAGACAAGAGGAGTGGAGAAAATAAATAAAGGGGTTCTAAAAATACTCAAAAAAGAATGGTTTGAATACAGTAAAAAGATGGTGACTTTGTAAGGAGGTTAGTGGTGTGTGTGTGTGTGAGAGAGGGTGAGAGAAGGAGGGGGGGATAGAGAGAAGGTGAAAAGGGATCATACTAAATACATGGTTTTTGTGAATCAAATGTGAGAAAACTCCCAAGAAGAGTCTGGGTTGTTTCTTGCCTCATGTTGTCTCTATGATCATGTCTCTCATGCCCAGTAACTGCCTATTCTTTCTCTTGGTTCTTGCATTTTTCTTCACTTTGGCCTTTTCGTTTGAGGCCCGAAATCCTGAAGGTACCCACCAATGTTTCATTTGAGAAATAAAAATCCCTTTCTTTTTCATTCTTGGAAGTGAACTTTTGTGTTCTGACCTCTTTGTTTATGGTTTTGGCTTCTTTGTTTTTTGATTTCTTGTGGGCTGTAGTTGAAGCTCTTATTGCTGTAAGGGAAGCTTTGGATGATCCTCATGGAGCTCTGAGCAACTGGGATGAAGACTCAGTGGACCCTTGCAGCTGGTCTATGATCACTTGCAATTCGGATAATCTTGTTACTGCTTTGTAAGTCTTTACTTTTTTCTTCTCTCAGCTTTTCTGAATGTGTTGGAGTTCTTGAATTTCACTGTTGGATAAAGCAAAAATTTGAATCATCTTTTCTTGATTCGTGAACAAAATGTTGTGCAGAGGAGCTCCTAGTCAGGGTCTATCAGGTTCTTTGTCTTGGATGATTGCAAACCTTACAAACCTCAAACAAGTGTAAGAAAACTGCTAAACCTTTTCACACACACATGTTGGCTTGGTTTTGAGTTTTACATTACAGATTTTGAGCAAGTGAACAAAGTTTCTTGTGGGCTTGATTTTGAGTTTTACATTACAGATTACTGCAAAACAATAATATTTCTGGGCATATTCCGAAGGAGCTAGGCTATCTTCCAAACCTTCAAACATTGGACCTCTCCAATAACAGGTTATCTGGTCACATCCCAGAATCTGTGGGATTCTTGAATCATCTGCAATACCTGTGAGTCTTAACATTTTTCACAACTATTCTTAGCAAATTTCAGAATATAATTGCATTATACCTTCATATGCATTGCCTTATCAGGTGACATCCCTTTCTTGACTTTATATGTACTGTCTGTTATTGTGTTTGTCTTGTAATGAATAGGAGGTTGAACAACAATAGCTTGATTGGGGCTGTTCCTCTGTCCTTAGCCAGTCTCCCTCAACTTGCTTTCTTGTGAGTACTGATCTCACTGTTCTCCTTTATCTCTTACATTCTTGATTTTGTTGTTATGCTCAGAATCATATTCGGGGATTTTGTTCCACCTGTGAATTATGGGATTTTCTGCTTTTGTTGAATTTTTCAGGGATTTGTCCTTCAACAATCTCAGTGGACCTGTTCCCACTTTAGCCACCAAAACATTTAAGTATTTTTCCTGCAGAATTCTGTACTGTTTCATTTTAATACATGACTTTTAGTTTAATGTGTTCAAGTAATATAATCATATATGAAAATTTTTCATTAATGCATGTCTCTGTTTCTTGTTTGTATTAGTATGTTCTGTTTTATGCTTTAAGATCTTTGTTTCCTGGTTATTGTTATGTTCTTGCAGCATTTTTGGAAATCCTCTGATATGTGGAAGCCACTCTAGTGAAAAGTGTTCTGGATCAGCCCTGGCTAGTCCTCTTGCATTCTCTGTAAATCCATCTTCTGGTAACCAAGTGATTTTCTCTCTCTATATATATGTATATACATATATATATATATATGTATATACATATATATATATATATATGTGTGTGTGTGTGCGTGCGCGCACGAGAGCGCAAGCATACAAACTTCATATGTAAGTGCTTCATTTTTGCATTAATTCAGGAAGAACCAACTCTAGAAAACTAGCAATTGCTCTCGGAGTGAGCCTTAGCTTAGTCTCTGTATCAGTGGTCGTGTTTGGATTTCTCTTCTGGAAAAGAAACAAGAACAGGAAGCAGTCCATTCTAAATATTACAGGTAGCGAATCTTGCGCAAGTAAATAAATATATCGGTTACTGCATTTATAACAATCTACGTATATGTCATTCTCTTTTTATAACTATTTATTATATTTCATCCCAGATGTTCAAGAAGAGGACCTTGACCTTACAAAATTGGGAAATCTTAGGAACTTCACATTTAAAGAGCTGCAACATGCTACCGACAACTTCAGCTCGAAGAACATACTTGGTGCGGGGGGGTTTGGCAATGTTTACAGGGGAAAATTGGGAGACGGCACACTGGTGGCCGTCAAACGGCTAAAGGATTTGACAGGAACTACAGGGGAATCACAGTTCAGAACCGAACTAGAGATGATCAGTCTAGCAGTTCACCGGAATTTGCTTCGCATCATCGGATACTGCGCCACCCCAAACGAAAGACTTCTTGTGTATCCTTACATGTCTAATGGGAGCGTCGCGTCGAGGCTTAGAGGTCAGTACCCGTCTTGAGTTCGTGCAAATCTGCTAACTGTTACTACTGTTTTTGAGTTCTGATACTGCTTTATTAGGTGAGCATGATGTACAAATTTGTCAGCTGTGATCTTATGGTGGACCTCAGTATCGCATATAAGTTTAGAGCAGGGCCCATTTTAACTGCAGTAGATACTTGAAGATATCAAAGAATCTTTTTCATGCATCTTTGTATGGTGCATTTTGTTTCGACGTGCTTGGTTTACTGAACTTTAAGTTCCTCAAGGCCAAAAGACTGCCATTTGGAGGGTAGTTTGCTTTTGTTGTAAATAACGACAGCAACTTCATATGTAAAGCACGTTACAGTTTCGACTACTTTGTTCCAACTTTCCTTAGAAATGAAGATTAGCTTATCTGATTATTCTGGAGATGTTGGAAAATTTTAGTAATACTCTTGCATATACGAGTAGAATTGCCTGAAAGTATACATGATTCTATGGAACCTAATAAACACCTGAATTCTTACGTTGTCCAATTCAAACATTGTAATCTATAATGTTATTACATGATCGAAAAGTTTTGTGATAAAAAAAGTTGTGTAAATTGCTCCCCCCCCTGCTATCAGCTAGATCAAACAAATGTTGAGATATCAACTTGCATTTTAACGGGTAAATAATACATGTCGACTTCATTTTGTTTACATTATATATTACAGGGAAACCAGCTCTGGATTGGAACACCAGGAAGAGAATTGCGATTGGAGCTGCAAGAGGGCTGCTGTATCTGCACGAGCAATGTGATCCAAAGATAATCCATAGAGATGTTAAAGCAGCCAATGTGCTTCTTGATGACTACTGTGAGGCCTTTGTTGGTGACTTCGGCCTTGCAAAACTACTCGACCATGCTGAATCTCATGTAACTACAGCTGTTCGAGGCACGGTCGGCCATATTGCACCGGAGTACCTCTCGACTGGCCAGTCATCTGAGAAAACTGATGTATTTGGATTCGGTATCCTTCTTTTGGAGCTTATAACCGGAATGAGAGCTCTCGAGTTTGGAAAATCGGTGAACCAGAAAGGAGCTATGCTAGAATGGGTACGTTCTCTCTGAAAAGGATCCACGCTATGAGGTTGTGCTATAAATATTTTAATGTCAAAACACAAAAGTTTGAAAAGACGATCCTGTCTTCCCGTTTTTCGACTGTGATAAGCTAGAAGGAACAAGCACATCGTTTCGAACCTAGAAGTAACAACCTTGTTCCACTGCAGGTTAAGAAGATACAACAAGAAAAGAAGATCGAACTACTGGTTGACAGAGAACTGGGAATCAACTA
Organism: Sesamum angolense; assembly: GCA_034509725.1. Taxonomy (NCBI): domain Eukaryota; kingdom Viridiplantae; phylum Streptophyta; class Magnoliopsida; order Lamiales; family Pedaliaceae; genus Sesamum; species Sesamum angolense. Next base: position 13,082,718 of record JACGWL010000011.1, on the reverse strand, counting down.
TGACCACATTGAGGTTGGCGAAATGCTTCAAGTAGCTCTACTTTGTACACAGTACCTACCGGCCCACCGTCCCAAAATGTCTGAGGTCGTACGGATGTTAGAAGGCGATGGTCTTGTCGAAAAATGGGCATCCACCCATAACTACAACCACAGTGCTGCAAATTTGTCATGCAATAGTAGCAAGTCACGTTCAACCATTGCCCACGAGGACATGGATCATGATCATTCGAGCATGTATGGATGACGATGACCATGGATGACGACTACGACGCCCATTGCATGGAGCTGTCTGGTCCAAGATAGTACATTAGAAAGAAACAGAGCAGTAAATTAACTGAACTCATCTTTACTCGCAGCCAGAAATTTTGATCTGCTTCAGATAAAAAAGTCGAAAAAAGTTTCTTGTCTAACTCTTGATCTGCATCGGTATTTTGGTCTTGCACTGTACATAACCTTTGGTTTTTGTTTGATGAGTGTACTCTCCTTCAGCAAATTCAGATCATTCTACAGTAGATTGGGTGCAATTACTTCCATTCATTACTGATAATTGGGTTATGAGAAAGTCCCCCATTTTTTATAATCCATTGATATTGGATGAACTAAGAGCATCGTAAATTTGTAATAACTTCAATGTCAGTTGTAAAACTGGCGGATGTCTGTGGATGACATTGTTGTTTTAATTTTTAGGGATAATTATATTTACATTTCTGATCTATAGTTTATTTGCATAAACTACTCATATCATTTGCATAATTACATAAACGACAGTAAAAAATAGGTAGTTTGTGTAATGATGCTAACATTTTTAAGGTGGTGTAATTTTTCAAAAAAATAAGGGTTGTTTGTGTAAGTGATAACGATATTTGGTGGGTGTATGTGTAATTATCTAAAAGATAAGTGGTTTGTGTAAACATGTCATAGATCAAGGAGTGTAACTGTAATTATCCTTAATTTTTAAGTACGCACGTCGTTTTTTGTATGTATATAATAAATAATATTTTATGTTATAAAATATATTATAAATAAGAATAATATATAAACTCATATATTACATTAAAAAAAATAATAATGTATAAGTTAATATAAAATTTAAAAAATTGAATAAGTTAGTTGTCTTAGGGCATTTTTGGCTTAATAAAAAATTGTACAGCAGTATCGTTAACCGCCATTTATGAATGCGGATATCAATTTTTTTTATATTAGTATAGATGATAATTAGATTTAACATGCAAGTTAGTAATAAGTCAATCATGGTTAATATAGATTTTTTTTTATTTTTTTGTTAATATCAATCAATTCGGCGAATTTTGACTAACGGATGGACTTATTTGTTAGATGTAGGCAAACCTCATGGGTGTTAGGTGTACTTTCCCAAACCACAGGGGGTCTATGTGTAATTATACCAAATCTCAGGGGAGGGGAGTGTAATTATCCCTATATAAATGATCTACTATTTTTTTTAAAATAATTACATTTACACCCCTTGACCTATAGCATGTTTACATAAACCACCCATATCTTTTTTACAATTACACATACATCCATCAAAATATCGATATCACTTACACAAACTATTCTTTATTTTTTTTTAAAAATTTCACACACCCCTCTAAAACTTAGCATCATTACACAAACTACTCTATTCTTTTTTTGCTTTCAAGGATAGTTTTTGTAATTATGTAAAAGATAGTGATGGTTTGTGCAAACAAACTATTGATCAAGGAGTCTATATGTAATTATGCCTTTTTTTTTTTTTTTTTTTACGCAAAGTGTTATATAATATGGTTAAAATATTTTGTACTATGTCTACACTCAGAACAAAAGTCAGTCTTATTATTTTCTTATGAAAAATAAAATACATAAATGAATTATGTTGTAATTCTGAATGATGCCTTTTCATTTAATATATATTCATATATATATATAATTGTTAGTATATATTTGTATATATTAAATAAATTTATCGGAGGACTAAATTAAATATAATTAAATAAATTGAAACTAATTTGAAATTGAATTCAAAAGTTAAGGATCTAAATGAATTTTGCGTTTGAAAGCAGACCAAATTATCAGTCATCAAACTAAAATTTATAAGGTAAAATTATACTTTTGGTCCTATAACTTTAGGTCAGTAACATTTTTAGTCCTGTAACTTACACTATTATACACTTTAGTCAGTTTTTTTATGAATTTAATCCTGAGCATCTCACATTTGGTCCTTTTTTATCAAATAACTGTATTAACAATTTTGGTCATAACGACTCATAGTTATAGGACAAAAAATGAGATTTATTAAAGTTGAATGGATCAAATTGTTTGACTAAATTTGTAAAAAAAGGACCAAATGCGGGATGCTCAGAACTAAATTCGTCAAAAAAATTACTAAATGTGTAAATGAAATAAGTTATAGGACTAAAAGTGCTAACAACCTAAAGTTATAGGATAAAAATATAATTTTTCAATTTAATTTTGTAACATTTTACTCTTTGACATTATTTAAGGGTCAAATTTTAATATAAAAATCGTCAAATACGAACGTGAAACACAATATTTGAATTGAGTAGTTGTTTAGCATAAAATTTCATAAAATAAGTTACAAAATATGAAATTATGAATTATTCTATACATATTTCAAACTCCTGAATTTTAAATTTTGATATATTTTCAACTTAACAGTTATCGCTTGAACTTTTTTAAAATGTTCGTATCATATTCCTCGATCGGAGTGTGAAAAGGTACTAAACTATTTAACACTTTCACGTTTATTTTTGGCTTTTGTGCTCGTGCATGAATTCATTATTCGATAGGGTAAAAGTTTTCATTTGTAATTGTTATGCATAATTATTGGGATAATTACACTCCCATTCCTAATTTTTGGTATATAACTACACATAGACCCTTTATTTGAAAAATTATATCTCCCATGAGTTTGTTAAGCGTCGTTAGTCAAAATTTTATGAGTTTGTTTTATATTAACAAAAAAACTAAATGAAAATTGATTCGATTGATTTTTTTTAAAACTTATTGCAGGTCAAATAATTTTTTTTTTCGAACTAAACTATTTTTATAACGACAAATATTACATCATATCACATACATTAACTCGTGACGTATATGATGATAATTTGATAAAAAAAAAATATTTTGACTTATTATAAATTAATTGGGGTAAATATAATTTTTTTTTGTTAATATCCGCAAATTCGGGTAAATTTTAACTAAGGTATGTACTTATTTGTTAGACGAAAGCAAACTTCAAATGTGCTATATTAATTCTTAAATCATAGAAGGTATACGTGTAATTACACAAAATCTCATGAGAGGAAAATGTAATTATCCCTAATATATTTAATTGTAAAATTTTATATTCCGTTGCGCCTTCCTTGCACCTTTGATTCAAATACCTTATAGGGATTAATAATAAAAAACATTAAAATTTTACCATGACAATTTGAAGCAAAATTTAATTAATTAATTGGTAAAAAAAGAACTCGCGCAGTCAGTTGCTAGTCTGGGTTAAATTATTAAGGTAAAATTATACTTTTGGTCCTATAATTTTTTAATTATACTTTTAGTCTTGTAACTTACTCCATTTACACATTTAGTCCTTTTTTCATTAATTTAGTCCTGAGCATCAGACATTTAGTCTTTTTTGGTAAATTTAGTACGTATTGATAATTTTGGTCCTAACGACTCATAGTTACAGGACAAAAAATGAGATTTATTATAGTGTGGAATGAACCATAATTGTCAACACTGACTAAATTTAATCAAAAATGACCTAAATAAATTTAAGTCCTACAAAATAAATGAGTTTTTGCCTTACTAGGGAGTGTTTGCAATCGTTTTAAAAAGTATTTTCTACTTCTACTTTTAGAAAAGTACTTTTAAAGTGTTTAGAATCCTATATTCTGTTTTTAAAACGGCTAAGAAAAGCCCTTTAGGCAAAAAACTAGAAGCATTGCTTTGATTTTTCTGTAAATAAATCCAACTTCATTTTTTACGACTTCACTATCATTGTAATAATCTTTGTTCAACTTTATTGCTTTTGGTTTATTCTTGAAATTGTATATTTAAAGTTGATTTTATTTAACAATAATCAAATTCACACTAGATACTTAATATTTTAATGTTTTATTTTCTATATCATCTAATTATATTATTTTGCTCACATATTATTATTTTATTAATTAATATTATCTGTATTGCAATCATGAAATTTAATTATTGTGATCAATAATTATATTACTTAGTGTGAGCATTATTAATTAAAATTTATTTTTAAAAAAATAAATATAAAGTATATTAATAAGGAGAATAAATATAATTTTCTGTCTAATAAGGATGTATTTGTGGTTAATACTAAACCTCAAGGGGTGTGGATATAATTCATCCATATATTAAGATAATCCCGCAATATATTATAAACAAAAATGGCTACTTTACCCAAAAAAAAAAAATATTATATTTAAGTACAAAGTATGTAAGATCATAACATTTAACCCCCTCAATATTTTAAAACATTATAAATTGGTCCAAAGGGCATTTTAGTAAAAAAAATTGGTCAAATCATAGTCAAATTTTTTATCAGGGGTATTTTGGAAATAACATGCATTGGCGGAGTTAAATGTAAGATGGATCAAACCTCAAGAGTGTAAATGTAATTTTTGATCTAACATGGATGTATTTATAATTATGTCAAACCTCAAGGGGTGTTGATGTAATTTACCCTTTTTAATAATATGAGAATAATGTAACTAGACAATATAACAAATAAAATATAAAAATTCTAAAATATTAAATATGTGAAAGTGTGAATTTTATCATTGTTAAATTATTCAAATTATTTAAATATTTTAACATCAACATTAAATATGTAATTTTAAAAATAAATACAGAACAATAAAATTGAATTAAGATTATCATAATGATGGTAAAATAATTAGAAATGAAATTAGATTATTTACAAAAAAAAAAAAAAAAAAATCAAAGCAGCTAGAAGCACAAGTGTCTAAAACTTTTGGCCTAAATACTTTTCTTAGAGTCAAAAGGTGAAAAGCAATTTTCTCAAGATTGCCGGCGTGAGTTTGTTGTAAGTTATTTCATTGGTATAAGTTATATTATTATTCTGATTGAACCGACATATTATTCAATTTATTAAGATATTAATATAGTAATTTAATTATTCCTTAAAATAAAAGGTTGGGTCAAATTATAAATGAAACACTAGTTCAAGCCCCTATGACTAATATAATAAATTAATTAATTCTTACCTCAAATTTTTATTGTAATAAAGTGAAAAATCTCATAAAGCTAAGATAATTTTTGTTGCATGCATTTGAATTAATTTGTTCTTGCATACTCACGGTCACCAACTCTGTTTACTCCTTACTAATCAGTTTTCTTATCTTTTTTATCAAATAATTTTTTAAAGGGATAATTATATTTACACCTCTGATTTATAATTTACTTATACAAACTATTCATATCTTTTGAATAATTAAAAAGTACACCTGACAGCAAAAAAATAGCGATAGTTTGTGTATTGATGCTAATATTTTTTGGATGTATGTGTAATTTTTCAAAAAAGTAAGGGGTGGTTTGTGTAAGTGATAATGATATTTTGGTGGGTATATATGTAATTATCTAAAAGATAGGGATAGTTTGTATAAACAGATCATGGATCAAGGGGTATAAATGTAATTATCTTTTTTTTAAAAACCAATCAAAATTAATATCAAGTGGAGTTTTGGCAAAAGCAAAAAATAAATGTTTACCAAGTTTTTTTTTTTTGGTTGAGAAAAAAAAATCAAAAATAGTATTTTTGATTTACAAATTCTGCTTTCCAACTGTTTAAAATTAACTCCTAAAGAAAAAACTGTTTAAAATTAAGTTGATTTAAGTTAAAATGTATATATATAAAAAAATCTCTACCAACTTTGATAATTTAATTTTCAAATATTTCCAAATTTCACATCAACTAACAGCATTTTGTCTTTTGAACGATGATTGTTTTTACACTTTGATAGTTAAATATTTTTTATGTTAAATTTACCATCTCAATTTTATAAAATTTTGTACTTTGGTATTTATAACTGTTTTTCAATAAAAGTTTTTTATCGAGAAAACATCACATGCAATGCATATGTGATATTTAGAGATTACGTGATGTGCTATTTTTACGTATGCACAATGTGTGATGTTTTTTCGGCAGAAAAATCAACAAAAAGACGGTCAAACATGGCAAAGCGTAAATTTCGTAAAGTTGAGATGGTAAATTGAAAAAAAAAAAAAAAAAATTGATGGCAAAATGTAATTTACCCTAAATTTTAATCATAAAATATAAATATTAATATCAAATATGTATAAACTAACAAACAATGACTATTAGATTAGATCAACAACTACTATTAAAATAGAGCAATTCGTATATATTAGTAGAACTCTAATACACGACCTCTTGATAATTAAACCTCAATTTTGCTAATTAAGTTATACCTCATTTTCAAGCAGAAGAAGTGTATTTTTTTCTTACATACAAATAATACAAACACACAAAATATGTAAGCTGACAAGTTTAATCAATTATTTTGGTTTATTCATAATATATATTAGGATAAATTATATTGATACTCTCTAATGTTAGGTTTAATTACATAAATACTTCCTATCTTTTATAAAATTATGATTACATTCATTGAGATTATAGATGTAATTACAAATACCATCCTATTCAATGGTAAAACTTTACATAAACACCTATTTAAGGACATAGGATATTTGCGTAGTTAGGTCTAACCTTAGGAGGTGTCGTTGTAATTTACCTTACATATTATTTAAATTTAGGATAAACTACAGCGATCTCTTATGAGATTTGACATAATTAAGAATACTCATTCATTATTTGAAAAATTATAAATACCCCCCTAATGTTTATATGAAATTATATAATCGTTGGATGGAAGTATGAAATTATCAATTTTGCCCTTACTGTATTTTTTTGTACTTTTAAAAAAAATTAAAAACTTATAAAAAAATCGAATGGGATGGATGGAAAATTTTAAAAATTATAAAAAAATCATCCACTTAGTCTATAAAAAATTAATTTTTTTATAAAATAAATAAAATTATAAGTTGTAATCCACAAGGGCATTTTGATCAGTTCACCATAAAAGATGGATGGAAACCTAACGGATTTGACTATGACCGCTTAAATTAGGGGGTGTTGGTAATTTTTTAAATAACAAGGGGGTATTCATAATTATGCCAAATCTTAGGGGAGGTCGTTGTAATTTTTACCCTTAAATTTATAGAAACTAATAGGGTTAACTACACTTAGACCCATTTAAAATTCATTGTTTACACCTGACCATCTTTTGTTAGGGTTTGGATAAAAATTGCTGATGTAAATAATTACATATATTTTTAATTTTACCCCTTATTTAACACTCTTGTGTAATAATTTTATACTTATAAGAAAAAAATTAATGATACTAACCTCACTCTATATAGATATTATATTTATTCTTTTATAAGTACAAAAACATACATGAAAATATTAAATAAGAAGCAAAATTGAAAATTTCCATAACTTCTTTTGCTAACGTCAATATTTTTCATCTAAACCCCAACGGAAGGGGTTAGGTGCAAATGGATAATTTTTAAAGGGGATGTAAGTATGATTTTTTACAATTTTTTGGGGCAAAGTATAATTTCGTACTTTAGAAGGGGTGTACTTGTAATTAACCCAAACTAATAATATCAAAATGAATTATATTCCATCTTTAATAATAATTTTCAGTGAAATTCTTAGTAGGTTTCCTTAAACCCTCCCCCTTTCTCCTCCTCCTCCTCTCTCTCTTCCCCGCCCATAAACCCATTCTCTTCCTTTGAATCTGCCATTTCTCGTGGTTCAGGGCTTCAGGAAAAGCTGTCAGCATCGATCCGGAGAGGTAGATTTCTCGAACAATTTTATTTTTTTCCGTTCGAGCTACATTAATTTATCATTTAATTAATTTCATCATATTTTAGAATGGAATTCATTTGGAGCTGTAATTATTAAGATATTTCCGCATTTGGATCTTGTTGACTGCTATTTTTGCTCGGTTCATATTATTTGTAAATTGTGATGTGAAAGATTTGGGTTATGTTTTTTGTGGAATGCAAAATAAGGATGCTAACACTGAGTGGATGGGTATCGGAGGTCATTGATTTTCATGTGGAATGGTAGGAGAAACTCTTTATGTTACATGTTGGTTGCTCAATCTTATAGCATGTAAGCTGTGTTCTTAGCTTACTAATGTTAGCCACATCAAACAAAAAAGTAGGTTGGACTTGATTCTGAAAAAAGTTTGAGTTTTGGAATTCAGTTTTGCTACAATTACGAGCACCATATGCTAAAACCCCAGCTGGCAGGTAAACAACACTCAAAGTTTTGAGGGAGAGCACTACACTGAGAATAAAGAAAGAAAAGTGTTTCCTGCTTTGTGGTATTCAAAGATTTCAAGAAGAGAAGATAAACATCAATTGTGCTAACGCTTGTAAAATGATCAGCATGTGACGGAAATATTTAGTATAGAGTGCATGGACGAGTTTCAAATCATATTCTTTTACAGGAGAAGGGTAGTGTCTAGCAATGCATTGGCTTTTTTTTACTGAGACAACCAATTTTATGCTATGAATATATTAACATATTTTAAACTTAAAAAATCTCATGTGTAAGAAAGGAAAAAGTTGTGATTTTTTAATTTCAGAGATTACTTTAAGTTTTAGCCAAATATTCAACAAATTGGACAATTTTAGGGACAGAATGATGCAACTGAAGATAAAATGGGGGTGTATGACTAACTCTATGAGGGCAAAATGGAATTTATGCATTAATATCTTATATCAAATTTCCTTAATTTATTTGAGGGAACTTGAGAAGATGGAAGCACTCTGAACCAACATGTTGCTTTTGTCCGAGGTTTAAGTTCTGCAATCCACAATCTGTGCTTAATAATGTATTTTTGTGTCCCCTTCATGTTTCTAGTATTCGCACAGGCATACTACGAGGGCAACATAATATGTGTTCTATTTATTGGTGCCTATTTCAGGTAAATATATTACCTATATCATATTACAAATTTACAACTCTTTCTTAGTCAAATGATGTTGCATGCATTGCCTCATGCTTTTTGTTTTTCCAGTGCCATCTGAGTCTGTTTACTATTCCTTTTGCTGATACATTGTTCATTGATTTTGAAGGATATCTGAATAATATGATGTATGCTCCTTTTTTGGACTTTTTAATTATATAATTTCATCTTGGGTCTTGAGGAAATTAGTTTTTCATGATACTGTTGTCAGGTTTTGGACCGCAAATCCGTTGTAATTAAATGGGTTTGACACGAGGCATGAAGCGTCCCATAGAAATTCTGTTCAAAAGATTGAGTAGTCCAGTAAATTGTGGCAATGCTTATCCTGCTTCAAACTATTCCCATCCAATCAATGGGTTTGGGATATTCTTTACACAAAAGTACTCCTCTGAGGTATCCGCATCCGAACAAATGAATCTTATAAAACAACTGAGGGAAAGAACAAGTGCTCCAATCAAGGAAGTGAAATCTGCTCTTGTTGCTTGCAACTGGGATATCGGTGGGTCTGCAAATTTCCTTATTGCTTTTCCATTTTGGGATTTTGAAGGTAGCATGCGTGCTTGTATGATAGTAAGGAGTTGTGTTGGATGCAGAGGCTGCACAGAAGGATTTGAGAAAAAGAGGAGTTGTTCTTGCATCAAAGAAGTCTTCTCGAACAGCTGCTGAGGGTTTGCTTGCCTGGGCTCAGAATCAAAATAAGGCTGTTATTTTCGAACTCAATTGTGAAACGGACTTTGTAGCCAGGAATGATATTTTTCAGTATTTGGTCAGTATAAGATTCAATTCCTCCCTTGTCTGCACAGTTATCTCCTATTGCCTAGAACATAGGAACTTTGTCTTGAGCTTCTGGCCTCACCAAAATTTACTATAAATTGAAACCATTAGTTAACATCACGTCATGTGTGCACTCAGGAGATCTTTTGTTCCAATAATTTATTTTCCCTTATAATCCTACGTTTGTTTCTGTTCAATACTTTTTCTTGATCTATTCTCTGACATATACCTCTGCAAATTGTGATATCTGCAGGCCCTATCTTTGGCGAAGTCTGCTTTACTGCTTGAAGGTTCTAAACGGGCTTCTGTAGCTGTTCCTGTTAGACCTGAATGTCTGGAGGTTAGTAACTTTCTCAGACGTCTCTGTAGAACTCTTAATGTTTATTTCTAGTTAGCAATGTATTTAATTTTCGTTTCAATTTCCTTATTTTTGTCAATCCCTTGACTCCAACCACTCTAACTTTTCAAGCTATCCATCTTGTAAATATATCTCACGAACTTTGAAAGTTATGCTTGTTTGTCTGTCATGAGGACATGCATCTGTTTTATGTCTCGTTGAAGGTCAATCGAGGATCATGGTACCATAAGATTTTTGTTTTTTTGCAGGATTTGAAGATAACTTTGACCATCCTAAACTGACTGGAGAGAAAACTGTTCAAAATGCAATTACAGAAGTGGCTGCAATGATGGGGGAGAATATCAAACTTGGAGGGGGTTTTGCAATATCTGCACCTTCATATGGTGTATTGTCTACGTACCTCCATACGAGTCCCAAACCAGGTAACAAGACTTCAAATTTCCTTGCGATGGCTGAACTTGAAATTTGTTCATGCAATGTCATCTTACAGATGATGAACCAATAATTGTGAACTTTCAAATCTCTGAATTGCATTTTAATCAAATAATACTTGACTCTTAACACGGTTTGTCTCTCAATTGGAAATTCAGGTTTAGGGCGCATTGCTGGACTTTTATCACTTGAGGTAGAGGATAAGGATGTCTCACTGGACGCTGTCCAGCGAGTTGGATCAGAATTAGCAATGCATGTAGTAGCTGCAAAGCCATTATTCCTGACCAAGGAAGATGTTTCCTCTGATGCATTAGGCAACGAACGTGACATTCTTAGGTCTCAGGTACTTCTTGGATATTGTTCATTCTATGCAGAACGATCCAAAAATCTGAAATTGCATAGATATGCTAAATCTCTGTGTTGTTCTTGTTACGGAACCCAATGGCCTCTCATGTTCTCAATAAAAATGAAAAGTGAAAACTGTTCTTGTACTTGTTTTAGTGACCTGACTTGATTAAGTAGGAAAATTATCTGGAAGTACGTATTAGAAGCATGGCCTGAAGCCAGCTGAGACTGGGTGGCTGGATGCCTGGAAAGTTGCCCCCTGCATATTGGGCTTGGTTGGTTTACAAATCACCAGGCCTTAAACATATGATTAAATGAGAAATGTTCAATTTGGGTAGCTCAGAAACCATTGGGTTAAAACTATTTATGGCTTCATGGTACTGGACTGCTTCAAGTATTTTACTTTTATCACTTCGCCTCCATACACGGCAGACTTAGTCCATATCTTACCATCCAATTCTCTATCTGCTGATTGTTGAGTCTTAGTGACTATGAACATTAAAAAACCAGAAGAATCGAAGGGCTTGGAGGTAGGTGTAGCTTAGTAAATGACAATGGAGTATCAGAACAATCCATATCATTGGCAAAGAATAGAAGGATAATACATGAAAATGAAAGAATACTGACTGGCTACAGGACAATGTTCATCTCTTCTATGGATTTTTCCTGGAAGGTAGGCTGCTACAGTTTCGCTCTCTAATTTTATCTCGGAATTTCTTTTTCTATTGACTCTCAGGCTAGAAGCCTAGAAGAATCTTGAAAGATCTATTTCACTGGAGCTGCAATGGGTTACATGAATTTTTAGGATAATTATTCTTGTTCAATTGTGTAGATAGGAAGGTTGTTCTTTTATGAGTGGAGGATTCTGTATAATGCAGTCATTGTTAGCATTTCAATTGATTGTATATAGTTTTGTCATAGTTATGGCATCATGGTCAATATTTGTCGATCTAGTGTTCAACCAATCATTAGAGAGCTGATAACTTTTACTGCTTGATAAATGGTATGGGTTTCAAAACATTGGTTACAATTGTGCATCATTTGGAGCAATGTCCAGTAAGTTCTCTCTTGGTTTCAAACATTGATTAGGAGGTGTATCATATGGAGCAATGTTCCCAATTATTCCTTTTTAGTGAATGGAAACATGGGCAAGTCACTTGAACTCTAAACTCTTGGTTACTAAAGATTTTACTGGCTGTTACTCGCTTTAAATTTGATTTCCTCCAAAAAGTTCTATGTGTTACTTGGGTGTGACCAGAGCTTGCTGGTGTTGGATGGAGTGGAATTAATTCATGTGGATGGTAGTTTTTGTTTTCTTTTCCCCTTTTTTGTGTGTTTGAGTTTATGGTCTCTAAATAATTAAGCTTGTGAGTTATTTTACTTCTGTGAAAATATTGCCTTCTCTAGGTTGAAACTATAACTATTTTGTTGCTTCTACAGGCTGAAAGTACTGGGAAGTCTCAGATGGCAATTGATAAAATGGTTGAAGGTCGTCTAAGAAAGTATTTCGAGGAAGTAGTTCTTATGGAGCAAAAGTTTGTTGTGGATGACACAGTAACCATTAAGGTCTGAGGCATCTTATTAGATGTTATTGACTATCTTTCTCTTGCACTTCTACCCCTGCCTCCATCTGCTTCATTGACAAAGAATGCTTGTGAAGAAAATCCAAAGGACCTAACACATACCAATGATAAAATATGCATGTTTCTTAGCAATAATTTTGATATATTCCATTTAATGCAAGTCTATTAAAGCTAATGAAGTGGAGGGTAAAAGAGTTAAACTAGTCAATCATTTGAAGTTCTCATTTTAACGCACTTTCAGCTGTTAATCTGTGGTGTTGCTGCTATGTGCTATTACAGGGTTGATGGTTCTTAGTATTGAATCAATGATTTAGGTACAACTGTGGCACAATGTTCTGCTTTGAATTGCACAATCTTGGTTGTTTGATGTCAAAGTCTGAGCAATGGTTCTAATCCATTTATAACTACTATCAAACTGTAATTACTTTGAAGTAGTTTCATTACAACCTGTTCTTCTAGGTCGAGGTGGTTATGTAATTTGTTGCGAGTGTTTTTCCTTAATATTTAATGCAACTCTCGCAGACGCTGTTAAGCAATCTGTCCAAGGAAGTGGATCCACTGTCAAAATTGGAAACTTCCTAAGAGTAGAAGTTGGAGAAGGACTTAGAAGGTATACTCTGTTTACATTTGTACTATTTATTTATTTATGACCATTCTAGTGGATTTACCCATTTAGCTCTTTGAAGATCACTGTAACAGATTGTCTAAATTTTGCTTACTTTTTGGAGGTTTGGCGTATTGACTATTTAGGTATAAATATTTGACCCTCTAGGATAGAGTAATTTAATCAAGTGTTTTTTGGTTATACATGATATATGATTTGACAGTTATGTTCTATCTCTGATTATCTACATATTTCCTCTTTCCTTCTTGTACATATTTCTTCCCCTCGCTTTGTTTCTCTCTCTTCCCCCCTTCTCCATCATCCTCTTAATTTGTTTTTCTTCACTTTGTTACTTGTATTGCATTCACTATGTGCATGCAACCCTTTTTCCATCATCATCTTCCTCAATCCCACTGTTTTTCTCTCTTTTGTTCCTTCATCTGCTTCTTCATCTTTCTTTCTGCTGCTGAACTCCTGGAACCAGAAAATAATTTTTCATCAACCCCCTATCAGAATCTAGTTTTTCATCATTTTAACAGCCTCCCTCAGCCACCAAAATCTAATTTTATGTGTGGGAACCATGATTAGGTCCGAGTTGGAGGCCATGCCTGTTGTGTAGAATTGCTTTCAGAGACTGTAATTAGATTCTAGTCAGCACTCTCATCGATAACATAATACTAGGAGTTGCACCAAAGGACTTGGTAGCTTGAGTGGCCATTCATGAATGCAGCAACAATTGAAGGGTGCTGGAGAACAGGAGTGTCTTATTGCTGGATTACAAGTTAAAACAACATAAGCAGTGGAGGTGGTGTAAGAAATGAAATTGTTTCTAGCTAAGAATCGGACTTTGGTTTCTTGGTGACTCCTAGCAACACCTAAAAGGAGTGGTTTTATGTGGATAGTTGGATGTTATTTTAGTCTTTCGACTCTAAAGGTTAGACTGGTTGTGAATCCCACATGAGATGTACAATCTCCTTCACATAGTCAAAAACCTGGGCCTTATTTTCATTATGGAACTTCCGGCCATGCAGCCAAAATCTCAATATGGAAACATATTATATCAAGCAAGTATGATCATAACTTACGTGGACGGGGTCAATGGGGTGATCAACAAGACCCATGGTAGGTTGGTGCGACCTCCATTGCACTTAGGAGGGCACCCATCTAAGATCAGACCAAGTGGTCGAGCCTACATCATGATTTTGTGGTAGAGGGGCCGCACCCTCTCAAAACCAAAAAAAAGGAAGCAAGTACATCCTAGTGCAATCTCTGCTTGATTGTTTTTTGGTGTCAGTAAAGTCGTTAATCATCATATAACAATGTTTGGTTCATCATTGACACTGAGCATTACATTATTACAATTTCTTGTTTAGTTATAAATTTTGAGACATACATCATCTTTGCTCCCAAAAGAATAATAAAAAACTTGTATTAATGTGAAGGTTGTTTGAGGTGAAGCTGTTGATTCTGTCCTTACTCACCCTTATCCCTGCATGTTTTACCTACTCTTTCACAGGCTTGAAGCCGTCAGTGGAACTGAACCTCTTTCCAGGCTGCTGCTTAAATGCATGGTAGTTCTCCCCACATAAGATGAAAATGTTGCTGCAGATTTCCAGGACAAATTTGAGGGAATGAGCTTTCTCTCTCGTGTGACGTGTATTTACAAGTAACTGACAATGAGAATATTAGAGCCTTCATGTAGTTAATTTTTGAAAGAAAAATTCGGGTTTTGTACTTCATTTTATTGAATTGTACATCGTCCCCGAAATTAGAACTAGAATAATCACCCTTTTTGCTCCTCATGTTTCACTTGCAGCATTAAGCTTACAGTGATAGGAAACCTCTAGGCTCAGGTTACTTCTGAATATGATGGTTAAGTTATGACATTATCTTAATATAGTTTATGACCGACGAAAATTGTCTTGTGTGCATGTAAGTTATGGACAATGAGAATACGAGTCTGTGCTGCAGCAGGTGGATGATGGGCTCTGGATTCAAAATCTTGGTCATGTATTTTACTACATTGTTCAACTACGAGGAATTTCAATTTTGTCTAATTGTTACAGGGAAATCACATGTTGCTTATGTTGTTTTTCTTCCAGCACAATAGCATGTATGTTGTAGTTGTGATCATGGAAATTGTCAAGTTCAACTGCAAGCTTTTCACCCAACTTATAACTAAATTTGCATCTCCTGAATTTGTCTTGTTTTGGGCAGAGTCAGGACTTTGTGTGCTTTAACTGTCCAACAGTACATTAAAATTTTAATTTTGGTGGGAAGTACTTTTATTAGCAAAGAATGTATTTTTATTATTAGGGGTAGATTTTGTAATTATATAGAAAAATAGGGGTGATTTATACAAATGAATCATAAGTCCGGAGGTGTAAATAGAATTATCTCTAAAAATAAAGTTTGAAGTTGATTTTTTGAAAATATTAAAAACCATTTAGATCAAGCTAGCGTTAAAAAAGTTCAATTTATTATTAAACTTTTTTAACCAAAAAACAAACTACATATCAATATATAATAATATAGAGTTTTTACACAATAGTTATCACACATAACTCCATTCGGGAGATTATTGTAAGATATAATTTAAATTTATCTGTTAGTCAAAATTTATCTAAAATTTTGAACAATTTGTATAAATTGTGTCATCAATATTGGACGTTGCCCATCTTTTGCTAAATGATTCGCTGCCTGGTTTGTCTCTCCGTATCATAATGCAAGCTGCAAGTTGAGGAACTCAATCGAGCTCCTTCGAAACTCGAGGTGAACCCCAATTGGTGAACTCGAGGCCTGAAAATGTTACAAATTATCAATATTAATTAAATTTAAATAAATATTATAATTAAGTAAATTTCAACTTTTGTGGTTTAGATTGTTTGATATAGAAAGGTTCATTTTAATTATTTTATTTTAAATTTAATTCATATATTACTTTATTTGGGAATACAGCCTCATTGCATGCTATCCAGATATATTCCATAATGTGATTGAGAGGAGGCTGGTTTTGTTAGTCTTGTTTTTTTTTCAATCTGTGAAATATATCTCAGAAGCATGCAGGTTGGGCATTTGGCAAAACAATATGCTATATCTCAAAAAAATTTCGTTCGGATCACATTTGGTCGAATCAAATTAATTATAGAATAAATGTTTCATACTTGTTATGTGATTGGTCACTTTTTTTTTAACGATACACCAATTATATTGCAAGTATATTACACTTGCCATATAATTTATTTAAATTTGACCGAATCGGGTTCGAATTAGACATTTTTCCCCTATATCTCTTACCAAGGATTAATGTTATGTCCATCTCCTATGTTCCATTTGATGGATTTTTTTAATGGATAATTACACTCCTATTTCATGAGGATTGGTGTAATCACACGTAAACCCCATGTGATTTGAAAAATTACATCTGACACACTTGAAGTTTGTTTTGTCTAACAAATAAGTTCATCCGTTAATCAAAATTCACCAATTTGCTGATATTGACAAAAAAAAAAAACCCTATATCTATCATCAATTGATTTATTACAGATCACATAAATATTTTTATAATCAAATTACCCTTATACGCCTTCATACATTAATGCATGAGAGGAGGTATATCTCCCGTTATAATGGTAGCTTAGTCCGAAAAATATTATTTGACCTACAATAAGTCAGTAAGAAGTCAATCAAAGGTAAATAACAATTTTCATTCAGTGTTTTTTTTTTTTTTCTTAATATCAGCAATTTCAGTGAATTTTGATCAATGGGGCACTTATTCATTAGATGGAAGCAAACTTCGGGGGTGCTAAATGTAATTTCTCATATCACAAAAAATTTACATATAATTACACCAAATCTTAAGGGAAGAGAGTGTAATTATCCCTTGTTTTAACTAACTCTTTTGTTAAAAAAATGTTGCTCTAC
This sequence comes from Sesamum angolense, assembly GCA_034509725.1. Lineage (NCBI taxonomy): Eukaryota > Viridiplantae > Streptophyta > Magnoliopsida > Lamiales > Pedaliaceae > Sesamum > Sesamum angolense. The sequence goes on along the minus strand of JACGWL010000011.1, from coordinate 13,065,561 downwards.
ACCCAACTATGGCTTGAAAGCCGCATTAAGGAAGGTATTACATAGTTGGACATTATTGAATTAAACATTCAATTTTTTATAAATATTTAATATTTTAATAATATACATGACAAAAATTCAAATATGAGATATACTGGTTGAAATAAAATTTATTATTTTTTGAGGAAAAAATAATAATTGTTATCAATGTACAAGTGCAAATATTAACCAAAAATAGATTTTTTTTAACACGCGAGGATTATAAAATAGTCCTTAATTAATTAAACTTGTTTAAGAAGTGTTTTTTTTTTTTTTTTGTGGTAAATTGCATAACACCCCCTGTTTTTAGAAAAATAGTGCGAAATCCCTATGTATTATGTTTATAGACAAAAAACCTCCTGTGTTATCTAAAAAATAGCAAAATACCCTCTCTCCATTAAAAATTAATGGAGAGTGCATATCACTCACCTAAAATGAGAGTGAGCTTCTTTTTTAATATTTTTTGACATTATTTATATTTACAAATGTCTTTTTTTTTAGAGGTATATTTACAAATGTCTATTACACCCTTTTATATATATATATATAGAGAAAATCACTATTTTAGTTTAAATATATTTTAATAAATTATATATTATTGGTTAATGACTTTATTATTTAGTTTAAATATTATTTTAATTTTATTTATTTATGAAATATATTAACTAAACATAAAAATTCATAAAACGTATGTAAAATTTTTAAAAGTTAACTAAATTAACAAATCACAATACAAAATTAATATACTAAAATTCACTTTTCAAATTATAAATTTATATGTTTATAAATAAAAGTTACTTATAATAATTAGATATTGTTAAATAAATTAAATCATTATTTAATTTAAATATATTTAAATAAACTATATTTAGTCATGAAATATATTAATAAAATGGTAGACTACAATGACCTCCCCTGAGGTTTGACATAATTACAAATACCCATCGTTGTTTAAAAAATTATCAATATCCCCCTGAATTTAATAACCGTCTAATAATTAGTCCAATCCGTTAGGTTTTCATTCATTTTTATGGTGAATTGACCAAAATACCCTTCTGGATTAAAATTAATAATTTTATTTATTTTTTATGCACGAAGTGGATAATTTTTTAAAAACAAATTAAATTTTTTTATCCATCTCGTTTGATTTTTTTATAAATTTTAAATTATTTTTGAAAAAAGTAAAAAAATGCAGTAAGGGCAAAGTTGACAATTTTATACATCCATTTAAGAATTACATAATTACATCAAACATCAGGGGAGTATTTATAATTTTTTGAAACAACAAGGGGGTATTCATAATTATGCCAAACCTCAAGAGAGGTAATTGTAATTTACCCTATGATTTAAACTAAAAAATTTGAAATTTTTATTATTTTTAAGTTCTGAAAAAATTAAAAAAAAAAAGTTTGACATCTTCTTCTTCGTCGGCCGCCTCATTGCCGACGGAGAAGAAGACTCCGGCAATGGGCGACCAGAACTTCGGCGACAGAGGCAACGTTGGCGACCGCCTAGATTTAGGGCGAATTTAGAAGGGGTGACGGCGAGGTCGCCCCCCTTCGCGGGGGCGACTCCGCCATCGCCATTTTTGCTTATGTAGGGCGATGGCGAAGTCGCCCAGTGTCTTCACGGCGATGCCGCAAAGACGGCGTCCATCGCCCCTACTGTGTGTATATATATAACTATGCATATAAATGTATAAATATACATATGTATATAACTATATATATAAATACATATTTAATATAAAATATACTTTAAAATAACTTTAAATTTGAACCGTCCATTTTAAATTATTGATGATCAATAGCTATAATAACAAGGGTATAACGGTCAACTCCTTAAAAATTCTAATGCTGTTAATTTTTACCAATAGAAGGGGAGGGAGAGGGAGAGGGAGAGTGTGCATAATTTTAAAAAATACAGGGATTTTTCTGCCTATAAAATTAACACAGAGAGTTTTTAGTTAAAAAATAAAAACACAGGGGATGTTTTACGCAATTTACCCCATTTTTTTTTTCAAATACTACATAATTTAGCTTTTATTTTTTTTCACTTTTTTTACAAACACCACTCTCTTTTGATTCTGTTACGACTTTCTTTTTTTTTACAAAAATTACTTCTATTAAAATACAAATTCTCACAAACACTCCTATACGTGGTTGGTTAAATTAGAGTACATTTTCTTTTTGTTAAATTTCATTAAAGAAAAAGAATATCCCTTTCAGTTACAAAAATTAAAAAATATGTATTAACACCTATACAAATAGATAGGGAGGATTGTACACGCGCTTTGTGTGTCACTCGGCGTCTAAAAATAAAGACATTGTTATGTGAAAATCAACATAGATCAAGACACATGTCTAAGTTCTTCCAAACGTTTTAAAAAGTATTTATAAATGAGGAAAGTTTTTATTTTAACCATTGAGTTATAATGATCAGTGATACATACAAAAAAAAAAAAAAAAAGAATGAAAACATAAATCGAGTTAAAAGATTTGATACGTTCAAGTAATTTTTATTATTTTTGCATTAATTAAATCAAGGTCCATTTGTGCATTTTGGGTTGTTCACACGAATTTTTATCAATCGATTTCAAACGAGTATCGAGTAGTTTGATTTATTTTCAATCTTTACACTTTGTAAATTATAGATACACCCCCAGACGGGGGTGTTAGAGTAGTGTACGTTGTGTAAAAATTTTACCACTAATTGGTGAGGGGTATATTTATAATTTTACAAATAAAATTGAATATTTGTGTGATTAGACTTAAATTCACGGATGTAACCTACCCATTCTTTTTTATGAGGAATAATTACACTGCTCTTTCTTGAGATTTGATGTAATTACACTTAGACCCCTTAGGAAATTACACCTAGCACTTTTGAAGTTGTTTATGTCTAACAAATAAGTCCTTATATTTGTCAAAATTACTGAATTTGCTGATATTAACAAAAAAACCTCAATGAAATTTATATTTATCTTCGATTGACTGTTTATTGACTTATTGCAGGTCAAATAATTTTTTTGGACTAAACTACCATTATACATACCTCCTCACATGCATTAATGCTTGAAAACGTATTAGGGTAATTGATCATAAAAAAAAATTATTTGACCTGCAATAAGTCAATAAGAGGTTTAAGATTTTTTTTGTTAATATCAACAAATTTAGTAAATTTTGATTAACGAAATAACTTATTTGTTAGATGAAAGCAAATTTTATGGTGCTAGATGTAATTTTTCATACTACAGGGATTTATGTGTAATTACATCAAACCTGAAGAGAGTGTAACTATCCCTTTTTATGAACGTTAACAAAAAAGGGGTAAATATGTCTTCTACAAATGATGAAATGCTAATAAAAAGAAGGGTTAAATACACTTAGGACCACTGAACTATGCATTTTATCTCATTTACACCCCTAAAGTATGAAAGGTAACAAAAGCATCCCTGACAAAATAATGTGGCATTGATAAGACAATAATGCCCTTCTCACTCACCCCTATATTTTTATATTCTACTTCCTAAAATAGATTTTATTAAAACATCTCCCCAAATTATTTTTAATTATTTAAAATTTTACTCACGTTTTATTTTAAAAATAATATTTATAATTTATAATTTTTTTAAACTATGGAACACAAAAAATATTTATAAGCTCAATATATGCAAATATATTTTACAAAGTAAATATATTATGTTAAAAAGTACATGTAAATATGTGTCAATACATAATGCATATAATATTATAGAATAAGTATGTATTTAACTTACAAGTTTTTATTCAATTACATGTCCATTATTTTAAAAAAAGAATCAATATATATAACAACACAGACAAAAATTATGTAAATTTTTTATCAATTGTGTAAAAAATATAAGAGTTGTAAATTTATGGAGTTTATACAGATTTATACTCAGTATAAAAATTATAAATTTTGGGTAGTGTTTATTTTTTTAATAAAAAAATTTATAATAATTTAGATTATATTTGAGAGAATAATTGTAATAAAGATATTTTAAGGGTATAAATAATAAGCATATTTTATCATAAAAAAGTGTACATCATGTGAGGTCATTTTATTACGTTTTATAATTCAGGAGTATAAATACGCTTTAGGCATAATTTAGGGTATAAAGTGTATTTAACCCTAGAAAGAAAGGAAAGACGCCAGTCTGAGTTGAGATCTAAATCTAAGACCTGAAATCCACGCGAGAGAGCATTGCATTACCCCCCCAACCCATATACTGCGCAAATGTTCACGCACTCACATGCGAATTTCACACACACACTCTTCTCGAGTTGACGAGAATTGAGTAGACTCAATTTTTACCATCTTGGACTAAGCCCTAAACTCCTCAGATCCAAATCAGATCGACTGCCGCTGCGCCAACTTGGTACTGGTACTACTTCACTTGCAGTTGGGTGTTGGTATGTTTGGTTTTGGATTTCATTGACCTGATGTTCGTGTTATTTTTGCTTCTTTTTTGAAGTGATATTTTTTTGGGCTATTCTGTGGTTCTAGCACTGGGTTTGTGTTGAATTTTGTTGTATGCCGATGCGCCGGTGGTGTTTTTCCTTTGTATTCCCTAGATTTGAACTGGGTGTTGGATGTTATTTCTAGATCTATTCTATGAAGGTAGCTTCTGGTTAATGTTTTTGGGTTTACTATTGAGCGGTCGAGGAATCCGATTTCTGGGCTTCCCGAATTGCTGTATCTGCTGTTTGCACATATGTGAATTTGTTTTGATGCCCATGCGTTCTAACAAATCGGGGAGAATAACTCGAATTGTCCGATATATGCTAATCCAATCATTTCTGTCTACAATATGTGTGGTAAACGATTTAAAAGTTGATTGCCGTGTCTGCAGTTTTGCAGACATCTGTTTTTGTTATACCTTTTTTATTTTAGTGAAATCTATTCATGTATAGAGACAGTTGAACTAATATATATGACGCTGGTTGTCCTATGATTAATAGATTTACTTAACTAGGTCAAACTTTAGATGTTGGAACAATGTGAAAAGAATAACATTGATATATTTGCCCTTTTTTCTTTATTTACTAAAAGTAAGTTGGCATGCAATATAGTTAATTGTCTTCTAAGTTTGCATGGATCTGGACAAACAGTTAATTTGACAGGTTGATGGTGGATTTAGTTATTGGATGGCGAAAAATATCTTCAGTAAATATTTACTTTACTAACTATTGCTTGGACTACAGCCCTTTGCTTATCGTGCCTGCAGATCGATGCAAATTGCTCAAAAGTGTTGCTTGCGAAGGATCACTTTTGGTTTTCCATGTATAATGCTTTTTTATGAAAAAGAACTGATCATTCTCTAATCATTCTCATGTGATACATAATGTATTTCTCTGAAAGGAGTAATAGGATTAAGTGCAACCTTAATGGATATCGCATGCTTATTTACATGGTGTGAATCCAACACGTCAGACAATAGCCATTTTTTGTTTCCTGTCTTCTTGTGGATAGTTTAGGGCAATTGATTAGACAAAAATATGATATCACAATTTGCATGGGTTCTATGCCAGGCTCCTTATGTAAAGAGTTGTGATTTATTTAAAAATATGTTTAATTTTTTATACCAACTCCTTTATGTCTGTATTTGTAGGAAGTTTTATGTATCTCTGTATTTACTTAATCACACTACACAGTTTATGGCTAACTACTGTTTTCTAGCGCATACGTGTTTGGAAATTGTAATTGTGGGCTGAATATGCCCTTTAGCATGACTTAATATATAAAACATTGAACTCCAATTAGAAAGTAATAGACTAATTGTACAAATCTTTCCTTCTGCAGAACTTTTTTTTATATCCATCAATATAGCTTGGTTCAGCTGGTTTGAGGACAGTTTCTCTTCCTTCTAGTGAACAATGGCTTTGCCTTTGATTTCAAGAAGGAAATTATGCACTGCTTTTGTGTGCTTGGTTCTCGTATTCCAGACCACTTATGGTTTCTATCTACCTGGAAGCTACATGAATACATATTCAACTGGGGATGAAATATATGCCAAGGTGAATTCGTTGACCTCCATTGAAACTGAGCTTCCGTTCAGCTATTACAGTCTTCCTTATTGCACGCCTCAAGGGGGCATCAAGAAAAGTGCCGAAAATCTTGGAGAACTGCTGATGGGAGATCAAATTGACAATTCCCCATACCGTTTCCGCATGAATATCAATGAGTCTCTGTACATTTGCACCACTCCACCATTGAGTGAGTATGAGGTAAAGCTTTTAAAACAGAGAACTCGTGATCTGTATCAAGTGAACATGATTCTTGATAATTTGCCTGCAATGAGGTATACCAACCAAAATGGTATTAAAATACAGTGGACTGGATACCCAGTGGGATATACTCCTCCAAACAGTAATGATGATTACATTATTAACCATCTCAAGTTTAGGGTATTGATTCACGAGTATGAAGAGCTGGTGTGGAAATAATTGGTACTGGAGAAGAAGGTATGGGTGTCATTTCAGAAGCTGATAAAAAGAAGGCTTCGGGGTATGAGATTGTTGGTTTTGAGGTTATCCCATGCAGTGTAAAGTATGACCCTGAGAAGATGGCAAAACTCCACAGATATGATAACGTTACATCAGTAAGCTGTCCACTGGAGCTTGACAAGTCTCAGATTATAAGGGAGCAAGAGAGAGTGTCATTTACATATGAGGTTGAGTTTGTAAAAGCAACACTAGGTGGCCATCTCGATGGGATGCTTATCTAAAGATGGAAGGTGCCCGTGTACACTGGTTCTCGATTCTTAACTCATTGATGGTGATTTCCTTCTTGGCAGGCATTGTGTTCGTCATATTTTTGAGAACAGTCAGAAGGGATCTGACAAGATATGAAGAGTTGGACAAAGAGGCTCAGGCTCAGATGAATGAGGAGCTTTCAGGATGGAAGCTTGTGGTAGGTGATGTATTCAGAGAACCATCCCATCGAAGTTACTTTGTGTCATGGTTGGAGATGGAGTTCAGATTACTGGAATGGCAGTTGTCACTATTGTTTTTGCAGCTTTGGGTTTCATGTCACAGCTTCACGGGGTATGCTGTTGACGGGGATGATATTGCTGTATCTTTTCTTGGGAATTGCTGCTGGTTATGTTGGTGTGCGTATGTGGACAACTATTAAAGGTTCATCTGAAGGGTGGAGATCAGTTTCTTGGTCCATAGCATGCTTCTTCCCTGGAATTGTTTTTGTTATTTTGACTGTGTTGAATTTCATCCTTTGGGGGAGTAAGAGTACTGGGGCTCTTCCTATTTCTTTATATTTCAAGCTCTTGGCACTCTGGTTCTGTATTTCAGTGCCACTCACTCTCTTGGGTGGACACTTCGGCACACGAGCTCAGCCTATTCAGTACCCTGTCTGTACTAACCAAATCCCAAGGGAGATCCCTGCACGCAAGTATCCCTCATGGCTTCTTGTTCTTGGTGCTGGAACTCTTCCTTTTGGAACTCTATTTATTGAGCTTTTCTTCATCCTCTCTAGTATCTGGCTCGGAAGGTTCTACTACGTCTTTGGTTTCTTGCTTATTGTCCTCTTGTTGTTGGTAATAGTTTGTGCTGAAGTTTCTGTTGTCCTGACTTACATGCATCTCTGTGTTGAGGACTGGATGTGGTGGTGGAAAGCATTCTATGCCTCCGGTTCAGTTGCCCTATATGTATTCTTGTACTCTGTCAATTATCTGGTTTTTGACCTCAAGAGTTTGAGTGGGCCAGTGTCAGCTACACTTTATCTTGGCTACTCACTGATAATGGCTATAGCAATCATGCTTTCAACTGGCACCATTGGTTTCCTTACTTCATTCTACTTTGTCCATTACCTCTTCTCATCAGTGAAGATTGATTGAAGAAACAATCGACTAGAGCAACACCAGTTTGCCAGCGTAGAAAATCTTGCAGCATGAGAGCATATCAGCATTTCACCAAGCATATAGCAGAGCGATCATAAGTTTTCTGTATCTGATACCCAATATTACTATAGAACTAAATTGTCATTTTAGCTGTTTCAATTTCATTATGTTTCTGCCAATTTTCGTCCTTAATTCGATGATGTAGTCTTACATATAGCTGAGCTCCTCTTCCCGTATAAATCCATGGTGTGAAAAACTAATGTGCTCGATTGTTCTTATTGTAACTGTATGTTGAATACAGAGGTAAGACCAAATTGTTGATTGTTTTGTACCAATGATTGGTTTTTATTTGCATTTCAGAGTGATTCTGGTCGCCGTATAGACAAGAAAGAATCTCTCTAAGTTATGTTGCTTTAGCAACTTTTCTTTTCTTAGTAGTAGCATGTAGGTGTTCTCTTGTGCATAGGCCATAGCTAGCAGGAGAATTTTGCTTTGATGTGGAGAGTGATGGTAAGTTTGAATTTTATGCTGTGTGCTTTTCAACTGCAGTTGGTTCTAAGTCTTTCTATTTATGTGGTCATATGCAGTTAATATAGTTTTTTTGCTATACTTTTCATCTGGATCCATGTATATGATGATGGCTGTTTTCTTGGAAGTTGATTGGTTTTCCATAAGATTTACCTAACTGTTTTGGTTAAATTTATAAATTATTTTAGAATGTTTGGTCAAAATTTCAAAAGCTGTGCTTATGTCTTTTCTTCTTTTTTTGAAGATCTTAGAAATATTCTTTAAATTTGACCACACATTGTTGTGTTTTATTAGAAAGTGTAAAATACAATGAGCTCTTGATGAATGTTGTAATTACAGATACTCTCTTGTTATTTGAGAAACTATTAATAATATAATTTTAATAGTCGTCTAAAAATTAATTAAATCCGTTAGTATATGATTTTTTTTAGTGAATTGATCAAAATGTCCTTGTGGTATGTATTATAATTTTATTTATTAAATGATTATATAATTTTTATCAAATATTAAAAATATTGATAATATTTTAAATAATGATAAAATATTCATAAAAGTTGTGGAGTAGTTTGTAATTTACTTGAAATAAAAGGAACACGTTTTTGGAGGCGGGTGAGCAGTGGGGAGTGAGTAACAACTTTTAAGGCGTGATGAGATAAATTGAAAGAAAGAGGCTCAACCTCAACTACATATACATGACTATGAGCCTCGTCTCTATTCTTTCTTATATTTTTTTCATACTAATATTAATTTATTAACCATCATTTATGACACCACCATATTCATATTTTAAATGATATTTCTTCTTCTTCTTCTTTTTTTTTTTTAAAACAAAAAGATATATTAATTTTATATATTTTATCTTTATTTATAATATATTTTAAAATGTGATAATTATTAATTATGTGCAGATATGAACGGCATGACGGTTAGTATTAGAATAACCAACTCGTTACTCTAGAGAGCCCTAATAAGTTTAAATCAACTTTACCTTATATATATATATAAGATAAATTGTATTAGAAATATATCTAAAAGGACCTCAAATCTATTTTTATAATGTTAATTAATCGGGATATTTATACCACGCCCATGAGTTTTTGTTAATTACATATAAACATTATGTGAGTGGAAAAATTATATGTAATATCTCTAACTTTTGTTTTTGTCCAACAAATAATGATCTATTTGTTTGTCAAAATTTATCGAATTTATAATATTAAGAAAAAAAATTAAATAAAAATTTGAATTTATTCTCGATTGACTTATTACCAATTTATTTTGTGTCAAACAAAATATTTTTTTCTAGTCGTATTTTTATTTAATGTTTTGCTAATATGACGAATCCAAATTTACTAATATAGAGCAAAAAAATCTATATTAACCATTGATTGACTTATTACTGACTTATTGCAGGTCAAATATTTTTTTTTTATGATCAAATTATCCTCATACGTCTTAATGCGTTAATGCATGAGGAGGTATATTTTCACCGTTAAAATGGTAGTTTAGTCCGAAAAAAATTGTTTGACATGCAATAAGTCAGTAATCAGTCAATCGAGAGTAAATATCAATTTTCATTTATTTTTTTTTGTTAATATTAATAAATTCGATAATTTTAACTAATCAAAGGTGTTAAAGTATAATTTTTCAAACTATAGGAATTTACGTGTAATTATAACCGGAGGTGCGTAAAATGGAGCCATAATTACTATTTAGCTACAAATTGTCGTACCCAAACCAAACTCTTCAACCAAAACCAAGATTCCACCCTAAGTTGAAACGCATATAATGCTGCAATGACCGAAGGAATCGAGATGTTCGCTGAAGAACATTGAGAATTTCCGCGTCTGCAATATGGCCAATCAATCCTCGTCTCAGCCCATACTCTGCGCTTCCTTCAATCAAGATAATAGGTATTCTCCTCCAGCAAATCATGATTCATGATGGATAAAAAAGAGTTTCAATTTCATGTATTGCTTTCTGAATTTTACTTGTTTTTGGGTTTGTTTCAGCTGCTTTGTAATTGGAACCAGAGATGGCTTCAAAATTTTTCACTGTGAGACGGGGAAGCTCCTTCATGAACGAGGTGCTATGTTATGTCTGTGGTTGTGTCTTAAAGTTTATGTGGAAGTTTTAGTTTTGCGTTGTCCGTGAGTGTTTTTATGAAGTGTTTTGCTGTTTGAATTGCCTAGTTGGGAATTACTTTGTTGGGGTGAATTCTTTATTTTTTAGTTTAATTGTATGTGTGAGTACAGTATTGAATTGTGGAAAAAAAGTTGTAACTTATGTGGCATCAGTACTCATGTTTGTGGAATCTATATATGATCAGCGTTTGGTCTCATGATAAAGCAAGAAGAGTGACTCAAAATATGCTCAGAGTTGTTGTGATCCCTTGGTATGAAAAAGCTGTTGAGACTGTAAATACACTTAAGTACTGATGGAATTGGCTTCCCTTTGATGTGTTTTTTAATCTAAGTACCGTAAACTCTGAAGTTATTCCATTTTTCACCCTACCTATCATTGATTCTGCTATCCAATCACATATACGAATTGATAGTAGTACAAGGATCAAGGAGCCGGGGAGTGACACTTAAGTACTTCTTTTTTGAACTCCCATTATCTGGATATGCAGATAGGCCATGAAATTTCTGTGAACTTTTTTCTCTTCTTTCGCTCAACATTGCATCTGCAGCAATCTACACAACCTGCTGTCATGTCTAATTTGTACTTTGGCAATGGAAATAGCATATATTGGTTTCCAGTTGTGGCTAAATGTTTTATGATTTTTGGGTAAGTAGATAGTATTACTGAAGGTGGCAATCATTCATATTTATAAAGAAAATGAAAACATAGATTGATCAAGTGAATCTAGAAGCATACAGATGATTTTGAATACTTTTTTGCTTCAATTGCATGAAAGAATAGCCATACTGAATCTTAATTTTTATTACTGATTTTGTGTATATTGAGCTTACCTAATGGAGACTTTGATTTCTTGTGCCAGTTATTGGGGCATTCATTATTATTGAAATGCTATACAGATCGAGTCTTCTTGCCATAGTTGGGGCTGGTGAACAGGTTTTCTTTATTGTTTGTACTTTTCGCCATTTCTACTTTTTAATGCAACTTATTTTCTGATTTCTCATGTTTCATTGGCTTCCGCCAGCCATCTTTATCACCAAGGAGGTTATGTTTGTTCAATACCATTAAAGGAACTGCTCTGCGAGAACTCAACTTCTTGACTTCCATTGTTGGTGTTCGTGTAAGTAGGAAAAGGTAGATTGTTCACATATTTGCCTCCTCTCTGATTCTTTGGTATATGAATCTGTCAAATGAATAAAATGCGTGGTTGAGTGAGTTATGATTACTTGGTATTTCATTAGAGATGTGTCGAATGAGCTTCAAAGAAGTAGTACTTGATATCCTAAGCTGATGATACTTACAGACTGCACTTTGACTAATTATTTATTTATTATATCTCACTGTAATATTGTTCACCAACATGGTTTCTCAGATTTATAACGCTGAATATTGCATCTAGTGGCAACCAGGAAAAATTTGGTTTGACTGTTAACTAATAGATGCAATTAGCATTGAATCCGTACCCTTTTTGAAGGAACAGAAATACGATGCTTGTCATCACAGAAATCACCAGGTTCAGATACAAAACCATCGATGCATATGAGAAAGTTATTATCTTTTGCAGATTTAAGCATTCTATAGTAAGTGGGAGTGGGCCCCACTTGGAATATAATAACTTCTTTTTTCTTGTTAGAATCCCTCTGCTGACTTTAGCTCTGACTAGAACTAGAATTGGTGCAAGACATAAATTAAATAGGATCAAAGAAACTTCATTTTTGGTTACAATGGATGTCATTCACTTCTAATTTACTCATTCTTAGGTGAACTTAGCTTTTGTTGCTTGGTTATTGCATATCAGAGACCTACTCGTGGTTAACCATACATGTTTTATGGCATAGAAAATTTTGTCTTAGCTGAATGTTTGCTGTAAATTTGTTCAATTATCTTGTCTAACCACGTGCTGTTCTTCTAAATCTCAATCTGGTATAAATATTGACAACTATAGTCATCTTTAAGGTTTTATCAGCAAAATGTGCATCTTTTCTAGTTATTCAGAAATTATTTCAAGTTTCTTAGTTCCGTGGAATTATTCTGTATGTGCAGATTGATAGTTGTATTGCAAGAGCAAACATATATTTATGATGTTAACAGTCTGGAAATAAAGCGCGTCATTGATACAGTGCCAAATCTAAAAGGTCAGTTTGAATAATCTAGTTTTGGGTTCTGTGTAAGTTGCTATCGGTTATAATTTTTGCATTTCCGTAGATTGCAATGTATGAACTAATCCTATTATGTTACCTGTGGGTGAAGTCTCCAGGACGTACCATTGGAGTTGACAAAGTGAAATAGTTTCGTAGACCTTATGTTTCCCAAACCCTGGAATTCAGGCCCTTGAATGCTTTTTTTTTTCTCCCCTTCTTTTTTTCATGCAGGACTATGCGCATTTTCAGCAAGTACAGATAATCCCTACTTGGCTCTTCCAGCTAGTACAATTAAAGGGTCTGTGTTGGTCTACAATGTTATAGATCTGCAGTCCCACTGTGAGGTTGTGTTTGAATTCTTAGTTGCATAACTGAATCTTGCCAGCATATCACGTGACATATGATCAACTGTATGTCAGTTTGACATTACCATCATCATATTCTAGAGTTCTTTGAAGATTAGCATTTTTTTAACATAACTTTTACCTTCAGTTGGCATAGTACTAGTGTGGTCTTTTTCTTTACCATCAGCATGCTAATGAAAACTCGAATTTACTTAAATTTGGACCCAGCCTTTCGAGTTTGACGCCCTCAGCATCTGTGGAAGGTAGGGCTAGACCTTTGCTAGCTATAGATATCAGCATAAAGTTGATTGCTTTCTAGGATAATGTGTTGCCTTGCTAGAATGATGGGCAGGTACTGAGCTAAGATATGCACTTGTTTTTTCCTGTGTTCAATTTTCTGTGTATGATATGGAGAAAAGTTTTGACCTGATTGTGCCTTGCAATAGTTTGTTCTGGGATCGTAATAAACATGAAGTACAGTTGAATAAGATTTAGGTTTTTATGGGTATTATAGTATGTTCAAGAATTCCTTACTATCCCCAAGTCCTCCAGTCTAATTAAGTAAAATGCAGATACATGCCCATCGCTCGCCATTGGCTGCTATGGCTTTTTCTTCAAATGGGATGTACATAGCGACAGCATCTGAACAGGGGACCATAATTAGAGTTCATCTAATTTCAGAAGCAACCAAGGTGAAGCAACAAAAGCTCGTTTAAGTTTATTTCGAAACATGAGTGCTTACCTTTTCCTTTTCTTCTATCCTTTAAAGAATGAAGTTATTATGCAATTTTTACATCTGAGTCATTTTATTAGTAAGTATATATTAGTATAATGTTCTATTTTTACATTGGTATGAAGATTGTGGTGCTTATACTTGTCACTGATAGCAGATTGTCTAAAAACCCATGTAGCTATTTACACGTTTTAATTTTTTCTTTCATGACAAGGCAGACTAGTTTTGTATCTCCTGAGATGCACAGTTGTCAGAATTGGTCTATTCCCCGACTTGTGGAGGGGTCAGGATTTGGATGTTGCACATTGGGATTCATTCTCCTAGGTTCAGGTTGCAGCCCCAAAATAAGGTCAACAGGGGCTGACCCACCAGTGCCGCTGCACCCCCTACTTGTAATCTATGCAGCAAACATAATAATATAATATAATATCTTCATGACATCAAAAATAGCAGTCATGGTATGCCAGTAGCTATCTGACCAACTGTCTTGTCTTCCTATATCATATTTAGGGTCCAAAAGTTTGTATGGAAGTCCTGAGATTTTTAATTTGTTTTAAATCATAGACAAACATCATTATGAGATTCAAATAGTATATATTGATTTTGCAGTAGAGTATTTCATATGAGGGTGCTTATACATGTACTATCAAGGGCTTCATTCAGGAAAAAGAGTTTGAGCACAATCAAGGTATATTGAGCTCTCTACACTAGAACTAGAGTGAAGATTGTCTTAGCTTTCTTATTAAACTACAAGACTGTTATACATTGTAGAATTCATAGTTTAATTTAATGAGATTTATTTGATACAACTTAATTGTATGAGAGCCCTGGCCTTCAGGCCTCAATAAGAATATACATGCTCACTTATAAATAAGTCAAGCAGAACTGGGAACCCCATCTTATGATATCCCAGATCTGCCAGTACTTAACATTTAGGATCTATTATCTTGGTTACTGAAACTGAAATGTAATCTTAGAGGTGTCAACATGGGTTGAAACCCATGGGTTCAACCCAATCCAACTAGTTTTGGGTTGGGTTGGGTTGGGTAAATTTTAAAATGGGTTGATATGGGTTGAACTTAAATAAAATTATATTTTGTATGGGTTGGATATGGGTTAAGTATGGGTTGGATATGGGTTGAAAATGGGTTGGATATGGGTCCAACCCATAAACTAAACTAAAAAAAAACCATAAGAATCCACTATTTCTCTATTTTATATACACACACTCTCACACATCTCTCTCACACACAAACTCTTCTTTTCATATATACACACTCTCTCACATATCTTTCACACACATCCCTCTCTCTCTCACACACACACACACACACACACACACACACACGTTACTCTCTTATACACACTTTTACATCTCTCCCACCACCCCTCTTCCCCCCCCCCCACACACACACACTCACACACTATATTTTTAATTATTTATAATGTTATTCTTATTATTTTTAATTGTTTAGTTATTTTATATTTTTATGTGATTATTTTATTTCATATTACAGCTTATGATTTTGAAGATGATGAAGATAAAGATAAAAATTGTCTCTCAACAAATAAAGAGAATTTAGTTGCGCGACTTGGTGTTCATTCAAGATGAGCATTTAAAATGTTATGAATTATTTTTTATAAAATGTAGTATTTTGTTAGACATAATCTTAATGTACATGGTCATTAGACAGAAATGACGTATAATACAAGTTTTGTTGTATTACATTGTAAGTAGTAATTATCTTTTTCAATAGTTCAAGTATTGTCCTTTGTTCTTTTCGTTGTGTGAAACTTTAAAATTTAAATTAATAAAATGGTTTATACTAACCCGACCCGACCCATTTGCAACCCAATCCATTTTGGACCCGTTCATTTAGACCCATTTTGAACCCAACCCATTTTGGACCCGACCCATTTGGACCCAACCCAAACCCAACCCAACCCGCCCATTTGCCACCCCTATGTAATCTCATACGTAACCAAAGGTTAGTATGTTATAGAGATTTTTTGTGGCTCATACAGTTGGTATGAGCTGTCGAAGAGGTAAGTTTCTGTTAAATGATCTTGATTCACACTTATAGTTTAACATACAGTGTCTCTACCTTATAGTTGAGATATTAGGATACAGTGTTAGACATGCGAAACTTCTTCTTCAATGGAGTACTTTTGAGAACCATCTCTACCTTCACATACATTTCAATGCATGATTTCACGAACATTTGACATCATTTTTTCATGCCGCTTGTATGAGAGCTTAATTGTCTTATGTTGTCAGTCATACAGTTTTCGTAGAGGCACATATCCGTCCACAATCTTTTCTTTATCATTTGGGCCATCAGCTGATCTTCCAGATATTCTTCTTGCTACAAGCTCTTCAGGTTCTGTCCATATTTTCTCCCTGGGGTTTGATCTGAATGAGAGGTAAAGCCTATGACCTATCCCTTCAATTTTTCTACTATTATCAACACCTTGTCATCCAGTTGATAATCAATAGTTTTGGCTGTCATATTGTCATTGAAATGCATAAACTTGGCTATACTAACATGCTTGAAAACTGGTGGTTGTGTTCAAATTACCCACTCTGCTTTTCCTTTATATCCAGGACGAGAAAATCAAATAGTTTCTTTGGATCAATAATGCCTGGTTCCGTTAGCGATGCGTTGGATCCAACTCAACATCTTGTATTTCATAATGCTTTTGCAGCTGGCGTCAAACGGTTATTATTTATGAAACCGACATTTATTATTCAATTGCTTGCTTTAAGCATACTGACTAGAATAGCATGAAATGTATAATTGTGCATTATATTAGATGTAAGTGAAAATTTTGAGAACATTTTTACAAGAATCCATGATTCTATATTGAAAATTGATAAAAAGATCGAAAAAATAATGAAATATAAAGCCTATACTTCTACAGTTTGTTGTTGTAAGGGAAATTTTGTTCTTTCATCTTTTTTCTCGGTTTTGGCCATAGGGTTGGCAGTTAAGATCTTTGAAACGCGGTCCTTTTGCCGAATGTTTACTCTCTGCTGAAATTTGGATTGTTGATGGCTGTTAGGCGCTTCCATTGATTTTTAAAATTTGTGGGGACTAACTCCTATGAACGGCATGTTTCTGGGAATACTGAATTTGTAAGAATTATCAGAGATTTTGAATGACGTACACAATTATCCTGTCTTAGATAGGATAGGGTTGGGTACTTTGATTTAGGAAATCCTTGAATAAAAGCCAGTGGTAGATGATGATCATCAATCTAAGCTACCAACATTAATAGAGAATGGCATATACTAACTTTTTAAGATTATCCACCTTCTTTAAGCATTTATGACTCTTTTGGTTTTGTCTTACAGTAATGCTGTAGTAAGGAAGATAGAGAAAGCCAGTGGTACATCAATGTCTGACCCTGTGGCTTTGAGGTGAGTTGACACTGATTTAGATTCATTGTGTCTTAAAACAGGAGCAGGTACTGTAGTTCACACTTCACAGTACTAATACTCGTGTTATACTTCAAGTTTGTTCGATTTAATTTATGTTTCAGTTGAAGAAACTCAAGGGAAACCTATAACAGACATTGTAAACGAGTTTGAATTTCTGATTGGAGTTTTGTGTCTAATTTTGCAGAGCTACTGTATCAGTGATAACATTTAGCGGATACTTTCAAGTATATAGTTTCAGAATAAACCACAAGCACGAAGCTTCATGGACTTTGGAGCATGAAGTTAATCTCTTGACAGCAGTTGCAGAACAACGAGCAAGTTGCTAACCTATATAAGCCTAATGTAAAATATTTACTACCAAGATGAACGACTTTTCCCAGGCTGCAACTCTGATTCTTTTAATGAAAATATGGTAGGGTCAGGTTCAACCTATTTGACATGTGCCCTTATGATTTCATGGAAAGTGAGGTTTTGGTTGGAATGTTCTCTTTGTTTGCCCTTTCCTCCTACCACCAATATTTCTCAAGTTGAAGCAATCAGTATAGCATTGCATTTATGGACTTAAGAAGAGGAGAAACAATTAGAGAAAACCCGGTGAAACAGCATTTCTAAATCACTGATACAACAGAATATGCCATTGAAATACACGTGACAAAGCGATCCAGACCATACCATAACTTAACATTGATGTATGGAGAATTAGCACTCCAGAACTTAACATGCCCTCTAAAACGTTTCCTGACTAAATATTCAAGAGGAAGTTATGCATTATCGGTTCCTGGTCTTGACAAATTTGGCTCTTGAAGCCCTCTTCTCCATCTTTTCTCTCTTTCTTGTCTTTTCATCTTCCTCTACCCCCTGCACCATATTCAAATGGAATCAAAATTGCCCATCACGCTACGGTTATTACAGGCTTTATGTAGGCGCAGAAAGTGGAATTGCATAAAACACTGTTAAATACGTACCTCTGAGCCATGTGACAAAAATCCTTTGACAAGGCCAAAAAGTTGATATGCTGCAAATCCTGGAATCTGGGAATTGTATGATACAATCATGTTAATTTGAGTTCAAAGAAACAGTAGCAAATAATACTACTGTGATGTTCTTGTCTGAATACATCACTAGGTGGATTTCACATAATTATTTTGCAGTTATCTTACAGTAATCTATGACTCAGAAGTCACTTTCCATATGCAACTTAGGTGGGTATACCAAAGCTTAAGATCGCTTAAGATCGAAACAATAGAGCTTTTAGTTCATTAAGTAGTTTGTAGCAGGGTACTAATGTGAAGTATAAGCTCAAGTTGGTTAAATTGTTAATGACAAACGCTTTCACCTGATTCAATACAAAGTAAAAGGCCAGTGACTATATACGTTCAAACTTCTCACAATTTGCTTGTACCCTGTACTAGCTTCAAATGACAACAAATGACGACAAAATCTCATGACTTCTACATTCATCATAGCCAGAGATGGTTCATCTTGTCTTATGATTCCATCTTTGAACAAAGTTTTAGAAATAAACTAACCCATGAATCGTTCATGAACTTCAAAAATTTTCAGTGTCAACAACATCAGAAGGAGCACTATTCAGGGACGGGGTTTCAACTATTAAAGTTATCATGTCGCTCACAAAACATGATCTCACATGAAGGAAGAAGTATAGAACAAGAAGCAAATGCTACACTAGAAGAGCCGATTGGCGTCTAGTGATGCTTTTCTTCTCACCCATGCTTGAACCGTGTCTTGGTCCAGTAACCAAGACACCTTACTACTGGGTATATTATACAAATCGAAACATATTCCAACTCAACTAGGTGGCAGCTTCATATGGCCACTGTGCAAGCCCACCGTAAACTATCTCAAAAATGGAACTGTAGGCCACGATAAACAGTGACATTCACTGGGTTTAGGGGCTAGATCAGGATTGCTGACCAAAATTTCTCCTCTGGATTTGCATTCATTGGTCCAGAAGTATCCAGAATCAAACTTTAAATTAGAAAATCATTTTGCCAATATTAAACCACAATTACCTAAGAATTAATAGAGATATGCGAACCTCAATTCAACTATCAAGTCAGCAATTGGGCATAAGTTAACCAATGTCTTTGCTGTTATTTAGTCCCAATAAGAAGTGTAAAAGTTACCCCTTCCCTTGATTCACTTGGAATGAGCGCAGAGACAATGAAGTCCTCTACTACATTTTTCCAGCAGTTGACTTTCCTTCAAATGCTCTCAAGTAAATTATCTTGGTTAGGCACACTTTCTTCACCTACCTATTTCACTATTGTGTCTGACAGTATGCTGCAGATTTCCGGAAGTCCCTCAGTTACTTAGGAATTACTAATAAGCCTATTAATATACAGCCAAAATCCTGAACTGCTTGCTTCCAGACAAACTATGTATCCAACTTTAGTTTTGCTGAGAAAGGGTTCACGATGAAAAGCAACCCCTCCTTGAGTAATTGCTTCAAAAGATATATATTGCTCAAGACTCAAATAACGGTGGGAAAAAAAGCGTTACATATAAAAACATAACACTGCCAGTACCCAAAATTATTGCTCAAAGTTAAAACATGCATGCTACATGATATAACTGCATATGTGAACCCTTTTCTTTCTTTCTTTTTTTCTTTCCTTTCTAACGTTTTAGAGGGGGCAGGGCAGATAAGAAACTTACCACCAAGTATATGTACCAAAATTTGTCAGAAATGATGGAGCTGAGTTGGACGAAACATGTAATGTAGATCACATCATGCAAATATCTGCAACAAAATGAGGTAGAAAGCAAGAAAGTGGTTACTTTCAAGAAAAATACTAGTTCCTCTGTGCACAAAGGCAACATTATTGCATATATCATCATATAGTATGGAGTATACACCTCCCTGACTAAAGAACAATAAACCTAAGAGAAATCTTCATTTTACAGCAAAACTTGGGAATAACCACCCAAAACATGGTCATCAGTGCTGCAGAAGCTAAGGATACACAAGTGAAGAAGCAATCTTCCAATTTTACATTGGAAAAAAGGAAAAAGAAGATCTTGCTACAAGGACTTGAGGACCATGCAATGTATAGCAAATGTATAAAAATAACATCTTCACTATATCCAAATTCAGCACTGATTATTTCATGATTTCTCACAGATTATTAGTTGATGTTTGATTGACAGTTCCATTATCCAGTAACAACCAAAATCACCATTAAACCACCCAAAACAGAGATTAGATACTCCCATCTGAGAAACAAGTCACACACCCACAAATCCCGCCGGTACTCATGTCAAATCCGCCGTCTAGAAGCTCCCCATCGTCAGTATAAGAAGGCTTGGCCATGGCGGCGAGCTGCTGGTACGGAATAACGTAGGCGAGCGAAGTCAGAATCAAGCCCGCCCAATGCTTCCACGTGAAACTCGAGTAGAATACTCCGATCCTTATCACTACATATATAGCCTGCCTCAAAAATTTCACCAAATTCAATCAATCACGCGACAGAAATCAAGAAAACCGCGACGAATCGGAACCCAGAAGGAGAAATTTCAGCAGTTACATTTGAGGCGATGATGAGGCGGAGGAGGGTTCTCATGTGGCGGGCGTTTTCCTCTTTGCGTTTCTTCGCTCCTTGATTCGCCATGGTCGACGAGACGGTGTCGTTTCGGGGGTCGCTGGAGGTGCCGGAGAGCGGAGGAGGAGGAAATGGTGACCAGACAAAAAAAGGAGGTCAGCAGAATTACATGGACCTTAAATGACGAATATACCCCCAACCTCGATGCTTTGTTTCTAGAACTAAACGGCAGTTGATCAAGGTCATTAGAGTAATTTCGAAGAGTCTTGGGCCGATTATTGGGTTTAGTTGGGCCAAAGCAAGAACTAAACATGGATTCTGTTAGGCCCATTGGGCTTACTATTTGAGGCCCATCACCTGAAAAAGAAAGGAAAGAGACCGGGTCGACACTCATCCGAGCTGATTGAACTTATCGAATGATGAGCTACTTAAATATAAGTATTATTTTACACTATTAAATACATTTAGGCCTCCTTTACTTTGTTGGAGTTGATTAGGTTTGGATAGATTAGATTGTGATTGAGATTGTGATAAGTCAGTTAATGATAATTTAATCTTTTGTTTACATCAAACAGTTATACTTAGTATTAACTTGTGATTATGTAGTATTCTTATTTACTATCTCATGTTGAGCCTTATGATAATGTGTGGAAATGTCACGTATGCCCTTTAATATGCCAAACATGTCAACATATGTTTACTGTACACTTCTATTTTTTACTTATTGCACCAGCTAATAGCTAAGTAATTTTTATTTATTTATATGGGATAAATACACTTTCCTCCCTTAAGGTTTGATATAATTATAAGTAGATCCTTCATAATTTAGAAAATTATATGTAGCACCAAGAGGTTTTCTTTCGTCTAACAAATAAGTCTGTCAATTAGTCAAAATTCGCTGAATTTTCTAATACTAACATAAAAATTGAATGCAAATTTATATTACTCTTGATTGACTTATTACCGACTTATTGTAGTTTGAATAATTCTTTTTGAACTTAACTACTCTTATAATGGTGAAAATATACATTCTCATATGCATTAAGATGTATAAAGACGTATGTGGGTAATTTTATCATTAAAAAAATTATTTAACCTGCAATAAGTCAGTAATATGCCAATTGGGGGTAAATACAATTTTTTTATTAATATAAGCAAATTCAATGAATTTTTGACTAATGGAGGAACTAATTTGTTAGACGTAAGCAAACTTTAGGGATGTTAGATGTAATTTTCCAAACCACAAGGGGTCTATGTGTAATTACACCAAATATTAGGATCTGAGAGTATAATTATCCCTATTTATTTTTTACACCAGCTAAATAATTTTGCTAGGTATGTTCCATTATTTCCTCAATACAAGGGGTAAATATGAGATTCACCATAAAAAGTTAGGGACAATTTTGGATCAAAGAACTTAATCATAGCCAGATGGGCTTGTAGACATTGCTAATACCAGCTCTTTGTGTCGGACTTGTATCAGCCCACAATCCGAAAAAAGACCGGGCCTAGAGGAGGAATCACGGGCTGCGCTAAATTCAAGTAAATGAAAAATTAGGCTGTATTAAGTGAGATAACCGGACCAATCATTTGAAGTAAAGAAGGCCTTATAGACCCCTTTAAAAATATAGAATTATATATTTTTTTTAAAAAATTAAAATTATACTTACACTCCATTTGAAAATTCTCTGTGTACAGCTAGACCATTTTCATTAGAGTTTGAACGAAACATACTGACTAGGGGTGCAAACGAGCCGAGCTCGAGCCGAGCTCGGCTCAAAATTTGAGCTCGAGCTCGAGCTCGAGCTCCCTTAACTGAGCTCGAGCTCGAGCTCGAGCTCGGCGAGCCCAACAAAGAGGGGCTCGAGCTCGAGCTCGAGCAGTAGACAGCGAGCTCGAGCTCTCGAGCTCGAGCTCAATTGATACGAGTCGAGCTCGAGCAGCTCGCGAACTCGAGTTGAGCTCGAGCTCGAGCAACTCGCGAGCTCGACTCGAGCTCAATTAATTAATTTTTTTTTTAATATTCGACTCGAGCTCAATTAATATTTTAAAAAAATATAGACTATTGTACCATATGGAACATATTATTAAAAAAATTAAATGTGAAGCATGAAGAGAATATTCATAAGAAGACTAAAAAAAATACGATAATTTTTATATGCATTATATTAAATATTAATTTACAAAAAATTATGAAAGTGTACTAAATTGTTGATTAAGATTCTTTTTGGATAATATAAACTATAATACCATATTTTAATATCATCTAAAACTAAAATATGAGATATGGACTAATAGCTTTAATATATAGTGAATAAGTACATTTTGTTGTAATGGAATGAAATTGCAACAATAAAATATATGCATTATATTAAATATTTATCTAAACGTATTCAATTATTGACTAAGCTTGTTTTTAAATAATATAAAACAAAATATCATATTTTAGTATCATCTAAAACTAAAATATGATACACTGACTATAAATTCTAATTATCTAATATATGATGAATTTTTAAAAGAAATATATTTTGTTGTAGTGGAAATTAAAATTATAACAATAAAATTCATATACATTATATTAAATATTTATTTACAGAAAATTATTAAAATGTACTAAATCGTTGATTAAGCTTCTTTTAGATAATATAAACTATAATACCATATTTGAATACCATCTAAAACTAAAATATGAGATATGGACTAATAATTCTAATATATAGTGAATAACTGAATTTTGTTATAAGAGATTGAGAATGATAAAATTTATATACATTATATTAATATTTATTTACAAAAAAATTATCAAAACGTACTAAATTTTCTAATAAGTTTGTTTTTAGATAATATAAACTACAATAATACATTTTAATATCATCTAAAACTAAAATATGAGATATTAACTAATAATTCTAATTGATAATGAATTTTAAATATTTATTTATAAAAAAGTATCAAAACTTACTAAATTATTGCTTAACCTTATTTATAAATAATATAAATAAAAATACCATATTTTATTATCATATAAAATCTAAATAAGAGATATATTGACTAATAATTCTAATATATGATGAATTTTCAATATAAACTTGATACAATATTAAATATGCACTTTAATAATATATATATATATATAATATATATATATATAATAAAAAATAAATAAAAAAGGGGGTGAGCTCGCGAGCCGGCTCGCGAGCTCACGAGCTCACCCTAAAAGGCTCGAGCTCGAGCTCACTAAGAGCTCGAGCTCGAGCCGGCTCGGCTCATCTTGCACCCCTAATACTGACATTTGCAATATATATATACTAGCCGTTATGGCACGTCGTTCCTACGTGCATATAATAAATAATTTTTATATTTTAAGATATATTATAAATAAGAATATAATATATAAATCAGTACAATACATAATAAAAAGAAAGAAAGAAAAAATAATAATCTATCAATTAATGTAAATTTTGAAAGTTGAATAAGTTAGTTATTTTATCATGAAGGGCATTTTTGACTTCACAAAAAATTGGTGCGGTGGTGTCATTAACCGCCATTTGTGAGCGTGGAATGAGTTTTCTTTTTATTTGCAGTATATATATATATATATATATATATATATATATATATATATATATAAAATTTAACATTTTTCAAGTGTATTTTTGCATATATAAAGGGATAATTGTACTATATATACATATAGAGTGAGGTTAACATCATTATATATTTTTAGTTATAAATACAAAATTATTATATGAAATACTAAATAAAGGGTAAAATTAAAAATTTATGTAATTTTTTTGCTAACGTCAATATGTTTCTTCCAAACTCTAACGAAAGGAGGTGATATGTAAATAATGGATTTTGAGAGGGGCACTTCGAAACTTCTTTTTTGAGAGAGTGTAATTTAGTACTTTTGGAGAGGTCTAAATGTAATTAATCCTGCTTTATATAATAAAATTAAGTAGATTTTTTCTTATAGTTGATTTAGTTAAATTAATTGCTTAATCTATAATCTATACTTTATTATTAAGGGATATGGGCCTTTTGGTGTCTTAAATTTTTTGGTCTGTCATTTAAAATTTTTTTATTAAAATTTGATTTTCTTTTTTCTTTTTATCCAACTTCCCACTTCCCCATGATCTTTTGGTAGTTTTTTCTTCTTTTTTTGTTTTTGTTTTCATGCAACTTTTTCTCATCTCTATCTTTTATTGTTATATTTTTTATTTTTTTTATCATCATTTTTTTTTAAATATAATACTAATTTTAATTTGTGTATACTGATTAAATAGTAAGAAAAATTATAAATAATATTAAAAAACCATGCACACACACAGAGTGTGCCATGACCTAATTGAAGAGAGTCTTTTTGGCATCTTATAGTTTTTCATATGTTATTTTTAATTTTATTTTAAAATTTTACTATTTATTTTATTTTTTCACTTCCCATACTGACATAATTAATTTTCCCCACTTATTATCTCACTCATTGATAGTTTTCTTTTCTTTATATATGAATTTTCTTTCACCCATTTATTCCCTCTATTTTATTTACCCAATTGTATTTTGATAATAATTAGTAGTTTAAGAAAAATATTATTTGTATTTGTACATGCATAAGTGTGTGTTTTCGAATAGTAATTGTAAAGTATTAAGTGTGTGTTTTCGACTAGTAATTATAAAGTGGGATGACTATAAATATTTTTCAAGTTCGATGCTCAAATACGTTCCAAACACGAGCAAACGAGTCAGTCTTCCATCCACTCAACTCTCAATTGATCCAAGCACAAATGACAAATAATAAGGGTGTCAGGCAAGCAAACCCATTCTTACTGACGAGGCAATACTAAAAAATAGGGACTGTATCAGCAGGCTTAGTACCAAACAACAAGGCTGCCACTTCAGTCATATTATATACATCGTATGACACATCACCATAAAAGAGCACCAGTAGAAATATTGTAGCCAGCTGCATTCATATGAAAAAACAACAGGTAATAAATCCCCTATTTTGTATATCGACCTAGCACGATCTCTTGTTGCTAGCAAATTTTTATTTTTACAATAACTCTAACATCTGGATAAGCATCATCTCTGAAAAATAGACATCCTAAGAATTTCATAAATATGATAACTACCTTCAACCGATTCCTAAATCTCTCAAAATCTTATTCTTATAAATAAGATTCTAGTTAAGTCAACAAAGTAACTAAGCTAACTAGTCTCTATCAATGCTCGATTTTATCTCAATTTTTGTAGTCTATACACAAATTTTAGCACAATTCTTCGTATTCAAGCACTCCACATCGGACTATATAATTTATTTCATTCCAATATCACATACTTATTTGAGTTTCTCATTTTATTTCATCAAATCATTTATTGATTTAAGTATCGAAATATTAATCCCTATTTTGCAGGTTATCCATCTGATAATTTTAGTAACTAAAGAAGATCTTTCAATTCTTGTAATGCTACCGGATTTCATTACGCGTCAAAGTGCATATCTTCTATTTTTATCCAATACTTCTAAGATGGTGAAAAATCGAAAATCAACTATACTTTTAAGTAAATGTGAGGAAATTTAATATTTTCCTCAATTTTTTAAAAATACATTAATTACGTATATCCTATATCACAAATTATTTAAAATATTAATTAATATCAATTTATAATTGCTAATCACATTATTAAAAAAATAATTCATATTAAAATAATTAAGAATTATATAATAATAAAATTTAACCTGAGAATTTCACCATTTAAATCAAACTTTAGTAACGACATTTTCCTCCGTTTGAGGAGGCAAGAAGACGATTAAATACACGGTACATTCGATATTTTATGTATTATGTATGTAAATAAATTACACATTTTCTTTAAATTTGAAAAAAATTGCATAAAATCTCCCTGTGTTTTAGAAATTCAGCTAACCTCTTGTGGTAAAAATGTATGAAAAAGACCTCCTGTATTTTTTGCAATAATGCATACGCATTTCTTCCACCATTTATCCTTAATAATGTCGATTTTTTTTTTACAATTTATCTGTTATGCCCTTGTTTTAGTAACCATTGATCTTTCCTAATTAAAAATAAACGATTTATATTTGAAGTATTGTAAAATATATTTTTGTATTTATATATAAAAACACAATTACATACATATGCACACTGTATATATATATATATATATATATATATATATATATAATTATACAAAGATTTAATGCAATATATATAGATATGCATGTATACAAGGGAGGTGGCGACCATGAGTTGATTGGGGGAGATGGCATGGCTTGATGTCACCGCGAGAGGTGGAGGGTGGGAGGAGGTGCCGGAAGCAGGGGGTGGCAGGCAATTTGGGGAAGACGATTTTGTTATTTTATTTTATTATTATATTATTTATTTGTAAATTTTAATATAATACATTAATTTAATTATGTACTTTTTATATCTAAGTATATTATACTAAAAGATCAAAATGTATTTACTGTGCTTTATATAATAGTATAATTTCAAAAAATATCCAACACAAGATTAAATTAATTAAAAATATTTTAGAAATAAAATCATGTATTTTGATTTTAAAAACTTATAAATAATATTAAATAATCTTAAAATTTTGATATATTCATATGAAATAATGTATAATAATTACATTTGATGTAATAATATTTTTGACATATAAATTTGATGAATACTATTTTTTTTCGTATTTATCATACCTTTTTTCAACAAAATATAGCAAATATAAACAATTAACCAACAACAATAAAGATAGGGGTATTTTTTATCAATTTAAAAAGAATAAAGGCTGAAAATGCATAAAAAAGTTATCCCATTCATATGTCTGGCGCATGTAGATAACTGTTCATTTTTTTTATTGAAAGGATCTTTTTTGCAGGATTTATAATTACATAATATTTTTTGACTATTTAATTAACACATATTTACATCTTTTTTTCATTTCACAAAGGGTAATATGCAATTTTCCCTTAAATTTAGAAAATAAGATATATATATTTCCATTGTCCATCTAATTAGTATATTGTAAACCCAGTACAATATTTAGAAGATGGATCAACAACATAGGTATTAGGATTTGGACGTACCATCAACGAGGCCTAACTTAATTAACAAAGTTGAGGCTCAGTGATTGGATTCGAACCAGAAACATGTAGAATGCTATTTTATTTTCATAATAAATATTGATTGGATATAATTATTTTATATTAATAATTAGTATTTAATTATTGTAATTATTTGTAATGCGTGCAAAAATAAAATGGGTCCAATGAATTTGGACTATCGTTCGAGACTGGGGCCAAAGTGTTTATGAACCTAGATAGGAGGAACCTAGAAAAAATACATTAGCAATACGACGCCCAAATTAATATTAGATTTGAGAAAAGAATAAGACAAGAAAATAAATGAAAGTAATGAGAAATCGAGGCATGTTGGTTTGATCGAGAGAAAATGTGCAAGTTCGTGATAGGATGCATGATGAGTACTCAGAAGGGTGCTTAGAAAGTCCAAAAGGATGTCCCCACTTGGAGGACCAGACATGTATATATAGGGGAATGCCCTTGCCTACTGGGGGTCTATCCTATTTTCAATTTTAGGGGAGATCGATTAAGGTGGTTAGATAAGTGGCAAAGTATTATCATCCACAGCTAAATGTGTCGAATGAGAATATCCTTTTGTCGAGGGTGACCCTGTGCTTGCAGGAAGTCTCAGCCGCCAATAAATCCTAGATTCCAAAGAGACCTTTCTCGCTAAGACTGCCTTTCTAGGACTGACGTGGCCCAAAGTGACAGTTGATTGGTGGGTCAACTGTACACCACATGAGGAGAGGGAGTTGCCAAGTTTATGGGCCTTTTAGACCAGTCGTCATGGTTGGATCATGCTCATGGGTTAAGTTCAGGGATGTCCTAGAGCTTCGTCCTCCTTCTTGGTTGTTTGACTACTTGAATTACTGAAGATGACACATTCAGTGTTAAGAGTCGGGCTGCCCCAAATCTCCTTGTCTTTTTAGATTGGGCCTCATTAGGTATGCACATCAATCTGTAACTGTTAATTATAAATATTTGACATTGATAATTATAATTGATTTACTTAAAAACTAATAATAATAGTCGATCGGCTTTATTTAAAAAAAAAGGGATAATTACATTTACACCCCCTCACCTATTGTCATTTTACACAAACCACCCCTGCCTTTTCAAAAATTACAGAAACCACCCCCAACAGCCTTTAAAATCCCAAAATGCCCCTGTTGACTTGGTCAAATTTTAATTTAATTTTTCAATGACAGAAATGCCCTTAGGGGAGTTTTGTAATTATTAAAAGGTAGAGGGGGTGCCAAAGTAATATTTAAAAAATTAATAATATGACACCATATATTTATTTTTATTATTTATACTAATTTTTAATTAAAATTTAAATTATTTTATTAACTTTTTTTATTGATATATACAAATTTACACCTCTTAATAATTAAAATATTAAATTATTTAATTAATATATTAATAAAAATTAGTTACTAGCTTATGAATTCAAAAAAAAATATAAAACTTGTATAAATTAATTTGAATTCTTAAAATTAAAAATTATTTCTTCTCTATCTTTATTTATAATTAAAGTTTATTTAAATTAATAAATTATAGTAGAATTAGTAAAATAAACAATTTATTTATTAAAAATATTTTAAATTATTATAAATGTAAATATATACATATGAATATGTTCAATTATATACATATTTGTAAATTTATATTATATAAATGTATATACATGTATGTATAATTATTAATTTTAATAAAATTTAGCTATAAATAAAAATAAAAAATAAATATTTTAATATTAAGAATTTAAAATAATTTATACAAATGTGATAATTTTTAATTTGAATTTATAAGCTAGTAACTAGTTTTATTAATATATTAATTAAATAATTTAATATTTTAATTATTAGGAGGTATAAATTTATATATAGATTCAATAAAAAAATAATAAAATAATTAAAAAAATAAATTAAATTTAATATATATAATAAAAAAATATATGGGGTCATATTATTTATCCCCATAAATATTACTTTGGCACCCCCTCTACCTTTGGATAATTACAAAACACCCCTAAGGGTATTTCTGTCATTGAAAAATTAAATTAAAGTTTGACCAAGTCAACAGGGGCATTTTGGAGTTTTAAAGGCTGTTAGGGGTGGTTTCTATAATTTTTGAAAAGGCAAAGATGGTTTGTGTAAAATGACAATAGGTGAGGGGGTGTAAATGTAATTATCCCAAAAAAAAATAAGGTTGAGAATGCTGAGGTTACATGTGGAATAAAATTCCTTAATGGTGGGACCCTCAATCTTTAATTTGAGGTGATGGAACTCACTCACGGTCGCGGGCGCACATTTCGTACAGACAATATAAGAGTCAGCCCGAGATGCGGGGCCCACTCCCAATTGGACCCATCCCAACCGTAGCCTTTCTAACGACGTCGTTAATCACACATCATAGTTGCCATTTAGCGAAAACAGTGATGGTGGACTGAACCAACCCCACATTCCCCCAACTACCCTCCCTATTCTTCCACAACTCTCTTTCCTCTTTCATTTTTTTTTCTCTCTTTTAAATATTTAATAGTACCTTTTTTTTAAAATTATATTTGGACTGATGAATTTTGATTTGATAAAATAATTTAAATAATTCTATATTAAAAAATTTAAAACTCATCACTATTTAATAAAATATAGTTCAAATTTAGAGTTAGAGAATTTAAACCTTTGATTTAAAATTAATCCAATAAATTCAAAGAATTTGTACAGTGAATTTGAAATACATCAATCCAAATATAGTCTAAATGAATTAAGAGGTGAATTTCAAGTTTTGATTTTCGATACTAAGTGTTTGCGCGCGCTTTTGAAAAGCGTTTTTCAGCTTCTAGCTTCAAAAAAGCACTTTTGAAGTGTTTGCGATACCAGCTTCTGCTTTTGAAACGGCTAAAAAAAGCGCTTTTAGGCCAAAAACTAGAAGCACCTTGGGGTGCTTTTAGCTGCTTTGGTTTTTTTGTAAATAAATACAACTTTATTTTTTACTAATTTACCCTTATTATAATAACCTTAATTCAACTTTACCTTTTTAATTTATTTTTAAAATTATAGATTTAAAGTTGATATCAAAGTTTTTAAATAATTTAAATTTTAATAATAATAATTAAATTTACACTTTCACATATTTAATATTTTAAGTTTTTATATTTTATGCGCTATATCATATCATTATATTATTTCTTTCACATATTATTATTTAATTAATTAATAAAATAATTATTTTTTGCAATCATGTAATTTTAATTTTTGTGTATGAATTAATAATTAAATTACTTAATGGGATCATTATTAAATTAAAATATTTTTTAATATTTTAAAAAATATAAATATAAAATACTAATCAAAATAAAATTTATATTTTTTTTGAAAAAATAAATATTAATGACAAACAACAAGTGAAATAATATGCAAAAAGATAGTATGTTTTTGACATATAAGGACAAAACAGTCTTTCATCAATTAAATTTATTTTGGAAGTGATTTTTCTCCAAACACTATCCAGTTTAGCTTTTATCTGCTTTTTACTTTTTTACAAACACTACCCACTTTTGATTCTGCTACAACTTCCAACTTTCTCTACAAAAATCACTTTTTTAAAAGCAGAAGTTTTTGCAAACACTCCCTAAGTAGGGAGACTTTTAAAATAACTATATAAAATGCCCTTAATTATACTTATTTATTTTGAATAATCATCTTTTTTTTATTAATTAGTTTTGTTAACAATTTTTTGTACATACAAATTTAAAATCCTTTTTATTAATGGGTTATTCGTTTTTTGCTTTCGCGTTTTTGATTCAATTAATAAATATAATTGATACCACCTCAATTATTTTTTTTCAGGGCCCAAATGAAAAAATGTGGGTCCCCATTTTGCAGTCCTACTGATATTATTCTGTTGGTCCATAAGCAAGGTATAAAACTCATAGTCAAAATATTCATAATAACCTAGTAGATCCAGAAGTAAGTCCAGTTCAGTAAGGTGACTCAGCAAACATCAAAGATTCTACGTCACACGCACTCCTAATATTTTGGGACACATCATATTGAAAAATATCCAACAAACTCTTTCTAGACCCACGATAGCTAAACTGGCAACAATAGGTAAAACAGACTTTGCTGAAATCAGATTGACTAGGCATGATTCATCTAAATCATTTTATTTTCTTCCAAATAAGTTCAAATTGCAATCCATTTTTTTAGTTATTTAACTCGTGCATATTTCAAATGGTGCATTATATGCTGCAACTACTTTCAAATTTTGCTCTCGGCAAATCTATAAATCGGAGCCACCCTACAGTCTTAACGGTAACAATTATCATTCACTTATACACATTTTTCCTCTCAGTTTTTAGCAAGCTCTTTGCGAATTTGGCACTCCATATACTCATCTTCACTATGCTCCGATATTTTGTCATTCCACATCAATTATTACACCATTTGTCTTATGTTATTTCAAGTTTTGTATTGTTTATTCACTGATTCCATTACTGACTTAAGGATCGAAATGCTAAATTCTAATTTGCAGATTAGTTCTTCTTTGATCTAAGAATTTTCTAAATATCCTTTGACTGATGTAGTGTTACTGAACTCTGGTATATTATAATGATTGTACAATTAAATTATAATTTATAAAGGGTAAGTTATTATATTTTCAAGCAAAAAAATATTTGTAAAAATATTTTCACATCCTAATAGATAAAAGAATATATTGGGGAAAGAAAGAAAGAAAAACAATTTAAACATTTTAATCCAAAATATAAATTTATTTATTTTTATTGATTGATTTTTCTCCATATTCAATTGAAGAATTGGTTGTCTTTATAAGTCAGTGTGATTAATATTTTGAATTAAATATTTAATAGTTTTATAATTTTGATGAAGAATTGAATAGTGAGGAAATCAGGATTGATGGATTTAAAATTATGAGTTTTAAATCCTTAAAATAACAAATTATATGAATTCGTTTGGATAGTTTGGGATTCAAAGGATTACAACTCCTCCGATGCTAATTTTGAATTGTATTTTATTTGAATATCGATAAATTTCAAATTCTTTTGATATCGAGTCATTTAGAATTTTTTATCTGGATGATTCCTCAAATTCAAATGTAACCCATACTACGTAAAAACTGTAAGATGGAGAAAAGATGACAAGTTTGACAGAATTGAATGTTTAGTTTGAATCAAAACTATTATTTAAAAGCTATCTTGTTAACATATTCCTACCAAAATGTAAAGTACCACATATTATTTTCTAAATTAAGACCGCGTCGCCCAAGTTTATTTAAGACATAAGATGTTTTTAAAACTTACAAAATGTCAAATTTTATTTTTAAAGTATTTGGATAAAATAAAACTGTAATTTTTAACTAACTGCTACAAATTAATTACAAATTCATTATAAAATAAAAATGTGAAACTTATAAGATGTTAGTGATAATGATAATGAATTTGTAATTAATTTGGAGTGGATTGTTAAAGTTTTAAGAATAAATTATGAATTTATTATGTTCTTTTTAGAATAGTTAATAAATTTTTAATATCTTATTTTTGGAGCTTATAAACTCTCTTTTTTTTTAATTTTTTTTATTAAACAGTCAACATTTAATATATTTTTAAACATTTTATAAAATAATTTAAAAAGTTTATAAGCGCATCCGAGTACTACATAAGTTTATGGGTAAATACAGAAACACCCCCTAGGATATTGCAAAATTGCAGATTGACCCTTTTGGGGATATTACTGTAAACTTTTGCTATTAGATGGGGGTGTACTTGTTGACATATAAAGAAGTGTAATTATAATTTTACAAAAGACAGGGAATGTTGTGTATTCAGATATAGTCTCAATTGGCGTTAAAATAATTTAGAAAAAATTATAATTTTAATCATGTAACTTAAGAGTAGTGCTATTTTAGTCCTGCATAATTTTATTTTCAGAGTTAGTCCTATAATTTATAATGTTGACAATTTTAGTCATTTTTTTTTTTGTGGCTAATTTGGTTGAAAATTACATCTGACTTGCACATGACTCAATTAGAATTACAATTTTAGTCATGTAAATCAATCCATATAGGATTAAAAATACTAATTACTCTAACTTATAGGACAAAACTTGCCAAACATCCCCTAAGTTACAGGATTAAAAATACAATTTGATTGGGTCATGTGAAAATCACCTGCAATTTTGCGACCAAACTGGCCGAAAAGGATGAAAATTTTAAAATTTTAAAATCACAGAATTAAAAATAAAGAAATTAATTCAGGCAATAAAAAATGTCACTCTCGTAAATTGCAGGACTAAAATTGCATTTTTTTAGAGATAATTACACTCATCTTCCCTGAGATTTGGTGTAATTACACGTAGACTCCGTATGGTTTGGAAAATTACACCTAACACCCTTAAGGTTTGCCTACATCTAACGAATAAGTCTTTCTGTTAATCAAAATTGACCGAATTGACTGATATTAACAAAATATTTAGAAAAAAAATCAATATTAACACTTGATTGATTTATTACTAATTTATTGCATGTTAAATAATTTTTTTCGGATTAAATTACCCTTATAACAGTGAAGATATACGTCATCAGATACATTAACGCGTGAAGATGTATGGGGATAATTTGATCATAAAAAGATTTATTTGACCTGCAATAAATCAGTAATAAGTCAATTAAGAGTTAATATATATTTTTTTAATATCAATTAATTTGGTGAATTTTGACTAACGCAGGAACTTATTTGTTAGATGAAATCTAACCTTAAGATTGGTAGATGTAATTTTTCAAATCACAGGAGATCTACGTGTAATTACACCAAATCTCGGTGGGAGTGGAATGTAATTATCCCTTTTTTTTAAAAGATTATCCTAAAATGCATAAGGGCGACATTGTAATTTCCCAGGTGGCAGTCTGATGGGCATGACTTCAATCTTTGAGTATACCTCAACTACTCCCACAAGAGAGAGAGAGAGAGAGAGAGAGAGAGAGAGCGCTAAAAAAGAATTGGAGAAAACCAGATCCCGTACTCCCTTTCTCCAAAGACTCTCCCAAAATATAGGATTTATCATTTCAAGAAACGTTGTTACAAAAATAATACCCAAAATTAAGATTTCCTTCTTTTTCGTAAATTTTCCGAAAAATTTCATCTTTTCTAGTTTCTTTCAAGAATCTGGGCAACTATGCCCACAGTCTGTCTGTAGATTTTGAGTTTTGTCATGCACGTGGATAATTTTTGTGTACTTGCTTAAATGTTATGAACAATCAAGAAATCCAGCTTCAATCTGTGAAAGATCAGCTCTTCACGGTCTCTGGGTTTCTGCGGCGTCATTAATCAGGTTTGCTTGTTGACCTTTTCTTCCTTAATCTTTATCTCTATCTGTTTCTTTTTTTTTTTTTTTTGGGTTTTCTTTTATGGAGAATCTTGGTTTTTCATTCTTGAACTTAATGGTATGAATTTTTCTTCAATGACAGGGTTTTTTTCGGTTCTTATTGAATTTATGTTTTGCTGTTTTTCCTTTTTTTTTTTTCCACCTCTGGTTGGTTGATAAATTTTATTATTTTGTTGACAATATGCCTATTGTAAAGATGTGCAATTATTGGTACGAATATTAAATCCTAATTTCTTTTCATATTTGCTTTTGGGTTACAGTTAACGAATGCCCAGCTTGATAATAGATTAAAGATTGGTTGTTTACTGAATGGATGAATTAAAAGTTTTTCGGACCCCCCCCCCCCCCCCCCCCCCCCTTTTGTTTTTTTCTTGGGCTGCAGATTTCAGCAATTTTTTTCAATTCAATCTTCTGGGTTTTGAGTCTCTGCTGATAAAACTTGGGTGAAGTTTTAAGTCACTGCAACTTTGAGTTCTGTATCAGAGATGAGGACGGTTATTCGGGCCGTGAGGCAATTTAGGCCAGCTTTTCGGCGTAGAGGGAACTTTGTTAATGATGGTTCTTTGAAAGGACAAGATTTTTGGTTCAATACAAATTATCGCTCTATATACAATGTAGCCAGTGGTGCAGACATTTTTTGGTGTAGACATCCGTCATACACGATATACAGAACTATCTCTACTGATGCAGCTAAAATTACCAATGGAGGTTGTATTATTGTTTCGAAGTTTCTAAATTTGTAACTAGGAATTCGTACCTGCAAGTAAAAATCTGACGTTTATCTTTGTCGTCACTTTGATTAATTTAACGGCAGAACTGAATGGAGGGGGACCTCTAGTTGAATATGAGAGAAGGATTACGGCTGGTGAACTTTGGATGGAGATGCCTGCCAAGTATGTTTGTTTATCATACTCTTGGATGTTTTTTTGTTGATTCTGAGTGAAATATGGAAATTTTAACTTTTATGTGGGTTTAGGTATATTGCTATGTTGATATGTGTTAATGAAAACCCACTAATTTGTGGCTTGCTGATTAGTACAGCATTGAATTTAAAACCAGATAAATTAACGGATAAATACAGCCAATATACTATTTTGCTTAGTTTGCCCTTTCAACCAGCTAGAATCATGGGAAGCTACGAAAAAATCTCACTAAATTGAAATCACAGTTTAAAGCAGACAAGACTAAGTTGAACTGGAATGGCAATTAACTAGAGATTGTTGCATACAGTAGATGCTTGGATTGCAAATGTAGTTCTGAAAGTTACCCAAATGATTAAACTAGGTTTAACTTTGAGATTAGTGTCTCGGGTTACTCTTTCGCCAACCTAATATGATCGATGGATTATATGACTTTGCAGTTAGGTACCTTGGGGGAGCTTCAAAGACTATATGAGGAGCTTGTTGAAAATGCAGAAGCTTGCCGGTTGGATCGGTATACCACTTCTGAGAAAGCCGGGAGGTAAATGTTAACCAGGTCTCTGTTTCTATCACGAAATGCCATTGGCTAGATAGTTCCGTGTTTGCTTAACATGAAATATCATTGTTGCATGGTTTTTGTTTACATGCAGGAGTAGGTGGTTATGGTCTCGTTTCATACCCCAAACTTCATATGCTCCCGTTAAAGGTCTTTACCTATATGGAGGAGTGGGCACTGGCAAGACTATGCTGATGGACTTGTTTTTTGATCAGCTGTAAGAATCAAACTTGACTTAACCTTTTGCAAGATTGTAACTGGCTTCATATCAGTCTGTGTATGAGTTTTAGGCTCACAATCAATGAAAATTTAGTTCTGTTTTAGTTTCTGATATGATTCACATCTTGTCAGACCTGGCAACTGGAGGAAGAAAAGGATCCATTTCCATGACTTCATGCTAAATGTTCACAGCCGTTTGCAAGTATGAATGTATCCTATTGTACTCCTGTTGATTGTTTATTTGATTGTCTGCATGTCTCATATTCTACCAAGCTCTATGGAAAAAAACTCTGTAGAGGACAGCAAGTATTGCATAGTTTCTACTGGATTTGTAATGTTTTCCTTCGCTTGAAAAAATAGGATAATTTCTAGTTGGCGTTTTGGCATAAAAACAGAGCATTCATGTAACCTCCACATAAGATCATGCTTCGAAGGTTTCAAGGGCCTTTTGCTTAATTATGTTGTATATGATAGATTTCTTGTACCCTTCTTCCAAACAAGAAACTTCCCTAAATTGCATGAAAAGAGTGTTTAAGCTTTGGACAGTTATATACTTGGGGATTTTGTTGCGTTATAAATATTTGTTTCAACGAAGAGACGGTTTAAGTTAATTTTATTTTGAGTAAATTGCAATTATATGGAATGGTCGAAATATAAAAATGCATCAGTCTCTATCAAAAGCAGGGAGTAACAACTAACAAGTTTATCACTGTGGCTAACTGCTCAAGTAGTTCCTGCGGACCTTAACTGAAGTTTATGTGATATTATTCATGGTGAACACTTTAACAATGTGATAAAATTTTATTGCAGAAGCACAAGGGTGTGGCAGATCCTCTAGAAGTTGTTGCTGGAGAGCTTTCAGACGAAGCTATACTATTATGTCTTGATGAGTTCATGGTACGTTAGTCTGTGATGCGTATTAGCGTTTTACTGCTTTTGTCGAGTTAGTCCACTTTATCCTTCTGCTTAGAACATGCATCGCTTGCTGGATGATCAATCCAAGGTAATATCGCAAGTGGTACAAAAACATAAGATGGTCATGGAGAACACTGTAAAATGTTCTATCTTCTGGTATTAATTGGTTGGTTGTCTTTGTCTTCCTTAGGTGAATGATGTTGCTGATGCCTTGATTCTAAATCGTCTATTTAGACACTTATTCAGCAATGGAGCTGTAAGTAAATTTTAACATCCCCATTCTGTTTCACAGTAGGCCATAAACTCGTTCATGCTTGCTGAGTAGCATAATAACTAGGTAAATTGTGATGTGATAAATGAATAGATTCTTGTCGCCACTTCGAACAGAGCTCCGGATAACCTTTACGAAGGAGGACTACAAAGGGACCTGTTTCTTCCATTTATTGCTACTCTGAAGGTACGTATATCTATGCACTCTCACAACATGGCAATGCTGACATGAGGCTGAAGGTGTAACTTTTAAGGGGCTAGAGGAAAGAAATTCATCTTTATTTTAAGTCCATGGAGAAAGGAAATACTACTTCTTAAAGTCTTAATGATTCCAAAGGGAATGGGTCTCTGGTTTCTTGACATTTCTTGTTTATAGTCATCTACCGTAATATTAATTCAACCACTTAACAATTTGGACTTGGATTCTGATGTAGGAAAGATGTGTAGTTCATCAAATCGGTTCATCTGTTGACTACCGGAAAATGACATCGGTACAGTCCTGATCTCTCAAGTTTGGTTCATTGCAGAGTATGCTTGATAAGAAATCTTTCTTCCCAGATATACAACAAATGCATGTATATACATGTGTTTCTGTTTGTTCTATTGTACTGTGAAATGATTGGTTTCTACGCGAATTCCAGGCAGAGCAAGGTTTTTACTTTGTAGGAAGACATTTATCTACCCTTCTGAAGCAGAAATTTCAACAATTAATCGGTGATCACGTAGCTGTACCACAGGAGGTCGAAGTTGTTATGGGCAGGAAATTGCAGGTATACCATCCTCCTGGTTCATATATTAACTACTGTGCTAATATAGCGTATGAAATTTGATTTAGATTCATCTTAAATAGTGCTTTTCTTTGTCAACTTTCGTACCTCTTTAGGTTCCACTGGGAGCCAACGGATGTGCTTATTTTCCTTTTGAGGAGCTCTGTGACAGACCTCTTGGAGCTGCCGACTATTTTGGGTTGTTCAGTAAGTCATTTTGAGCTGAATTCTCTTCTCGCTACAATAGAATAGTAAGGCTTTAAGGGCATGACATTTGGTTGAGTCCCAAGTACACGAGACCTAATATTGCATTTCATTTGTCATTTTTGTCCCATTGAAGATAAATCAACTTCCAGCTTCGTATTTTAGGAATAATTACATAGACACCCCCTGAGCTATATGCATATATAAACCCCTCAATCTACACTTGCACCCCCTGTAATCATGTTTTACAGATTCCACCGTATCTATCCAGTCTTAAACATGACTGCAGGGGCAAAGTATAATTTTACAGAATCGAGAGACTTTGTTGTGAAATATGTCCAAACATAAGGAGGTGTCAGTGTAATTATCCTATTTTGCTGTGCCTTCACAAGTTAGAAATACTCAGTAATTTATTTTCCATTTTACCAGAGAACTTTCATACGCTGGCTTTGGAAGGCGTGCCTATTTTCGGGCTCTCCAATAGGACAGCAGCATATCGGTTTGTCACTCTAGTTGATGTTAGTTCTTCACTTCTTAAATTCTTTCATTACATATAAAATCAATTACTCATATTTAACCAAATACTTATTTATGGGATATTAAGATCGACTTTGTTTATTTATTTATTCTTTTTACAGAAATCTTGTTTCTCTCATAATTATTATGTGAATCATTTATACATTTTCCAAAGAATTAAAAACGGCCTTCGACTCCGTTGCATGTATAGGTCATGTACGAGAACAGAGCGAGACTATTGTGCACGGCCGAGGGGACGCCAGTCGAACTTTTCGACCGGATTGTAACAATAGCTGATGCTCAGCACCTGGCACCGCGAACCTCCTCAAGATCGAGGAAATCAGACGACTCAGACATTTGTGTCGACAACGAATTAGGTTTCGCAAAAGATCGCACCATTAGTAGGTAAGACGCTGTGTAATAATTCGTAATGAACTACGTCTGGTCGTTATGTTGTGAGATTGAAAATGGCGAGTATCTGTCGTTTTTCATGCAGGTTAACGGAAATGAACAGCAGAGAGTACTTAGAGCAACATGCCGAGATGTTGGCAGAGAAGCAGCAATTGCATCGCCATGAGACGGCCTTACAGTCTTAGCCGAAAGGGACTATAGGTACCGTCCCCAACCGGGCCATTGTTGTCTGTAGGATACGATACATACCTTAATATCTGGATTTGCTGGTGATAATTTTTGCGAGCAAATAGCGTGGTAGAGGTGATTATGATAGTTTTGTTTGGAATAAATGATCTGTTTTGTACAGCTTCTAACTGGGTAAATTTTTTGTAATAATTTGGATTCTTGATGTATAAAGATGCTCTCTTGGAGGAGGGATATGTACTTGGGAAATAATTTATGGTTTATGCAGGACTGGTTTGCTGCAGCCTGCAGCACATCTTCTGTTGTAATTTGGAATATTTTTTTATTATTTGAAAATTTATAAATATCCTCATAATATTTGGTAAAATCATGTAATTTTTAGATGAGGTCTGGAATTGTAAACTTTACACTTTTTGTATTTTTTTAAATAAAAAATTATAAAAAACTGATTAGCTAGATAGAAAAATTAAAAAAAAAATATCCACTTAGTTTATAAAAAAGTTTTCCAATTTTTTTTAAAATATGTAAAATTATAATTTATAGTTTCCAATGGTATTTTGGTTAGTTTACCATAAAAAAAATGTACAGAGAAAGAAAAATTAACGGATCAAATTAATTGTTAGATGATTGTTAAAGTTAGGTGTATTGAGAATTTTTCAAATGATGAGATATTTGTAATTATGTCAAATTTCTGGAAAACTCATTGTATTTTACCCTTTATTTATTTACATTAACTAGAGTGACATATTTCACATCTAAACTTATCTTTTATTTCTACGGAGATTTAAATACCACAAAAATTTCTTGTAAAAATTAATAATAGGTAAAAAGTTTTTCCGAAAGAAAAAAAGAAAAAAGATAATAAGATGCTTTGAATTTAAAGATAGTGAACTTCTGTTTTAAAAGTTTGGAGGTTGTGTTGCAATTTCCATATTGTTTTAGGAAGTTGTGTGATTATCCATAATTTGTCGGGGTGACATTACGATAACCTTTTCCGATGGGGGAAGAAATAAAATAATTGAGTTTTAAAACTCAAAATCAAAATAGTAAAATCAGAACGAGCTTTTATAAAATTTGACATAATTATCAATACCTTTTATTATTTGAAAAATTACCAATATCTTTGATTTCAACGGCCGTCCAATAATTAATCTAATCTATTAATTTTTGTTAGCTTTTTATTCATTTTCTATGGTGAACTTACAAAAATTCCTCATGAATTATGATTTTTTTTTAAAAAAACTTTTTTATTTTTTTATGGATTAATTGAAAACTTCTTTTTGTATACTTTTTCAAAAATTTTCATCCGCATCGTCCAATATTTTTACAATTTCAAAGTTTTTTTAAAAAAATAAAAATAAAAAAGATAAGGTAAAGACAAGAGTTAACAATTTTAGACTTTCATCCAAATATTATATTATATTTCATCAAATATCAATATATATTGATATTTTTTCAAACAATAAATGAGTATTTATAATTATATCAAAATAATAAATTATGCTCAACGATTTGGTTGTAATTTACTCAAATGTAAGAGAAAATTGTATTTTTGGTCCCGCACGATAGGGTATGTTGATTTTTGATCCCGTACTTTACGGGTTTAGCATATTTAATCCCCTAGGATAAATATTGTAGCATTTTTTATCTTACAGGATAAAATTATAGCACATTTGGTCCCATAATATATAAGGTTGTAGCACATTTGGTTCTATAAGATATAAAGTTGTTTATATTTTATGGACCAAATGTGCCATAATTTTTATTCTATAGGACAAAAATGTTATAATATTTATCCTATAGGGCTAAATATGTTAAATTTGTAAACTGTAAGATAAAAAATACAACACATCCTATTATATGGGACTAAAAGTGCAATTTTCCCCAAATGTAATAACACAAATATAAAGGTAGTTAATGCTAAAGAAAAGCAGGCGACGTGTAAATGTCAGCAATAATTTAGACGCATAGGGGATTGGTTTGATACGTTTTCGTTCCATGAACAGGGAGCTGCATGGCATGGCGAATGATTTTCCTCATTCAATTCTCTGGCCGGAATAAGGTCTCTCTGGAGATTTTCTTTTGATCGCACCTATAGCTAATCGTCGTTTTCTCTATCTACTGTTTAGGTACGGCGTGATTGCCGGCAACCGGCGGCTGGCCGGCGAGTGATCTATTCATAAGGTAAGACCAGTTCTCTCTCTCCACATCCACAACGCACAGACTTATATTATGCGTGGGAAGGGGAAAATTGTTAACCAGTATTTACGAATTAGGATCCGCGGTGCGGTGGATAATGGCGGTACTGATGATTACATTGTTTGACATCCAAATGTATTGAATTCAACCCGGCGAATTGATTGTCTAGAGCATGGGTATATTGATGTGATTACATTCTATTAGATAAGTGTTTTTGAGTGGCAGAATATTACTGGATCATCTCATTTGATTAATTATGGCGAAAGTTTCTCTCTTGAAAATTTAATATGATTTAATTGGAGGAACATTAGCCTTGTTAGTACCTTGATATCCCTCTGAATCACTTGCATATGAGATTCAACAGTGATTTTTTAATTAGTATAATAATTGTTTTGAAAAAAAAATACTGAGGCATAGTTTTCATTGTTTTCGTTGCGAGTTCTGTTTGTTCTATTTTCTGGTATAAGCGGCAGTTTGAATGGCTTTATTTTGGGAGCATTTGGTTGTTGGCATGGTTAGGGAGGATTTTGGTACCCTAGGTTTTTCAGATTGTTAATTGTTGTTTCTCGACCTGATTGATTTAGTTGTGTGATAATGTTTGTGGTTTCTGTTTGCTTCCATGAGGTCTGGCTTTGACATATAGTAAGATGTCCTGGATTCCAATTTGAATTCAAGATTCAATAAGTTGATTTTTACAAAGATGTAGCTTCAAGTAGTCACAACAATTTGTAAGTTTCTCTTGGAATAACTCTAGTTGTTCATGAAACAAAATAATGAATGACAAATATGCACTATTTGTCCTGATTTCCTTAACGTGCTGTATAATTTAAATAACCACTAGCAAATCAATCGAGCTTATGGCATTCTAGAATCCAGGTTTACATTTGCAAATATCTTAAAAGGAGGTTGGTGGATGAATTGGTGAGCAGTATTCCTAATATGATTATGACGGGAAATTCTTATCCGGACCTGGCTCGGCCGAACCTGAACCAATCATATGACAAGTGCAATACACTTGCCATGTGATTGGTGTACAGTTTGGGAAAAGTGACCAATCATAGAGCAAGTGTATTACACTTGCTTTGTAATTGAATTGGTTCCGTCAAACCAGGTTCGGGTAAGAATTTTTCGATTGAGTCGTTACTTAGTTGTGCTGGTACTAAAATTGTTTATTTGAAATATTTATTTGGAGATTTGTTCTCAGCTGAAGTTGTAGGAGACAGAAAAGGAAAAAAGAACTTGAGAAAATAAAGTTGTAGCACATAATTCTAGACACATTGAATTCAAGTTAAGGTATGATCTTGGATTGCACTTAGTGAAATTGAAAGAAACTAAATTAGACAAGGCGAGAAACCTTTTCATCATAATAACGGCTGTGCCATATATAAAGGGACAGAGGGAGATTGGAGGCTCCTAAGCATCAGAATATGGGAGCTGATCTCATTTGTATGGAATATTGTAACTTGGTGTACTGAAGTCTGCCATGAAGTTTGTTGTTGACATAATGTAGTTGTTAACTTGTTATTATCCATCCTCGTGGTGAGGCCTGAGGAGAAGAATGGTTGCGGGTTGACATGCTGAGTTTGTAGGCAATGTTTATCTACTATCTATGTAGTAGGATGATAGGATTCGCTAACTTAATCATCCTATCTTTTCTATCATAGGTTCCACAATTCAGCTGTTGGACTTGGGTTTTTGGTTCCTTTCAAAATGACTGCTGGAAGTGGTAGTAGCCAACAAAATCTTAGAAAAGCTATTCTGGCAATTAGAGATTCTACTAAGGTTGGAATCGCCAAAGTCAACAGTGAATATAAGGTGGTGATATTTATGGCATCAATTTTGCTGACAGCCCTTTATTTCAGAAGGTTATGCATCATGTTATTTGTTTCAGGATCTAAAAGTTTCCATTCTTAAAGCCACAAACCACCTTGAAGTCTTGCC
This sequence comes from Sesamum angolense, assembly GCA_034509725.1. Classification (NCBI taxonomy): domain Eukaryota; kingdom Viridiplantae; phylum Streptophyta; class Magnoliopsida; order Lamiales; family Pedaliaceae; genus Sesamum; species Sesamum angolense. The sequence continues at coordinate 13,021,159 of JACGWL010000011.1, read as the reverse complement.
AAAAGAGAAGCATGTAAGAAGTGAGTAGAACGCTGTGCCCGAGCCTTCTTATATTCTATTATCGTGAAAGTCTTACTTTACCTCTTCAGTCAATGTCACTGAGGTTTCTGGAAATTGAGTTCTGAATTACCTAAGCTATTGAAAAAATAAATGCCCATTTCTTGTCAGATATTCTTGGTGCAGTTTCTGGTTCGAGACCTCGAGCAGATGTTGGTTATTGCATACATACACTTACAAGGCGTCTTGGAAAAACACATAATTGGGTGGTAATACTTCGGGCGCTTTGTCTCAAATTCTTTTTTCTTTTCATTACTTATTTACATAATTTTAGATAGGTTAAGCTGAATAACTATTGGTGTTGAAGAAAAAGTCAAATAAATTTTGAAATAATTAGTCTCATCACATAATGCTAATTTTAACACGAGAGTATGACTTTATACAATCCGATTAACTCATACAGTGAGGTTGAGCATTTCTTGAATGATTTTCGTTAGCCTCAATCAGTTGAAATTCCAATTATGAAGAGGCCATGCAATTTGGCCCTACTTTTAAGTGCAAGTTACTACCTCCCACGGTCCCACCTCATGTGTTTCGATAAAATTCCCAAAGCAATTTCTATTTGTTTCGTTATTAATACTCACCAGAATGAAGAAATTCCAATGGCATCTGGTCTTTGAGAAAGAACTTATCAGAAGCAATTGATCGGTTGATTACAAACTACCGAAAACTAATTGCCATTTCAGAAGTTCCGTGAAGGCTTCTTGAAAAGATCCTTAACAAATCCTCCCAAGAAATGGTTCCACCAATCTTTTTCTCTTCTTCTACCTTCATTAGTCTGAGGTTCCAGAAGTTTTAGTCATGACATCTCCAAAAATCCTCATTCCAAGAAGAACATCCAATATTTACCTTTCTGCTTCCTTGTGGTCCCTTTTTTTTATCTTATTAGTAGATACATCTGCTATTTAGTTCTCATTCTTCTATATTTTCAAGAGAAGGTTTACATAGGATGCAATGTAATTCCTTTCTCCTCCTTCATACTAAGTTTCAGAGGTTTTGAACTGCTTGATTTGCTAACTTGGTATAGTCTTCATACATGATACAGAGGATTATTATTGGATATTTTCTACTAATATAATATATTTGGTATGGGCAACACTTAGAGATTTTCTAGTTGAAATTTGAAAAAGGAAAGTTTTTGTATATTATTGAAATACTGGGATTTATACAACTGAGTTACCGTTTGTCATCATTTTGACTTTCACAGTGTTCTTCGAGCTGTGACTCAGTTACAATCGATAACTAACACTACTTAAAAAACCATTGTACAAATGACAGCAAAGAGACATTTTGTTGTCAACTGGACTTGATTTCGAACTGGAAATCAGGACCTTCCAAGTTCTTGCTTTGGCTCTCTCAGCTAGCGCACACGCACATATATATAAATCTAATGGTATATTTGCAGAATAGATATGCTTTGATTTGAACTCACTGCTCTACACCAGTGTTTCAAAATTATATTGTTTTACATGTGTCCTCTTAGATTTTGGTTCTACAATTCCGTTCCATCTTCTTACTAGTTTGTCTACTGGAACTCATTGTTCTTTTTATTTGATTTTCCTTTTAACAACTTCTGTTTTCCTTTCTCAGGTTGCACTGAAAACTTTGATTGTTATACATCGTGCATTGAGGGAAGTTGATCATTCATTTTGTGAGGAACTAATTTACTACAACCAAAGTGGAGGTCATTTGTTGAATTTATCACATTTCAGAGATGACTCAAGCCCCAGCGGTACCCCCGATTCTTTGACTTTTAGCAATCACCAATGCTTACTTTGGGGAACTGACCATTTGAGGTTTTCTGTTTCTAAGCATGGGATTATTCCACTTGGATCCGTGCATATGCTCTGTATATTGAGGAGTGCCTGGAATGTTTCCGTGTGCTAAAATATGATTTCCATAGGGATCACACGGTATGTATCTTTTGTAAATGGACATCATGGTGAAATTTTGTGTTACCTATTGCCTTAGAATCTAGAATTTCGATAAGTATATTTTTTGCCCTTGTTCTTCGACATCGGCTGGGTTTGTACATGTTCTCCTCAGTTTTTCTATCTTTTCCTTCTGCAGTTTCACTAGATCCTGCTCTTGGTATAAATTGGCAAAGGTCAACAGAAAAACGATTACTTCCTCAAAATATTTTCTATTGTAAAATCACTGTACCGGCCATCAACCTGGAACTAGTTTACTGAAAATATATTCACAAGTAAAAAGTAAACATATAATCTATGAGCTACAAATATGGAAAATTACGAAAGTGAGAATTTTTTACAGACAAAAGGTGCATACATACGTGAGTATGATGCTGATCAAGGTATGCATGAAGATAGTACAGATAACAATATTACTGGTTTGGTTTAATCCTTTCTTTCCATTCAGAAAAATGTTAAGTTAATCTGGATTTCATTTTATCATGAAATCTCTAAAGGCAAACAGCATTCTTCCTTTTCAAATTATTAGGTAACACACTCTTCCCCTTTACTCTTTAGCATGTTTGCTCAGTATTATGTTGAGAGGAGTCCAATATTAGTATAAATGTGAGGTCCAAATTCTCTGTGTGGCTTGAAATCTGTGAATATATTTGTTCTCTGTGACTTCAAGATTTTTTTGTGCTATCATGGTAGCTCTTCTGGAATAATGATTAGCTTGTTGGTAATATGTTTCACTTCTTGTAATAAGCTAGCTGTTCTTTTACAGAGAACGAAGAAGTTCGACACTCCTGCCTTGCTCGAGCACTTACCTGCTTTGCAACAGCTTCTTTTCCGCCTTCTCGGTTGCCAGGTATTGGGTTGGCAGTTAAATGGATATCGTAGACTTTTTTCTAGTGGAACACACCTCTACTAAAGTTATTCAAGTCTGTTGCACAAACAAGTTGCTTGTAAGTTTTGGGATATGTTGATTGTCTGACATTGTGCAGCCAGTTGGAGCAGCTCGATACAATTTCATCATTCACTATGCCCTTTCAATTGTGAGCAGTTATTAACTTTTTATACTCTTTTCTTCCCCACTAATTACGTTGTTTGGTTATAGCTTTTTCTGGACTGATAATGTTTTCCTTCAGGTTGCAGCAGAGAGCGTGAGGCTTTATGTGGCAATAACAGATGGCGTACTTATTTTGGTTGACAAGGTTTGTTGCTGTTGGAGTAGTTTTCATTTACTTTCATGAGAGTCAAAAGTTTCTTCACTAGTACTGGGAATAACTTGTCTCTTAACAGTTTTTTGAGATGCAACGTCGTGATGCTGTCAAAGCGCTTGAAATCTATCGGAGGGCAGGAGACCAAGTATGTTTTGTGTTCTTCAGTATGTAGTGTAAGGATACATGCCTCTTGGTTTTGTATTTCCATTCTAATACTTGGACATGTTGCTGCAGGCCCAGAAGTTGTCTGGGTTCTTTGAGATGTGCAGGAGCCTTGAATTTGGACGTAAGCAGAAGTACGTCAAAATTGAACAGGTTTGGAACCAAATACTGCCATTTTTATTGGTTTCTTGTTCCTTATGATCCTTACATTGTTACACAATATTACAAAATGCCTTGTTATCAAACTGCAGGCCCCCGCATCATTTTTGACAGCCATGGAAGAGTACGTAAAGGATGCCCCAGAAGCATTACTGCTTCCCTGGAGAGCTGTATGTAATGCCTGATATCTTTAAAGCCTTGAGTTCTTCAAACTCTTATAAATTAGCTACTATTTGTTCTTCTTTAAGAACTGAATCACCTTTTGACCAAAATGATTGTCCGCCTATTTAAATGATAACCACAACTTCTACTTTTCTGCTATTGCAAAACTTCCAATCATGTGAAGTGGACATTTGAAAGCCTATGAATTTACCCTACTTCGTGCATGATCGTGAAACATCTCTGAAAATGCTTTTGTTTTAGGGCCAACTCAATGATGATAACTGCAGTACTCCAAAAGTGATTGCTGTTCCTGATGCTAATCTGGAGACAGATCCTAATGAAGAGGGATCAAACCCATCTGCTGATTCTCAGGAGGGCACCAAAACTGAGAAGCGCGATACAGATGCTGCACCACTGATGCCTGATCTGTTGGTAGGTATTCTGATCCGTTTCAGCTTCCGAATCAAATATGGACCAGTTACTAGTAGCTTTGCAAATTTTATTTTCATTCTCAGAGCTGGGATGAGCCAAGTCAAGAAGAATCTAAACAGGATGCAGGAAATTCCCTTCCTGATTTAATTACTACACCAGGTGATTCTTGTTCTCTGCTGTATAGGACTTTTTTACCTGATAGGCAAGTAAGTGATTTTCTTCTCTAAGTATGTGTAGAAGACTCGTCCAATCCCACGATAAGTTCACAGTTGTCAAGTCAACCATCTTGTTGGGAGCTTGCACTAGCTACAGTACCAGTTGCAGAACCAGGTTCTTACGCGGGCTCAGTTGCAATAAGTAAGGTAATTACAAAACTGTCATTGCTTCTAGTTATAAGTTTATTTGGACGGACTTAATGACCATATGTAAAGAGGAGAGAAACTTAATATTACTATCTTTTACACAATCCCTTACATGCCTGCAAAAAATAAAGGATAAATCAACCATGGAAAAGGTTGAATGTAATTATATTCCTCAATGTTCTGCATGGATGTGCAGTAAGGCATGGTGAAAGTGTTAGCATGAGGAGCTAAAGCATACACTATAATTTTTTTATCTTTGTTAATTACAGAGACGCGTTATCTTTTAAGATAATGCTTATTTTACTACTCATTGAATATGTAAAAGCAGGGTGGTGTACTGGACAGATCAATACTGGACAGTTTATACGATACTGCAGTGACGAAACCAAATACAAGCGGACCTTATCAGATTGTTAATGTCTCTTCTAATCCTTTTGAAGCTGATGATTATAATCAAGAGATGTTTTATGATCCAAGCCTCGTAGGGCACCCTAGTTTCATGCAGATGCAGCAAGCAGCATTCATGCAGCAACAAGAAGCTCCCCTACAATCACAAGCAATTGTCCCTTATGATTACATGCAGATTGCTGGAATCACCCAACCGCAGCAACCTGCAGTTGTACAGAAACAAGATTCATCGTTTTCTGGTGACGATTTCATGCAGATGATTCCAATGCCACAACCAGAAGTGCCGATGATGATGCAACAGCAGCAAGACAAATCAATGGTTGGGATTGATTCGTCAAATCCCTTCGGCAATCCATTTATGGAGCAAGTCTCGTTGCCCCTTGCACCTCAGACCCAACCTTCCACTTTAAGTTTGCTTTGAGTGAATCCGGTGCAGCCATTGAGGTACATGTTTGCAGTTAGTTTTCTCACTATGGTAACATCAAGGAATTATCTAAACACAAGTCTACAGGGTATCTTCCATCTCTTATCGACACGATTCCGGCATTCTTCATTCTTTTCTGGAGGAAATAAAGAGAAAAATATGCAGTAAAAATGCTTTACCACCATTTCTTCTCCCCTCTCTCTCTCTCTCTCTCTCTCTGTCTGTTCCCATTGGGTTTGTCCCATTTAGATCAAGAAGGTATTATGTTGAAGATGCCTTGTAATTTTGGAATACCTTTATTTTTTGTAAGATATAGATTAAAATAGAATCCAATGAATCCTAAATTATAGAACTAGTTTTGCATTGCCCCAACCATTTGCATTAGAAATGGAGGTCTTCATTGTATCCTGCTTTTTTGTCGTGTAAGCAAGAAATACTCCATTTATTTGCTTAGTGTATATATGGAACTTTTGGGGAAATTTTTTTCCAAACTCAACTTGGCCACACCTAAACTAATAACATGACAAGTACAATACACTTGTCATATGATTAAATTGGATCGATCGAACCAAGTTCGGGCAAAAATTTTCCAAAACATTTGTATCTTAGATTCCATTTCATTTCATGATTCTGAACCAAACATGTAGGTTCCTACTTTAATGCCCTGTGGGGGAAAGCTTTTTCAGAGAAATGAGAAATCCAAGCCCTTAATTTATGTCTTATTTTCCCTTACGTTTTGTGTTTCAAATGGGCATACATGGAGAATGGGGGCATGAATTTGGAGATGTTTTGTGAAGATGACCAGCAATGGCGGAGAAAGAAGCAGCCCATTTTAGTTTATTTTTTACCCCTTAAGGTGTGAAACTACGTTTTCATCCTACGCCAAATCCAATTACAAACACGTGTGTTCACATGAAAAGAAATATTTTTCTTTCATTCACCGAAAAGTGTAAAAATAAGCAATATGTTAAGAAAACAAAGTTGGGTAGTCGATTGGCCAAAAAAAAAAAAAAAAATTAGGGAAAATCTAACTTTGATATTGGGCAACTTTAGTCCTCTGCTTATTCGATTTAAATTTATAAATCTAAGTTAATATATCACAGAATCTTATAAAATTCAAACTTAAGACCTGCACCCGTTTAGAGTCCTAGTCTGTTCCAGGACCCCCAACCTAACCCAACTCACAAGATCGACCTATTCTGGTTCGTGGCGATGTTTAGAAAGGTGAAAAAGACTGAATCAGAGCACATAAGAAAGAACACAAAAAACTTGAAATTGAATGTTGGAATAGTATTTAAATTTGTATGTAGTTGGATCTAATCGGATCCAGAACTCAACACAACCGAATGCAACACGACTTGATTTAGAACATTTTGAACTAATGGGATTAACCTAGACATATAAGTCAGCACCCTATTACCACCAATGAACTTAAGGGTGCTAAGACAAATCCATAATACATTGGAACGCCATATCGCTAGCTGTTCAGAAGGTATTTATCTGCAGACTAAAGCAAGCATTTAAACATTAAAAAGGACGAAAAGAAGAACTATGTCCCAGATTTATCTCCTGTCATAAGACGATTGACACCAGATGAACCTCGCTAAATTCGAAACATCTTTTTAATCATCACAGTCCTAATGAAACGGCCGATGTCCTGACCATTCAACTTGAATCTTCAAAGTTTCTACTTCATGAATCCAGGGCACACATCATACTATCAAGAGCTATTGAAAGTTAAGTATGTGCTTTTGCACGGATTGAGATATGCTTAGCATCAGATACATTCGACAAGAAAAGCAAGAAAAAGTCCATGGGAGACTCGAAAATATAATGGAACAAACATATGAATCACCAGTACATATCAGAAGTACTCCAGTTCTCCAGCAATTTTTCAATAGCAATCTTATTTCTCAAACATTCTCTCTTAAGAACAAATATATTCAATATATATCTAGGAAAGTGCACCTAGCGTTGAAATTGAACCGAATAGGAACCAGTGTTTGGATCTTTGACAGCTTTAAAGTTGTCAACGCTCATTCCAAAACGACCCAGAATGGAATTCCCCATTTCTTTCAGTTTCCCTGCACTCACAAAATAACACCATGTTTTACCTCAGAATTTGTCTCAGAAAAATGCTATACTTAACAGGAAATATTATACTTATACCATTTAATTAAATCCTCGCGATGAAAAGTCTCCAGATTTCAAGATGAAAATGTACTATATATATCATGAGATTCATCTGTGTAGTCAACTATCAAGAAGACTGCTATATAATCCCTTAAGCAAAAATACAAAGAATCTATTATGGCACTGCCATGGGTGAAACCAAGGTATTCCAGAAATAACTGATTGGCAGAACACATGGGGGACCAGCAAGAGATACCAATAAGGGGAAAAAGACGGATAATAATTGCTGCACATAGAGATAAATGAACTTTTAGCTCACCAATCATCTCTTCCTTCATCTTTTCACGCTTTTCTTCTGCTAATGGCTTTAAACGGATGATAGTTCTCCTAGCTTGGTCATTTGATGGATCCAATTCTAAGATTTTAGTCATGTCTGCAAATGAAGAAACAAAAGAATTCAGGTAACATAGAAAACATTAACCAGAAAAAAAAAAAAAAAAAAAATACAATCAACCAAAGGAAATGATCCCTCAGCATAATTACATCAGAAGTGGACTAATCCAAATATAACAATCCACAATCAAAGAAAGTCCTACCACCCATGCAGGCCACTAACACTCATGAACATATCACACCCACAAAACTAGGGCTGAAAAGAATATAGTGGCATGCCATTTATCACAAATGCGGACAAGTTGCAGGAATTATTTGGTTATCCTCTACTACTAAGCAGTACCACTTTGGGTGTTCTGTATTAGACTTTACCAGCAATTGACTCCTCATACTGTTCAAGCTTTTCACGTGCTTCTCCTCTTCTTAAAAGAGCTTTTATGTATGTAGGATTTAGCTCCAGTGCCTTTGTACACTCTTTGGCTGTCTCCTCATATTTCCCCCTGAACATCAAAGTAGTAAGACAATCATCTCCAGAATAATGATGCATGAGATCTGAATCCGTTGCGCACGAACTCATCATGAATCAATAGCATTTACCAGACGACTGTAAATTTATTGCATCAGCTGAAATCAATACATTCAATGGAAGCTAGGTACAAATCTTTCTGAAAATTCATGTACTATACAGAGCATACCTTAAAAGGTAGAGGATAAGTGAAATCAGATTATATTATTTGATTTGGAGCTCAAAGCTATCAAATCAATGAAAAATCTAATTTTTTTTAAATGAAAAATCTAATGTTGCTCCAATGCTGTTCTAACAGGGTAAGAACCTCAATAACAATTCCCCTACTTTTGATTTAAACACTAAACTATTTATCACTTCTGATGCTTTTCTCTTTCAGCAGTATATTATGCACATTCTCTTGATTGATGAATTTTATCAATTTTCTAATCAAGGGTACAGGTAACACAATACTGTGATATGGAACCAGGCCAGATGGCCATGAAGTTTGGGTAAATGTCTGCCAAGACCAAATTGGAAAGTCATGTTTCCCTTGCATGCTTTCATATAATTCAACAAAGCATTTTCCAACTTCTCATATACTACCTGATTTAATATAAATGTAACCTGATTCATTTATGATGTTAATATTCTGTGAGATGCTTATCATCAAGGACGAAAGTTCTAAGTAGAACTCTAAAGTTATTATATATCCAGTCTGTTATGCAGTAACAGAATTAGAAATGGTGAAAAACATGATACATACTCTGAAAGTTCAAACATGGGAGCTACATACCATTTTGAAGAAACAAGCAGCCCGATTTGCATGACACATGGAACGTACTTCACTAGATGAAGGACCATCTGGGGCAATATTTATTGCAAACTCGTACTTTGTTAATGCCTCTTCATATTGTCCAGCTTTAAAGAAGGAATTTCCCTGAAGCTTTGCATCATTTGCTCGGGCTAAGGCTTTCTACTTCTCGAAAAAAATAAAAACAGACAGAAGACAACATTATAAATGGTGAAAGTATTACCAGAATTCAATTCTTAGGATATAACTCATGGAGACAGAAGCCAAAAAGTCCACCACAAAAACTAAAATAATGGAGCCCAAGTAAATCACAATCTAATCAGGCCGCTTGCCTAACAGCAAAGTGGACCTAAAATCCTTACCACTGATTAATACAAGAACATAATTGACCAATAGCTGGGCAAGCAAATAATTTAAGATTGATTATCAGAAAATTCTTGTCGTATTTCTCAACAGTCCTATTAGAATGGCACGGATCATCAAGACATCAGTTCGATGTATTACATCAAACTAATTTCTCTATGAATCAACCGACTTTATGAAATAAAATACTACCACGTAACTTCAAAACTTAAACCTCTTCATCAATTAACAGAAATATCAGCAGTACAGCAACTACATTCCAATACACAATAGCTGATCTCTTCGAACTCAAGCTAACAAGCAACCAAAATTTCGAAGGGGGGAAAAGAAAAGGATGCATCATTACCTCATTCGCTTCAACATCTACGGTTTCAGTCTTCTCTTGCTGTTCGTCTTCCTTGACCTCACGGCTCACCCCATCATCCCCATTCTTAACACTACTAACATCATTATGTTGATCGGTACCACCATCATTCCTACGCGAATGATTTTCAGGTTCTGTAACGGCATCAGTCAGCTCCGTATCACTGGCGGTCTCATAGCCATCGGAACTGTAACCAGGCTGCGCCGCCGCTGAATTAGGCCGTGATTTCAAATCATTTTCACCGGACGATTCATCTTCAATCACCGCCATTCTTCCGCTTTAACCAGAACAATCAAAACCCTACGCTTTCTCCCTCTTTCTACTATGGAAGTTTGAAGAGTGTTTTATACTCTTTCCGACGATTCCAGAAATTTCTCCTCTTCTGCGAAGGACTTCTACCGTCGAAACGGTGCGACGTCGTATCTTTAGTTTAGCTATCTTTTAATTTCCAAAGATAAACGGCCCAATTAAATTGGGCTCCTAATTGGGCTTACTTTTAAGGATCCTTAAAATTTGACATAATTACAAATATCTTCTCATCATTTAAAATATTATCAATACACTCTTGATTTTAACGATTGTCGAACAATTAACTCAATTCGTTAGTCCCCATTAGATTTCTATTCATTTTTTATGACAAATTGATTAAAATGTCATTAGAAGTAAAAACTATAATTTTATTTTATTTTTAAAATTCTCATACTTTTTTTTATGGATTGAGTGGATAAGTTTTCTTAATCACTTTTTAAATAATTTCATCAAATATAAGAGGGGTATTTTTTAGATTTTCAATCAATGAAAGAATATTCGTGATTATGTCAAACATCAAATGGGTCGTTGTAATTTATCTTTTAAAAAACATATTTGGTGGTCTCGATTATTTAGTTGTCATTTTCAAACTAATTTTTAGTTAGATCGTGAACGTATCCAAAAAAATACGAAAAGAAATATAACTGTAACACGCAATTTTCACATGATTTTGATAATTTTTCTACATTTTGCTCCAAATCAATTTATCCACCAGGGTTGTTTTCAATAAAATACAATAAAAGATATCCAAATTATTTATAATAGAGCACCTATAAAACAATGTAAAATTATAATATTACTCTTAAATATAATATATATATATATATATATATATATATATATATATATATATATATATATATATAGGGCTAACGCTCGAAACCCCATTGTCAAGTAACGTCCGACCCCTGAACCCTCATCAGCTCAGCATAAATTTGGATTCATAACAGTTGAGTTTAAATGTAATATTGGATCAATCTCCACACTCTAACATCTATTTCTTTCTATTTGAATAATTTTCATTTTTTTTTTATGAGAGACAAATAATTTCATCATTCAATATAGGTGATCAAGCATTAAATTTGGAAGAAGATTTCTTCATCGGACCACTTAAACACAATAATGTAATTGTAATTAATTGGAAGAAGATAAAAAGGCATTGGCATGAATAATTTCATTAAAATATGGAAAAATAGGAAAATTTGCTATTATTAGGATGGCCCAATGGGCTTAAACAGACATGAATTGGGCTTAAACTTGGCACGAACATTGGTGGGGGCAAAGGCAGGCAGGCAGGAAATTTTGGGCCTCCAGCACGAGTGCAAGGGGCTTTGGTTGGGCCTTTAAAGGCTTTAGCATACCTCCTAGGCCCAATTTAGCCGAGGAGGTGCATGTTTTTGCACACACCATCTCTTTAACTGCGTTAGTCAATAATTTTCGCAATTTTTAGTGAACAAATAACAAATGGGCTTTTTCGCTTTGTTTGATATAATTATAAATATTTCCTCATTATTTAAAAAATTATAAATATCTCTTAAAATTAATAGTCGTCTAATAAATACCCAATCATGACAGCCTATTGCAGGGAGTATTTGTTTGACGATCGTTAATTTTAAAAAGTATTTGTAATTTTTCAAACAACGATAAGGTACTTGTAGTTATGCAAATTTCAAATGAACACCTTAGTAATTTACTCAAAAAAGAATAATAGGGAAATTACATTGACATCCCTCTAAAGTCAGTTTATATTATCCAAACACCTCATGTCATTTAAGAAATTACAAGTACACCCCATATTCAATAGTGAAAATTACACAAAGATTCCCTAGGTACATTACTCGAACACCCTCTCAAGAACTATACCTATAATTCTATAAAATAAAATAAAAAGTATTAGTGTAATTAAGTTTAATTTTGGGGAGTATTGATGTAATTTAACCAAAATAGTAATAATAAACTTGATGAAAGGTATATATTTTTTGTGAATGAGAGTGAGAAATTGATGTACTAATATTTGGTCATGATTATGAATATCACAAACATTATGTCATCTTTTCTTATACTTTTCTAATAATTAATTGATCCTCCATTTTCATGGTGAAGGGTCTTTCTTAACCTCACATTGTCTAGCTTCTTGATTATAAGGGTAAATTGCAGTTACTTTTTTAAAAAATATGACATAATTACAAATGCTCATTATTATTTGAGAAATTATAAATATTTTTCTTAAATGAAAAATAATTATGCATGTACCCTTAGAATTGCTGCTTTATCTTTATTGCCCCTTTTTTTTTTGGTAAAAAAAAAGAAAACATGTCTTGAAAAAATAAATTAGGGTGGGTAAAATAAATAATTTCTAGAGTATATTAGTCTATAGAAATATCTTTAAAGAATGTATAAAATTAATATAAAATAATATTTTGACCAGTTTACCATAAAAAATTGGATGGAAGTATAACGAAGGCTAACAAAATGAGCTCGTTGTTAACAAACGTTAATATCAGAGGATATTTATGTTGGAAATAAGCTTTAAGTTTATTTATTTTATATTATTTTCAACATTTAATTATTTTACAATTTTCACTAATGACCTCATTTTATTATCAATTTATTATAGTACTCAATATACGACTGTTGGATTTTTAGTATTCATGTTATCTTCCACCGCCCATCGTATATCCACCATCAATCCTTGACCATTATAAAAATGATTTCCAACCTCTCTTGCAAATACACTAATCCGAAAAGTGGCTTCTCTAAACAGTTCTTTGTGAACTCGAAACTTGATTCGCCTTTGTGGAATACTTAGTGGTGTAAGATTCTTTGTAGATCTAACTTTTTGGTAGGGCTTGGTGTTGGTTTGAGCAACGGCTGAAGGTACCGGCCTTTGTGGCCGTAAGTCAACCCTCCAGATCTTAGCTCCTTGAGCCACATACGATTAGTTCGTGCTCTCGATTATTTACTGTTCTTATAATATATTATTTTTAGATTTGCTAGTTGTAATCTGTAAAGTTTCATTCATATTCTTGTATTAATAGGGTTATACATTTCAGGTATTTTTGGAACCCACTATTTCTGTAATAGTTGAGTTAGAATTTGTCTTTGTGGCTAATCACTGGAGGGGTGAATTTCCAATAGTGGTATCAGAGCCGCTTGGTTCTGATTCCTCCGGCGGAAAATGGGTATAATCGTTTATATTGTTGCAATTTATTTCGCTCTGTGCGATATTCATCTGGTATATTTGTTCGGCTTAGTACAAGTTTTTTCTATTATAATTGCTTGGTGCATAATTTTGCTTCGTGGGTATTGAGTGTTGTGTTCGCTAAGTGCAATTTTTGGAATTTCCGCAATGTGCAAAAATCTTATAAACTGTTGCGATTAATGTGATTTTTGCGAATTTATGTTTTTTATGAAAATCTGCAAATTTTCCGTATTCAGCCTATTTGATAGTGCTACTTGAGAATGTGTTTACATACGCAACATAAATTGAAGCATGTTCCAGTCAAAAATAGGGAATTAAATGTGGAACATTCTTGAATTCAATGCGGAAGAAGTGTTGAACTATGTTAGTGGAATTAACTGGGCAAAAGCTTGTCCATTGATTATTTGAATTCCATTTTCATTGCAATCATTTCCTAAATCTAAAAATTCTTTTTGGAAATTATTTCTGGAATTTTTTAAAATCATTTTTCCTAACAAATCATTTCTGCAAAATAATATTCTCTTGGTTGATTTTTTTTGTAAGTTTGTGAAAATTTAATTTTCTGAAAATTATTGTTGCTAAAAATCTTCAATGATATATATACTATTGCTTGGTGCGAAATTTTTTAGTGATAGCTTAGTGAAATTATTGCTGTCGATATTAGTCTTTTGGTATAACTTGCTTAGTGTTATAAGTCTTTTTTATTGCTTTGTGCTAAAATTTTGAAAATTTTTGTTGATATTCGCTAAGTGCATTTTTCTTTGTGAAATAATTGTTTCTTCTTGCTACTTACTATATTTATTCGTTATAAAGCCGAGACCAAAATCTTACTATTTTCTCACCTGGCCGGACCCTTGAGGTCGTCGGGTATCTGATCGAGGTGTAGTCAAGGATCCTGTTATTCTGTTGACATATTACTGCATTTGTTGCTATATTGGAATGTTTCTCGCTTTGTGCATTTCGTGCTTAGTGCTGGGTGCATTTCATTGATTGCTTAAAATGGCTTGGTGAAATTGGCTTTGTGCAAGAAAAGGGCTTTATTCGATTGTGCTTTGTGCGATAAGAAGTTTTGTGCCAAATGTTTGCTTTGTGCAATTTTTTTTTTTGCTTAGTGCGCATTTTAGGAAAAATGGCTTTGTGCAAAAGTCACTTTGTATGAAAAGAGAAAAAGCTTTGTGCCATAGGTTTTATTTGCGTGAAAATCGCTTTGTGCAAAGGGAGAGCTTTGTGCCGAAAAAGGCTTTCTGCTAAAGGGGAATCACTTTGTGCTACTTAGTTTCTGAAATTCTTATTTCACTTTGTGTGATAGTGCTTTATATTTTTTCGCTTTGTGTATTTTTTATTTTTTTTTTGGTTAGTGCTTGGCACATATAAGTGTTCCTTAGTGGATATTGAGCCTTTGTGGCTGTTGAGTCTTCATGTCTTAACTTTGGTGGCTATGGGTTCATAGTGTTGCTATTTATCTGCTTACTGCATTAACCTGTTGTGTATTTAATGTTTATGTTGATTAGTGCATTCTGTTATTACTGCTTGGTGCTTAAAAATTGGTATTTCATGGTGATTTTATACCTGAGGTCGCTTTGTCCTAATTAGTTTTCTGCAAATCTGATATTGCTTTGTGGTTGAAGATGTTTCTTTGCTTAGTGTGATACCTTTTTGCATCTGTTGCTAACGTCATTGTTTTGCAGATACATTCTGTAACATCCACAAAATTTTAATACATAATTGTTGAATTAATTGGTAAAAAATTTACGAAATTTAGTTGATTAGTACATAAATTCTATATTTGCTTTTGATTATATTAAAACTTGAACGGAGTAAATTGAAGTTCGGAATAATGTTTGAGATCAAATTATATTAATTAAGAAATTAGGTATGATGTATTGGTAATAGTAAAAAATAATTAAAAAAAAAAAAAAAGAAAGAGGGAGTGAGGTGGCAGCAACACATACTGCCACCCAACATTTCATCCATGCAAACCTCACGCACACTAACACATATAGCACACACACACACCTGACGGGAGGGGCAGAGAAAAAAAAGAAAAAAGAAGAGGAAAGAAAGAGGAGAAAAGGGGAGAGAGAGAAGAAGAAGGAGGAGAAGAGAAGAGAGGAGAAGAGAAGAGGAAGAACTTCTATTACCACCAACAATAAGGAAATTTCTACATCTGATCTGGTAAGAATTGTTCATTCTCTTGTTTGAATTCGGGTAGGAGCTGGATTTGAGTGAAATTGATGGAAATGAACCGATTAAATGGGAGAAAGGCATCAGCAGAGACTATGTTTTGAATAGTCTCTGTAAATCGGGGTTTTAGGGTGTTATACTGGTCCAAATGTGGTGATTTTTAAATCTGGAGAAACTTTGATATGTGTACTAAAACTTTCTAGTTTTGAGAAGAAACCAAATCGGTCGTTTGAATGGGTTAAACGGAGGAAACATTCTGTTGCTCTGTTTCTGCGGGTAATCTGACAGGGTGTATTTAAAACCTTGTAAGTTGAGTTTTACTGATTAAATTCGAACGATTCTTTTGTAAATTGAAACTAGATACATGTGAGGTTATATCTGAAAATGGTAAGTTTTGAAGAGTTTATGATTTTTCAGAGAATTTTGAAAGAGTAGAGTCGAATCTGTTTCTGTCTAAATTAACTGAGTTGTACTAAAACTTGAATAATTAATTTATGTATTCAATTTGCATGGTTCTTATTGTAAATGAAACTAGATATCCTTAAGAATATGTTATGTAAAAATGAGACTTTTATCATTTGTATTTCTGTTTGAGAAGAACTTATAAGTTGAGACAGAGGGCTGTCATGGAAAAGTAAGTACATGCAAAGGACAGATTTCTATAAAATTAATTACAATGATTTAAAATACAAATCATATACCATTAGATAGCTTACTATGTCTAGTTTATTATACTAAAACAGTTTTTAAAGTTAATGATTGTAAATAAAGTTATGATTTAATTAGTGACCAATGCTCAAACTGTGAAGATTACAGATTCAGGGGCAGTAAGGATTATTTTTAAAAATGTAAGGACTAGTTGTAATACATCAATATATATACTGATAGGAAGATACTCGAGTCTAGTTTATGTAGAAGAAAACGGAATAAAGATCTGAATTTTATAGAATGAGATATTCAGAGATTAGTGAGAAGTGTACAAATGTGGTTCATGCTTTATGAAGAAACTACAATGTTATTGATTCATTGACAGTACGTCTTATACCTCATCTTAGGACACGGGAACAACGCTCGAGATTGTGCACATCAATCTACTATTTAAATAATTGGAGAAAGTGAGGTAAGTATAGCTAATTGGTTTATATATATATATGTGTGTGTGTGTGTGTGTGTGTGTGAATATAAGTATTGCTTGTTGGATTTATGTATATATCTATATGGATGAAATATGAATGGTATGTATACTTGTTAATGGACGTTGATGGTGATTAAGATTATCTGCATATCCGTGGAATTGCTATTATGTGCTTAATTGTGATCGTGCTACACGAATGTTGGTTGAATGATTGTGGGGTTGTGTAAGTGAATGTGAAGGAAATCGAATAGAAAGTGATTGACGAGAAAATATTATTATATGGAATTGAACGAGTAAGCTAATGATGTTGATGTGGGAATTAAAATGAAACGATGGCTTACCTAACTGGAGACATACTCAATGGCTTAGATGATATGATCATTGACGAGCTGTGTGCTGTCATTGATCAACGGAGATGATGGGATACACACGAGCTGTGTGCTGTGTGGTATCAGTGGTGATGATGGGATACACACGAGCTGTGTGATGTGTGGTATCAGTGGTGATGATGGGATACACACGAGCTGTGTGCTGTGTGATATCAGGAAAAAAAATTGTGATTGAGATGATGATGGTGAGAGCCGGCAAAGTTCATTGAGTGATGCGCTCCAGTTTGGTTAAGCAGGGCCCTAAGAAAACAGACTAAAATGCCACTATTATGATCTGGTTTGATGTTTGCTTGTAGCTATGTGATATCTTTATCTATTGATAATGTATGATAACTATTGGTTATGTTAGTATCATTGTTTTATACTTGACTTGTTGCTTGTGTATATATATAGACTGAAAGGCTATACTTACTGAGTTGACAACTCATAAATTTGTCGTATATTTTTCTTTCAGGAGATAGATTATAAGCCATCTTCAGCCGTATAGGTGGGTCAGCGGTGCCATGCTAATTCGAGAGCTCTAGATAGATGGATATAAGAACATGAAATTGTGATTAAGTTAGTGTCTTATATTTTGTAATAGCTAAAAACTCTAATGAAGTATGTAATTTGCTTGAAGTGTTCGTCAGATATCGACTTTGTCAATTATTTTATTGAGATAATTGTGAGTTGTGAGGGTAATTGAATATGATTACGGAGGGGGTGTCACACATTCGGCGATGATGAACGCCAAGATCCGAATCCTTGGATTGGGCTCCCATTTTTTGGGTCTTGGTCCAAGGGAAAATATTGAAATTATATGGCCCATGACCCTTATGTTGGTAGACCCAGCTTGTTGGCCCAACCTCAGCATTGGACGGCTCACTCCACACCAAGCAACCAATCCCACTTGATTGCCCTACCCAGTTTCTTACCTGGTCCACTAACTCGACCCGGTAACACTTACAACCCCTGACCCTGCTTCTCATTTCTTTCCTCATTCCAAATTTGCCGCTTCCTTTACTCTCTAAAAGTTTGCTCCTCCATAAAAATGGTATCCAACCTCTCTTGCAAATGCATTGGTAATCATCTTCCACCGCCTATCGTATTTTCTCCATCAATCCTTGACTACTATAAAAATAGCATCCAACCTCTCTTGCAAATACACTAATTCGAAACAGTTCTTTGTAAACTCAAAACTTGTTTCTCCTTTGTGGAATACTTAGTGGTGTAAGATTCTTTGTGGATCTAACTTTTTGGTAGGCTTGGTGTTGGTTTGAGGAATTGGCTGAATGTGCTGGCCTCTGTGGCCGTGAGCCAACCCTCCGAGTTTTGGCTCCCTGAGCCACATATGATTAGTTCGTGCTCTTGGTTATTTACTGTTCTTATAATATATTATTGTTAGATTTGCTAGCTGTAATTTGTAAAGTTTCATTCATATTCTTGTATTAATAGGGTTGTACATTTAAGGTATTTTTGGAACCCACTATTTCTGTAATAGTTGAGTTAGAATTTATCTTTGTGGCTAATCAGTAGACGAGTGAATTCCCAACATCAGGGGACTAGCGCAGAGGCTAGATCCTTTATCATCGAGGGGGATGGGATAAGCCCGTAAGGGAGTCATCTCCCGGGAGTAACCCAACCTTTGTGCTTGGAGACCCCATGAAGAATGTTCAATGTGTAGAAACAACCTGCACTGCGTGACTTACATATAGTACCTTATTGAGGAGAGAATATTAAAATAAAAAATAAATAAATATAATGACCTTATTTTCATCCCTAAGGTGAAGTGCTATAAAAATGTGATGTTAGGTTAGGCTTTAACCCTTAATGAGACCAAATGCGGGATTTTCACGAGGTATGGGTCACACAAACTTTTAGAAGGCTCACTTAAGTGAGAGTTGTCATAGGTCGTGACTATAGGTTTGGGCTCACCCTAGAGATTTCACGAGAATCAAGATCAGAGCATAGGGCCATTGACGTGCTCACCGCTATAACTATGTCCTAAAGTCAATATCGTGTGTGTGGTAATTGAAGTTTGGCTCAATGGGCATAATTCAAGGCCAAGTCCATTAGTGCTCCTTCAAATAAACATTTCCACAATAAGTGTATGTTCAAGTCTGGAAGGCACATACACCAATTGTACGATATATGTTGCCATCTATTTCATTTTATATTTTAATTTTGAAAATATTAAACATTGTGAGAGATTGTTGAAAATAAATTTAAAATTTTTTCTTATTTTACATTATTTCCAACATTTAATTATTTTATGATTTTCACTAATGACCTCATTTTATTATCAATTTATTTTAGCATTCATTATATGGCCGTTTAACTTTTAATATTTATTTTATGACCCACTTATGGTGATTTATGATTTATTTTAATCATATTTATTCTCAATTTATAATATATTTTAATAAGGTCATTATTCCACATAATGGTCATATTTTTTCATCTATATGAAGAGGTCATTTGATGAGGTGACTTGTAAGAAAGAAGTTGAAAAATATTTTATACTCCCACAAGTATTTTTAGTGTTTTGGCAACGTGATTGTGAACTGGTTCCTAGTCTCCTTGTGGTCGTGCATATGGGATGAGACACTGTTGGGAGCCAATGGGTTTTATCCTGGAGTCATGGTCAGCCATTAAAACCTGCACATAGGAAGGCAATCATGGCTTTAGGTCAACGACAAGTATCGTGACTCTCTATCGATTCAGTTTTTCTAATTTCTAAGTTTATTTCATTTACTTCCTTACTATATGTAATTGTGATAAAAAATATAATGATATTTTATATATTAAGTTATTTTGAGATATGATTACAAATACAAATCACACAAGTTCCACAATAGTTTGTATTTCTCAAACAATGAGAATGCATTTGTAATTATGTCAAACTTCATAAAAAGGTGATTGTAATTTACCATGATTATGATTTGTATGTACATGAATGTATGTATGTATGTATGTATGTATGTATTATAAGATTGAAAAATAAATTAAATAACAAGATCACTCTATTGTGACTGATAAATAATTTTGTTCGTTCACTTAATAAATTAAGTTTGAACGAAATTTATCATTCAATAAACTTGCAAATTCGAAAATATCAAGCTACTCGAAATCAATTCTTGTTCAATTAAATTGAAGTTCGTTTAAATCCAATTCAATCAATAATATACCAGGCTCAAAAATAAAATTTAAAAATCAATAAAGATTCAATTCGGACTTGAATAATAACGTGTTACACTATGCTGATTAATTTGTTTACATCCTTAATTATAGGGAAAAATGCAGGGCGCCCCCCTGTGATATGGGTAATGTGCATATGATACCCCCCTGTAAATTTTTATTGTAGAAATTAGACCCCTACGTGTTGAAGGTGTGCCACACGCACCAATTTTGCGGCCGGGGTATCATTTTATGTTGTATTTTGACAATTATACTCCTCCTTCCTCAAATAAAAGGGTTAAAAGCATATTACCCCCCATGTGTTATGCAAAAAGAGCAAAATACCCCCCTGTGATACATAAAAGATCAAATTACCCCCATCCTTCCTAAAAAAAAAAATGCAGCAGGTCTGTTATTGCAATTCCCCCTCCTTCCACTTGTTTCTCACGGTTTTTTCGCCAGAAAGAGAGAAAATGTCAAGCTCTTCATTTCGGAAAAACAAATCAAGACAAAACACATAATCACTAGATTTGAAATTTCCAACTACGCCTTTATGTGGGTGCAATTTGAATGCCAAAATTAGAGTGGTGGAGTCACAAACAAAGTCCTTGAAAGGTAAGTTATGGTTATTGCATATATCATGTTTGTAAATTTTTTCATTGGTTGGAGCCTGAAAGAGCTACATGGGCACCAAGTGGATTTCCTCTAAGATTTCATGCTCACGTACAGTGGTGAAGAATTGAATAACAGCGTGATTCAGACGATGGTGAAGAAGTAGTGTCAAACTTGCAGACTAATGGATCTATTGGTGTTAATGTCAAAGAAGAGACATTTGCTAAAGTGTTAGTTTTTGAATTGGTGTTAGCAGTGTTCTTTTTGTATAAATGTTAGTTTTGTTGATGAAATTAAAATGACGACAGTGTAAATTAAACTTCTAAAACTCTGTTGTTTAAGTAATTATCAAAGCTCAATGTTAGTAGTGTTAGTAGTATTTTTATGACAAGAAAATAAAAGTGAATGTTCAAAGGTTGTTTCCAGAAATTGAACATTTTGTTGTTCAAAAATTGACAATTGAACACTAACACTAAACATTAAGAAACAAAACACTCTGTTGTTCAATTCCAGAAACAGAAGCTGGAAATGTGCAAAAAGAACTCAAACACTAAATAAAATTGATAAAAAAAACATAAAATTGATTTTATTATAAAAACTGCAACCTGATACAGTTTTTAGCGCCATATTGCAGTAAGGTTTGAGTGAAATCCACATGTACAAAAACAAGAGCCGTTGAGTGCCATATTACAACAAGTTTTGCCATATTACCAACAAAAAGAACAGGCCATTTACCAACAAGTTTTTATCATATTACCAACAAAAAGAACAGACCATTTACAAAAAACAGGCCATTTACAAAAAACACAGGCCATTCTAATTAACTAATCATGTTGTATTCTCTTTTGTCTTTCCTTCATTTTGTCCAAGACTTCTGAAATAGTTGGCCTCTTGTTGTATCTCCTAGATGCAAGTCCTGAAGATGTTGTTGCATTCCCCAATAAGGATGCATTCTAGCGCCTTGATAGCCTACTTGCTGCTGCATTAATTTTGGAATACATTTTCAGTTAATTATGTTATTCATTTTTTCTTTTAGTTGGTATTTAAAGTATTTAAAAAACAAGACACACCTGAGTTACAGATCTTGGTGCAGGTGGTTGTGTTACTTTTTTGCTTTGTTTTCGTATCTCTTGCTGCAGCCTGCAAAAAACATCACAATTTAGTTGGGAAAAAAAGGTTCGGGGATTAAAACCATCTTTGTTTTAAATTACCTTTGCACTTGGTTGCTCCTGGCTTAAATGGGGGGGGACTTGAGATCCATGTTGGATTTCTTCAGGTTCGGCAACATTTGCCTGCAAAAAATAACAATTTTGTTATATAAGAGATATAAATTTTAAAATTAAAATTATAAAAAAAATTAAAAAAACTGGCACAAACTTTGAAAAACTTGGACTTAGGATGTATTTCATTCTTGCAGCTGCCTTTGTTGTGGCTTGTTTGAAAGAATTTAGTGTAGGTATGTGTCAATCCTTTTTCTCGTTGATGTCTTTAATTGCAGCTCATTAGGGCCATTTCTCTTAAGTTTCTTGGGTCTGCCCCTTTTCTTTTTAATCTTTGGAGATTTAAAGGGCTCAAAACTGGTTTTTAAGTATCTTGTGCCTCAGGGACAACATGTATCATGAAAGTATACATTTTCAAGTAGTCTGACTTCTTATAAAAATCATCCACATAATCATCCAGTCTAGCTCTATTTTACCCAATTACTGCACAAGCATGACAACATGGATATCCTATTAACTGAAACATGCAACAATTGTATGTTTTCTTCTCTAAATCAACCACATACTTGTTCAAGAAATTGTCAATTTCATACTCCTCCCCCTCTCCCCCGACCACCTAATTAAACAGTTTCTTATCATCTTTGTTGCTTGTTTATCTTCTTTAAGATCTTTGGGCAAATTGACCCTCCATATTTTTTCATTCTCCCTCTTTTCATTTGCAACCTAGACATCAACCTTGTTCTAATCCACTCAAATATACTTATAATTTGTTTATCCCTTACCTCAAGTATGTAATTGTTAAAGCTTTCACATAAGTTATTCACTAAAATGTCACATTTGCTTTGAACTAGAAAATGTGATATTGCACAATGTTGTGGATTTATCTTTCTTAGCTATTCAGAGGTTGTTTCCACTTCAACCTTCAATTTTTTTCATGAACCCTCAAATTCCCTTCTATTAGCAGTTGAGGCCGCTTTCCAGAAGTACTCTTTCAATTCAACAAATTTGAATTTTACTTTGAAATTTTCATACATATGTCTTAAACAAAATTTGTGTTCAGCTTCTGGCACTAAATCTTTTAAGGCTTCAATAAAACATTTTTGTTTGTTAGAAATGAAAGACCATTTTCTAGTATCCATCCCCCCTATGTCATCCAAAAGCTCACCCACAGATCAACCCCAAGTGTCTCTATTTTCAACCTGTACTACAGCTATAGCAATTGAGAACAAATTATCATTTCCATCCCTCCCCACAGCCACAAGCAACTCGCCCCCATAAACTGTTTTCAAAAAACAGCCATTAAGGCCTATGATTGGCCTACACCTTTTCATAAACCCTTTTCTTTAAAAAACAGGAAGGGTCAAAATTTTCCAATTTTTTAAGTATGAGCTTAGAGCTTGGATTACAGGATCTGACTGCTTCACAATAGTCCCACAACAGTCCATATTGCTTTGCATCACCCCCCTATTCTCTCCAACGCTTCTTTTTTTGCCCTCATCGCCTTGAATCTATTCACATCGACATTGCATTTTGAGAGAATTCTGTTTTTCAGTTGTTGAATAGAAATTGTAGGATGATCTCTTATTACATTTTCAATTCTACCTGCAAGATATGATGCATTGGCAAGCCTATATTTCATATGTCCTTGCACATGTATGATTGCCCTTTATTGTTTTAATTTGGAATATTGGTCCACCCTGTATTGGTAAGGCATGGATCCTCCATTCACACCCCTCTACTTTGCATTTTGCAGTCACCGTTGCAGCCTCATTTATTAAAAACTCAATGTCAACCCCATTCCTTATGCACCAATCCCTCAAAACCTTCCTAAACTGTGCAACATTTTGGAATTTCATACCAACTACAAGCTTTAAATTTTCATTGAAGAAGATTCTTTAAAAACATGATGTTTTTCAGTATCAGATTCTTCACTACCTTCCATACAAACCAATTCATCTTCATTCCCATCCTCACTAGCCCATTCATGTTCTCCAATTTAATTTTTAAATATTTCAGGCATTTTTTGTTTCTTTTTATTTTTCATCACCATTTTCAATTTCATCATTAATTCCTTTTTACTTGGGTCTTTTGACAAGAAATGTCATCATCAGACTCACATTCAATGTCTTCTAAAACCACACTAAGGGCCTCACTATCACTCCCCTCAGCAGATTGTACATAGTCATCATCAGATGAATCATCAAACTCTGATGAGGACTCGTTCAAAAATCATTCATACATTTTTCTTTTCCCTTTTTCAGACATATTTTGGACCGCAATTGTACAAGACATGTTTTCAGCAATTTCCTGAACTGGAATTTCAGTTATGTTTTCAGCATTTTTCTAAACTGGAATTTGATTTAAACTCTCAGTCATGTTTTCAGCCTTTTTTTGAACTGGAATTTTAGACATTCTCATCAACCCCCAATTCCACCCTCTGCCCCTCACAGTCATTCCTCTCATCACCCTCAAAATCAACCCACCCACCCCTGCCCCTCACAGTCCTTCCTTCGATCACCCTCAATCTCATTGCCATCTAATTCCTCAAAGTCTATTCCATCTAACAAGTATCTAATCTCTTCCTCTTACTCCTTTTCAATTAGATTACCCTAACTATCTATGGCTACAAGAGGTTCAGCATCCTCTTCCTCTACATAAATATTTACTGGAACATCAAAGCCTTTATGACAATTTTGTAAATCAACCATACAAATGTCAGGACATTCTTCTTTAATTGGTCTTATGCCTCATTCTAATGGTAGGGTAGGATCTTTGTAATAAAATTTTAGCATTGACACCCCCCCCCCCAAACAATGTTCATACATTTCTCCTAATTCAAACATACCAAGAAAATCTATGTCCACTTTCTCTAATACTTTCATATGCGCTCCTATATATCTAAGTTTATGATGTTTTATAAATTTTCCACCCACTAAAAGTTTATGTCATGTGTCTGAAAACTCTGAAAACAAACAAAGATAACAAAGCATTACTACATTATAGGACCACAGACCTTATTTCATTCAAGCATACATTGAGATAGGGGCCCCATGTCTTAAAAAATTCAAACATACATAAGCTAAAAAAATGGAACAGGGGGATAGAAATGACAATACTAAAGCACAAGGGGGAATAAGCATATTATCATCAAAACACAAACATATTTTAGAGCCAAATACCACCAAAAATAATAAATCATTCCTAAAACAACAGAGACCACAATTTACTAAAAAAATTATACGCACGCCCAACACAGTTGGGACCACATGACAAAAACTATAATCCCCAAAAAAGGAATAAAGCATATCAAAACCCTAATCCCAACCATATAAAGAAAAAAAATCATATCAGATAGAAAAACCCCAAAAACACATCCTTATAAAAGCATACTACGAGACAAAAGGACTTACCGTCATTGCTTCTAGATCTGAAGCTTGACCAGCTTCTCCCCTTTGAAAAAACCTTCATTAAACCAAAACAAAAAAGTCTGTAAAAAATGTAAAAAAAAAAAAAAATAGAATCTACCTTTTAAATAATTGGTTTTCCCATCAATCTAAACAAGTACTTTACCTATGTTTACATATTTCCTAGAAAACAAACAAAAAAATAAAAAAAATAAAAATTTATTAAAGTACTTACCGAGTTCCTTCGACACAATATTCAGTAGTTTTATAGAGTTTGAATGGTGGATTTTTACGGATTTTGCGTGGATTTGACTTCTAGGGTTCGTTATTCATGAATTGCTTCTCTTACTCCTTCTCCAGAATCACGTTTGACAATAAAACCCTAAATTTGACTTACAGTCAGCCCTTCATATATAAGGGGGTATTTTTGTCTTTCGACCTTCACACTAACGTTTAGTTTCTGCAGCGAGGCAGTGTGCAATATTTAAAATTACATCTTTTATTTATTACATGGGGGTAATTTGCTCTTTTTGCATAACACATTGGGATAATTTGCTTTTAACCCCTTAATTATATACTCATAGAATTAAATGGTATTTGTATTTGTATTTTGTATTTTGTCATTATATCTTCAAAAATTCAGAAGTGCAAATGAGTTGTTTATAATTTACTATCATTTATGTACATTTATATATTATTATTTAAAATTGTTAATATTTATTTTTTGAGTTGTAGTCCTCAGAAAAGCAATAAAAACACTTGTTAAAAGTTCAAGAGATTGTGGGTTCGAGTCCAATGAATGTGGATATGCAGCCTATTTTTCATAATAGTGTCTTGTCATTTTTTTTTAATTTTGAATATATTTGTTGATTTTGATTTATTGAATTAGTATTTAAATTTAAATGTAATGAACGATAAAGTAATTAATCGATTTTTTTTATTTAAAAAAAAAGGCAAGTAGAGGTGAAATGGGGTACAAAACCAACCAAAACCCAAATTTTGTTTTAGGGCATTTACATAATTGAGTAATTAAAGAAGATTATTACAATAATGTCAATAGGCAATGAGCTTGCTGAGTTTCATGTTCCTCAATCTCTCACCATGTACTTCACTCTCTTGCCACTCGTACCTGCAACAAGAAGTCATTTCTCCTATTAACAATACAATCAGATACTATCTGTCTGCAGTTAATATTTGTAATCTCTAAATATATCTATATATAAAATTAATTACACTTAGACCCCCTCTAAAAATATAAAATTATATTTTTTCCTCAAAAAATTTTAAAATTATACTTACACTCCTTTCGAAAATTCACTATTTATACCTGATTCATTTTCAAGGTTTGGACTAAAAATGCTGACGTTAGTAAAAAAAAAAAGTACATAATTTTATTAAATTTTACTCCTTATTTAATTAATGTTCCCATTTAATACTTTTGTACTTATAAGAAAAAAATGTGATGATCTATGTTAACCTCACTCCACATATATATTACGTTAAAAGTATAAAAATATACATGAAAATATTAAATGAGGGGAAAAAATTAAAAATATATGCAACTTTTTTGGTTATCGTTAGAATTTTTTGTCCAAAGTCTAATAGAAGGGCGTTAGGTGTAAAGGAAGAATTTTCATAGAGGATTTAAGTGCAATTTCAAAACTTCTTTAAAAGAAAATATAAGTTTATTTTTAGAGGGGTTAAATGTAATTAACCCTTATAGATCTGTACCTGGTTGGTATGGAAATTAAAGGGCTCAAGCATTTGGCAAGTTTTACAGCTTCTGCTTCTGAAGTGACGATTTGATCAAAACAGAAATATCTCCCACTGGTCGAACTATCTTCAAAAGCTCGAATATGGACATCAACCAAAAAATTTATGTCGACGGTAGCCAGTACTCCATTAACGTACATTTGCTCGGCCCCTGTCCCACATTCACAATGAGCATGAATTATTACATTATTAAGACATAATTACAGTACCAGTCTGAATTCTTACATTATTAAGGGATAATTACATAACGAGCATGAATTGTTACGTTGTTGAGGAATAATTACACTAAAACATTCCCGTGATGTCTAGATACATTCTTTTCCGATCATTTTATAACGTAATATATGATTACGTTTGTAGTGTAAAACTGAGGGTCCCTTTTTGTAATATGATTGTTTGGGATTTCGTTGAGTGAAAGAAAAATATTGGAAAGATTTCATGGATTCTTAATTATACGTACATCTCTTGATATTTAAAATATTATAAAATAACCCCTCAATTTGTAAAATTACATTGTACTCCCTACAGTCCTGTTTATTACGCTACAGAGTGCTGTTTAACCATATTGTTTTTAAAATGAACATGCTTGTAGAAGACACGAGAAAAGCATAATGACTTTTGTTATGGTTAATTATTATGATCAAAAATTAAAAATTATGACGAATACTAATTAACCACGATTATTAGCCGATGTTTATGCATGCGAGGAGAAAATACAAGTTATAATCATTTTAAAAATCACGGGGATTAAATTGCTATTATTTTTTTTATAGGGGGATAATTTGCTCATTTACAATATCACATGGAGGTAAATTGCATTAAACCCAAACTAAAAACCATCGCAAATACTTGAAAAATTTTAGCTCGGACCTGGTTCGGAACCTGAACTAATCATATGGCAAGTGCAATACACTTGCCCTATGATTGGTGTACCGTTCAGAAAAAGTGACCAATCACATAGCAAGTCTGACACTCTTGTTCTATAATTGATTTGGTTCGGCCAAACTTGATTCGAATAAGAATTTTTTCAAATACTTTAATTGCAGCTAAGATCATGGCAAATGTTGATTAACCATGATAAGTTCAAAGTACTTAAATAGTGAAAAATTATAAATTGGGTTTTGAAAATAAAACCAAACACCATTCCTTCGTTAATTTTTGTTTGACCTATAATAGATTATATTGATTTATCACAACTTTTAAGAAGTAATCATAGAAAATAATCTTAAAAATAAGGACAAGATTGTGATGGAATTGAGTACCTTGAAGATAGGACAAGGTGGGTTGGGGATTGAGACGAGCAACATCAGGGCCGGTAACGACTCCTGCGTTGATGCATACCATGTTCAGCATTCGGTCCATGGCCAACGCCCATGCCGCCTTCTCACACAGTGTCTTTGCCAGGGCATACCACAACTACGTGCATCAACAAAAAAATTTCATCAGGACAGCAGTACGATGTGGCTACATTTTTTCTTGCTACAATAAAGAGACAAAGATTAAAGAAGGGTTCATTTGTCCTATAGAAATGTGAAATTACAAAATCGCCCTCGAGAAAAAAAAACTACCTAAATTACTCGTAACGACTGATTTTGTACTTAGAAAGTCCTTCCGGAAGAATTGAGTTTGAAAAATATGAACAACATTGTAGATCATGTCATGTCAGTACAATATAGGTCCCACTGATGACGTGGCATAACTAACACTGTTGATTTTCACAATCCATCCTTACAAGATATATAGTTCGGTTTCTTAAAATTAGCAACAGGAGAACTCTAGCCCCGACTAGGCCTGACTCGTTTATGTGTTTTTTTATCTATGCACCAATCACTTATCAGGCTATATTATTCTAGTCAAGTGTAATTCGAACTCCAAATTGTACATCAATTACATGACAACTATAATACACTTGTTATATGCTTAATTCAATTCGATTAAATCCAATTCAAATAATAATTTTCTGACGAAAATATTAATAAAAATACAGATACACATAAATGAAAACATATTAAAGGTGAAATGAATTAAAACCTTGAATTTGGTGCAGAAGTCAGGATCACTCCAACACCTCTCATCAACATCCTTTTTGGAACAAATGTTTTGGGTCCAGACAGCAGCAGTGAGAGATGAAGTGAACACAATTTTGTGTATACTTTGTGTCTGAGCACAACCCTCCAACACATTGATAGTCCCTCTAACCTCTGAATCCACCATTTTTCCCTGCACACATTACAACATTAATTATTATACACTGCACTAAACTCTTAATAGGATTAAATATATTTTTTGTCATGTAATTTTGATCGTTTGATATATATATACTTTAACTTTTTATAATAGCATTTTGATTTTAAATTTTTTTAATTTTTGCGATTTTAGTCATTTTTTTCGTCGATGTTCACCTCCATCAGTGAAAAAGGTGAACTCCGACGAAAAAAGAGACTGAAATCACAAAAATTTAAAGATACAGGACCGAAATATTATGTTAGAAAGTTAAAAGAATAAAAATGCTGGCAAAAATGAATCAATAAGAACGAAAGCTCCAATTTTAAAATATCAAATGAGATACTCAAATATTTTTCGGGTGAAAATGGTAAGCTCCAACAAAAAAATAACTAAAATCACTAAAATTAAAAAGGGTTTAATGCAATTTACTCTCTGTGATATTGCAAATGAGTAAATTACTCCCTTATAAAAAAAAATATAGCAATTTACCCCCTGTCTAGGGAGGTAAATGGCTTCATTTTGAAAATATTGGGGGTAAATTGCTAAAAAAAAAATCATAAAGAGGTAATTTGCACAATTACATTATCATAGGGGGTAAATTACTTTTTTCGAATTAAATATATGCATAATAAAAATACTAATTCTAAAATATTAAAGGATGAAAATGTCCAATAAGCTTAATGATCATGAGTGGATAATCATATTGAAATAGTTAAGAAAACTCACATCGTACTTGTCGGGGCTGTCCAGGCAGCAAAACAAACCACAGCACAACCTCAAAGCCTCAAGAATGCTGTGGTAGTCCAATACGTCCACAGTAAACATCGTTAACCTCCCGTTTTCTGTTCTCTCTAACCCTCCTATTTTCTTCACTATCTCTTTCTCTCCTAAAACAATCCATATATGAATTTCAATTACAAAAGAAAAAAAGAATATATTAACGTAGACGAGTGTCCCAAGTTGATTAAATTTGAGTGGCTTATAAACAAACAAACATACAAACGGGAAAGAATTCTTACCATTTGTTGTGACAGCTGCGTGGACATTATACCCTCTGATCAATAGCTTCTGACCAGACAGAATCCCACGTAAGTGGAAGCATCAAGAACACAAACTCTGGGAGGGTTTTTCTCATTTTCTGCTATGATCATCGTCGACTCTCTCATGATTTTTTCCCTTATCTTCTTTGACATGCACTTTCAGATCAGCTATACATATATATATTACAGTGTTGTTTTGTCTTATGATGTATGTATGTGTATATATATTGTCTTGAAAGAGACCAAACTTGTGGTGGAGGAGTAATACAAATGGGAAAGTGGGATGCTATATGAAGATGAGTTGGTGAGCTAAAAGAGCTGATGTTCCCAACTACCCATGATTTTGAGCCAAATTTGGGAAACCCCACTTCCCTTTTGTGATTTTTGAGGTTGAATTGATTGATGATGTATTGATGGTTTAACTTCCATCCATCATCCCATCACATATTTATATAATTTGGAAATCTCTGGATTTATTGCATGTGCAAAGGGTATGGGTCCAAGATACTGGGTTGTGGTGTGGGCATAGTAATTAAGTTTCCATTTTCGCATTATATATATTATTATTATTATTTTGATCGGAAACTCTATTTTATTTTCTACTCCATTCAAAATATATGAAAGTTTTTAATCCAAACCTAATTTGATTAAATTTGAATCAAATTATATGATAAGTGCAACACATTTGTCGTGTGATTGGTGTACAGTTAAAGAAAATTGACAAATCATAAAACTTGCTTTATGATTGGTTTGGTTCGATTAAATCTAATTCGAATTAGAATTTTCTCAATGTATACATACTATGTGTATAAAGATTATATCATATTTTATTTTGAAGAAGATTTTATACGTAATATATTATATTAAATGAAGTAAAAAATGAAATATGATTTGAAAAAAGAAAAAAAAAATGGATGTGAGTTGTGGTGAGTAGGTGGAAGTTTTATTTATTGCAAGAAAAAGAGTGTGTTGATGGGAGAAGGGGTAGGCAGCAAAGACGCGTTTACTACGTAATTAATGTTTGATGTTTCTCTCATGTCCGAAATTTTTCTAGAAGTAGACAATTACGTGAAGGGAATGCGTTCTTGACTTCTCAAAATATCAACACGTGTCCACGCATGTATGGCTATGACTTGTACTAAATTAATAAATTTGGAATTGTTTATATACTTTTCCACCAAAAAAAAATGAAATAATCAGACCATTTATCTCCAGGAAACAAACCAGCTTTATGCTGTCTCCTCTATAAGCTACTGATGAATTTCACTTCACAGGACAAAATTTTGAAATATAAAGTCATATAATCATGATAATTGCAGTCAACTAGCTCTTATGATTAGAAGATTGTGTCGAATCTCAAATGTCAAAGATTGTGAACTCGAATCTCAAATATGGATATATGTTTGTTACTATTATAAACGTTGATTCGGACTATCAATATATTGAATTCATATTTGAATTTTGAATGTTAAATGATGTAATTGGATAGCATATTATCAAATAAAAAAAAATTAACAATAGTTACAGCTCATATTTTGAATCTACGATTGCATTTCAATTGATAAATTGTGAATTTTACGATTACAGATCCTTTCTTTTTCAATTTTAAATTATGTTATGTTAACTACTTATAAATTTAAATTCTTTTCATATAGAGTCAGTTTTTAAATTCAAATTCTTCAATTCAAATATAGTAACCTGAAAGAGTTTTTTACAAATCCTAAAAATAAATGAGTCATATGTATTTCTAGTGGTTTACAACACATCCAACGATGTAAGGAATCTGTAAGAGCACAATATGTCCATTTCACAATTCCAAAAGCTAGAACAGAGGTTTCCTGTTCGACATAGTAACAAGTACTGGTGTCCAAAATTGCAACTTGTATACCACAAACACAACCTACGATCTGATTGTAGTCAACAGAGGAGATGATATGTTGAGATTTGCAAATTTGAACAAGCAAAAATCACTTGCACAAACTACCACAGCACATCAAAACATATCATAGTAGGAAAATTTGATTGCTAATCACAATGTTTTTAATTGTCCACTAAACCAGAATGATGCACCAACAAATTCTTCCCATAGCCGACAGAAATTTGCACCGGCGGAAGGCGAGATTTCTGAAAATCACTTTCCTGAGTGGATGACAGACCTTAGGGACAAATGACTTTGATGCAGAACAAATTCAGTTCAAATACTTGGTTCGGCTAAAAGTCGTGCATCCCAAGAGTATGATGAAAATCTGAGTACATAAGGAGATTCCTTACACTTTTTGAGTTATGTAAACCGAACAAAAATACAGGAGTTGAATTCCCAACTATGTAGATTGCTGTTAGAAGCAGAAATTTCATTCTCGATTTTCTCCAATCTATTTCACATCATATTTGATGATATGAATACAGATAACAATGTCAAAAGAATGAAAGAATAGAGGTCGGAGGTAACTCTTACGATTGTGTACTCCCGCCTTCCAAGTCTTGCCCACAAATGCTGGAAGATAGTCTTGACATGAGTTTCTCTGATAGAACGAGTCTCAAGAAATGGCCAACTGTAATATGCCAATTATTGCACTTCCGCGAAAATAATGGACCAGTAGCTGTCTTCTTCTATTCCCACTCACGAGGTAAAGAATATATCAATCAAGTTTTGAACAAGTTTGAAGATACCTGAAAAAGATAAGCACATTAAATATAAATGAAGAGGTATATATTACATAAACAAAACAAAAAGGCCTGGGAAGGGTCAGATACACAAAATTCTGTATACTAACCACGTGATAATTTCAAAAGGTGCAGCTTCGAGCTAGAGCGAGGTATATAAGTTACATACAAATTTCCTCCTACGATGTAAAAGTTTAATGCCCTTACGTAGGTGGTCTGGATTCCAACTACACTCTTTTTCAAACTAAAGCGGACGGCACCACTAAGGAGTATAGCTACTTACCTCCACTAAGGAAAAGGTAATTCTGATCAACAATAACAGAAATGCAACATTACATAGAATTTATTATGCTTTCTTTATCATGTGAAAGTCAAGGACTTCCACTTGAGATAAGAATGAATTGTAAAGAATGTAATGTATACAATGGTGGCAAGTACATGTTTAGCAGTTGTATAATAGATACAGCCATCTCTGATTCACTAATATTATGCAGAAATACCAGCACATTGCATTTCTTGCAAGAAAGCTAAACAAAGCACAGTAGCGATGTCATGCAATACCAGAATCCACAATCACACTTATGGTTGTAACTTGTAAGAAGAAAAACCATCAGGGACTGGGAAGCAACATATTTAAGAATTATGTGCACAAAAACAAAAAATACCTTCACATGATGTGGCATAATTTTTATATCATAAGGTACATGCAGCCACGCATGTGGTGGATGACACAAGAAGTTTTCCGGTTTGCTTGTATAAACGTCAGCGTATTGATGGATGTGGTAAGCAAATGCAGATTCTTGCCCAGTGTCAGTCAGGAACGTTGCTCCAAATGACTTATTAAACATCCGTTTCATGGTGTAACATGCCTTCTGTCTTTCTTCATTGAGCTCCCAAAGAAGTGACATGTAATCTTCACTTGTCTCACCATTAGAAACAGTAGCGTGGAGCTTGACAAGAAGTTCTCGTATTATGTGAAACTTGGCCTGTTCGTCAAGAGACAGTTTGAGATATAAAAATAGTTCGGTAAAGCTACAACGGTGAAGCCGAAAATGTCTCATTATCATTGTCAAAGCAGTAAAATGTTGACCAGATATCAGGAATATACCAGGAAATCGGTCAAATTAGAAGAGAGTAACGTGTATATTCACTCCAGCCAGATCGAGCAAGAGAGCGCAAGGCACGCATAGATGTAAATACCAAAGTGCACTAGACTTAATAAAGATAATGACTTATGCCAATGAAAGCGTGGACGAATCTCAATATGAGAAAAATTAATTTAATATAAAAATAAGTTTATTATTGCATATAATAATCTATCTTGCTGACTTCGTCAAACCCAAGGATTTTAGACCAGATATAGCCTTTATAACAGAATGGAAAAGATGGGCAAAATCCAGTTTTAAGAGAATATTTAAATTCCATTTGTAGATTAAGACATTACAGGAAGACCACTTTTTTAATTATAACCTAAAATTCATACATAGCATATCTATATTCCCATCATAAAATTTCACACAGAATATCTCACTCACCAAACTCAATAAAGAAGGGCTTACCTGTTCAAAACGATAACTATCTTCGTTCTGGATCTGAATTTCATTCTGAAAGCAGCCAGGAAATAAAGTCACTAATTTTATACCTTAAGCAAGAGAGTCTGATAGAACACAAGTGACATCTTTTACAGGAAGTGGATGTCACCTGGCAAAAAATTTTGAGTAAATTACTGAACATATTATTGGAAGATTCTTTTATTACTACTCTACACATATTTACTTCTCTGCGGAAGCATAAAGACATAGGCTCATAGCAGAGCAGTCTAGCAACTACTTAGACCACAATCTAAAGTTTGCTTTGAGCTGACATGACGATCATAGTGAACCATCAAGAATTTTCATTTAGTATAGCGCAAGGGACATTGCTTAGGCATATATCGTAAGCAAATAAAGAATGGCATAACTGAAGGCATACCTCCAATTCATGAATTATGGCAGCTGTATGCCACCCTGCTTTTGAAGGCCCTCTTAGGTCACTAAACAGGTGGTCCCCAAAGTATATCACCTAAAAAGTTAGGAAATTGTGTCATCATCAACTACCGCAATACTATGGAGAGAAGTGAGAACTATTAAGTGTACATAATTATTCCCAATTCCAAATTTCACTCCACAATGAATAGAACAATATAACTGAACATCGTGGCAGATATTGCCATGTAGTTTACCTCAGGACCATTCCACTTAGTTATTTGCAAGAAAGCCTTCAGGCATCCATGGTAGTAAATTTTGTTAGGAAGAAAAGCATCCACCTTTGAAAAAGCCAAAGTGTCTTTCTCCACATCATAACAGCTAATGAGGTTCCGGAGTGCAGTTTGGATAGAGCAAAGAGGCGCATAAAAGGGAAATTAGTATGCCAAGGTCAGTTCCCCAAGACCAAAAACAAAACTGCAAACTAATTTTATACCAAAACTGCAAAAACAAAACTGCAACATAAGATTGGATGTAACAATAAAATATGCAGGTGGTGAACCACTTATGTATATACCAAAGTCTCCCATATGTGCACTGGACTACAAAAAGGGATCACCAGAATCATATATAAGGGTGGCGGCAGCTAAATCCAAAATAATCTATATGAATTTTCAAACCCTATATAAGATCGCAACTGTTTGGTTGTGTTTTCATCTTTTTAGTTTTTAGTTTATGAAACAATAATTAAAGTGAAAACATGTTTGTTATGCGTATTCTCATTGAAAATATATTGACACATCAATATAAAACACAATCTTATTATCTGAACACTCTCAATTTCACATAAAAGTTTACACAAATTGAAAACAAATATTTTAAACTAAAAAAATCTAGTTTACTTTAGTGAATACAGTGAAAGATATATCTTGTTTCTTTTTATTTAAACAGAGACCATGTTCTCTCCTTTGCAGCTGATTAGATCTATTTTCAGCCGATTAACTCTTTTGCATTACAGTAAATTCAAAATTATATAGCAATAACAGATTTACAACAATATTTAGCCGACATGAAGATTGCCCAACATGGTTGACTTGATAATCATTCCTTCATGAATTGCCACACTAACAACATGTAAGAAAAAGAACGACATACATACACAACCAAACAGAATAATATTACCTGGCAACCAACACCAAATGCAACAAAATGGCAAAAGTAAATAGGAAGGTGTACCGAAATGGACGTTCAGAGGTATAGAACTCTGGTTTGTTGGCTTTAGCAATCACGACATCAAAGAGTTCCCTCCAGCAGTCTTGGTGTCCCAATGAATCCTAGTTAGCAAGTGACACAATATACTTAGCTTCTTTTCTAGTGCCTCCCCATCCACAGAAATGAGAAATACACGGAGATAGAAACATAATGGCTTTTTGGTTGCAAAAATGATTCTCTGGAGTATAATCAGCATATAAATCCACTTAAATACTCTCTCTCTCTCTCTCTCTCTCTCTCTCTCTCTCTCTCTCTATCTATATATATATATATATATATATATATATAATACATATATAACGGTTTAATTTCAGAAAAAAAAAAGTTAATAACTCTAAGCAACAATGCATGTGAGGTATGATCACGAAGATGAACCCGTAGTATGTCAGGGCAAAAAGTTCATCAAGACAGTAACAGTCATACTGTAGATCTATTATCTATAGTTCCCAATTCTACTAACAATATATCATGTTATATAAAGATGCCAATTATCACAAGATAAAAACAAGAAGGGACCATAAAAGTTTGTCTCGATGAACCAAGAAATATATAAAATAGACATGTGTATCAAGTACAGCAGGAATGATCAAGCACAATATAAGGACCAACCAAAGAAAAGGATCAATATGCTTGGGAACTATTTTGGATTTTGGACTGGAAGGTTACGATTTTCAATGAGGGGACTTCTATAGGACAATATAAAGGAAGAACTTCTCCATGGTAGTGTCATCGAGATCACACAAACTTCCTGTAGTGATTCTAGGATTGGAAGAAAGAACGGTTGTGCTAGAATTGCTATAGAAACAATAAGAACAAGAAAATCAAGAAAACAAGATACGAGAATAGAGAAACGAACAGCTCTAGGTGTAAGAATGCCTCAAAAAGTTGTTAGAAATATGTCAATAATACCTAACTGTAACGACAAAAGTAAAATGATGGCAAGAGTATCTGCAGATCTAAAAGACTTCCCAATATAAGTAGGAAATTACAAAATCTACAATCATCAGACCATTGAATAGTTTGACAGTAACTAAGCTGCCTTTCTTTCCTTTATCCAAACCATAATATTTCTATGAAGTTTATCATACTTTAACTAAATCATGAAAATGGACCATGTGTTTCTCATGCCCATCAATTGTTGTAAATAATAGAATACCCTTAAATTGTAAACTTAACAGAAGCCTACCACATTTTGATTGCACGTGAAAATGATTATGCAAATCTCCTGGCGAGATAATTACCTCCAACATGAAGCGCATTCCTCCATCCACAAAATAATAAGGAGAGTTAGTCAACAAGAAAAGTTTCTTGCCATTCTCTTTCAGCATTCTCAGAAAACGAAGTAACTGTCCCTGGAGTAATACAGAACCCAACTCTGAGTCAACTGGTCAAAATTTTCACTTAAAAGAAAACATGAATTTTTTTGAAAGAAAAAAAAAAAAAAAAAAGAGAGAAAAGAAAGAGATACAAGCAAAAAAGTTTGCGAAAAGTTGACATACATTCTTTACGAGATACTTCTCTGGATCTGAAAGAATTCCTCTATGTGCTAAACCACTTCGATGTACATGCTGAATAGCTCGATTCACATCTTGATAAACATAAGAAGGATCAAATTCCAGCTTCGCATCAACAAAGTGTTGAACAATATCAGCAATAAGGCATGCCTGCAGAAAAAACAACCCCTCTGTTTGGTTTCATTTTCAACTAATTGAGAAAACAAGATAAAAGAAACTCCAAACATAATGCTACAAGCCTACAAGGGTTTTGATTTGTTTAAAACCAATCCTAAACCTCGACTATCAAAAATATGAAAATCAAGCCAAAAACCTACCCTGCCTCCTCTTTCTATCTTTTGTGTACATAACATTATAAAACACTCTATCATATCATTATATAACATCTTCAGTAATTTTTGTCTCCACAAAAAGAATAAGAAACATATTTATATCCATTTTCAAGAGAAGAAACTGCCATTGCATATTAGCCTCATTGCCTATTATACTCCCTCAATTTCATAACGATTCTGATCAGTCATCTAACAAAGCCAACTATAACTAAAGTTAGACAGCACAAAACATAAAATGACACTTGAAAATTCACTTGTCATGTTCTGACATGAATTCAAGAAAATGTATGCTCAATAAAGATCTCCACAGAGACCTTCATGTTTAGTTAACAGTTAATATCCACTCCATAAGTAGGATATATGGCTTATGTCATAGACTCCAGAAAAAAGTTTACTATATGCCTTTTCTAATCAATCTTTGTTTCAAAGCTTACAAACTTTTTATAGGAAATCATCCCCAAGCAATGGCCATGGCCTTATGAACTTGTTGAAACAAAAATAAGAACGATTTTAAGTTTAACATTCTTTCACAATGAAATACTATAAGTATGAGAATCATTTAAATAAAAATGGGGAAATGTAACAAAACAGAAAGAGGGACAAAATGTACTGACAAAAGCACCAACCTCACTAAAGCAAAAGAAGTCCATCAAACCAACCAGTTCTTGAGCTTGATCACGGCCAATATGTCGTGTGCCGTATAAGTCATTGATTTCTGGTCGGCTAAGCTGCATTTTCATAGTTAATACAATCAAAGAGGTTAGCATTCTCAATATTGTTTCAAAATCCCATTCTCTCCAACAATTTGATTATACTTACTCAATTGGATCATTCTTTAAGTATGCAGCAGCAATTGGACCCAATAAATAATACAGCTTAGATGAAAGGATGAAAAATCCTAGAATACCACTAAACATTTTCAATTATCTTGATAGAAGACATATGGTAATGTGCTCAAGTTTATTTTTCGACAAGATAAAAGTTCATGTTCATGTAATAGAGAAGTACTACAACACAATGGATTTATCTTTCTAATCCAGACAAAAATACTATAGCAGAATGAATATATCTTTCTAATGAGAACAAATAGAACAATAATTTAGCTTATACCAAGAGTGAGCTAGAATACAAAGAGGCATTGAAGGTCTGAATTCAGCAAAAATTTGTCAATAGCACACGGTGTGCCATGGCGCAAGGCTCCATGGAGCCGCAGTGCAAACCTTTTTAAAGCACAACACACATGTACATGTACAGAAATAAATTATGTATTCCATACATCAATAAATTTCACATAAAAAAATGTACAAACAATTTAATATAACCACTAAAATTATTTTAATCATCATACCATAAAAAAATATTCATAAAAACAAGTCTTAGGAAAAATAAAGAGTTTACCCTTAAACAAATCCTAGATAGTCATTATAAAAATGAAAACAAACATAAAATATCCACCCGGTAGTAGAGTATCTTCTCTCCTTAGTGTTAGAAAGGTGAAAAACAGCAAAACCCTAATGTCTTCAATCTTCCGCCTATTTTTTGTGTAAATTTCTATATATTTAAAAAAAATAAATAAATAACTAAACTCAAGGCTGGGCTGAAAACCCAGACTTTATTTATGCTGGGCAAAACCTAGTGTTTGAAAAATTAGGTTTCGCCCAGCTTTTTTCAAGCCCCAGCACTTTTGCTTGCAAATGGCGCGCTGCCAGGAACAATGGCGTGCCATGGCATCGCAATTTGCAAGGGATGCGCCATCGCGCGCCATTTACAACTATGAGCAAAATTAATGTAATCACATAAAATGTCAAGACTTTTTTATCAGATAAGTAAAACAATACCATCAAGTTTTTATGATTTTCAAGTAATGAAATATTTGACAATAATCCAACGCTTTGAGAATCAGGAGATGTGGCTACAAACTCATACAGAACCCACTATTTTAATCCATTTGCCACTGTATTCTGTTCTTGGGAGGGGAGGGCAGTCAATATAATTCAGTAGCCACTGTGAGTCTGTGCTATATGTCTAAAAATATAACTGATTTACATATGATCTGAGTCAACATAAAGGGGAAAAGAACCAGCATAAATTATACGCCTGACAGCTTCAGTTTTATATGTTTTAAAATTTCTCAACAGCATCAGAACAAATAAACATGAGGTTAGCCACAGGCATTCTCTAATGATCAATCATTATATTGCTCAAGTTAGCCTATAACTGGTGAGGCAGTAAGGTGCTTTTCCATTTCAAATTCAGGTTTTAACCTCGAATTCAAGTAATTATATAAGCATTTATATAATTTTACTCCAAAATGATCAGTAAAGTTTCTAATAGACAATGAATAACCCACCAGGTATATGGGCTGCAGTATATAGCAATTTGCAAGTACTGCATTATATCTCTGCCCACTAAGGAGGTAGGTACGCTCCGAGGATGCTTAGACCAAATGAAAAATGTAACAGTTCATGATTAGAAATGCCATCATTTACCCATATTGCTAACAAGTTGCAAGTCCTTAATGTGGTTCTTACAATGCACCATTTGGACTCACTTATCTCAAGAAAAAAGAATTCTGCTTGTTCCGAGATTTAAACTAGTACACTATCTCAACTTGTCTTAAATATAAAATAATGCCAACAACCATGACTATTCATTTTGACCACCATCTTATTACCCAAAAAGTAGGAGAGGATTGTCAACCATCCTGATGAAGCTACACATAAATGCAAAGAGCTCTTTGCAGCACCAACCTTTGCTCTCAGACACTTCTAGAGAATCATAAAGTTGACGAACAACTGAAGCTTTCCAAAGCATTCATGTTCTTTCTACCATAGTATACGGTGGTATGTGTCATCCATAATTGTATTGATAAGATCATAAACATTTATTTTGCATCTTATTGCTAAGCTCTTCCATAAGCATTTTTTATATAGATATAGAGAATTTAACAGATGCAAAAATGCTAAACTATAGACATTGAATTGTCCCAGCTGTAAGCCACAAGAAAAGTCTTTTAGATTCCATAAAAATTCAGTTACGACCTGCTTTAGGTATCCTAGCTAGTATAAGCGTGAAGTTAACTAATCCAATATTTCAGCCAAGTATAAGTGAAAATCGAAACCAAATTCCGATTGTACCAAAACACAGCTATATCCTTCATTCCTTGTCTTGTTTTGACACGGAAATAAAAAATGAAAATGGAAGTTCCGCATCAGTATGAAATTCATTTACATCTGATAAGACAAGAAGAATACAAATATCCATTCAGCTAATTCAAAGCCTCCAAATATGCTATATGTGCATGCTAAATTCAAATCTTCACTTCAGCTGTTGGGACCAACTAAATAAAGATCCTTCACAATATAGTGCAAATAACTCCCTTTCGCTGCATCCAAGATTTTGGAAAATGCCTCTAAAAGTAGCAAAAAACTGGTTTTCACCGCATATCAAGATTAGTTATTGCCTTCTCCTTGTTTCAAACATATGGTCCTATATGTCACCCCGTTCCTCATGTGAGCATCGTCACCCTTATACGAGAATACCTACATTAATCAATTTTTTGAATCTTTAGGCACGTGCAATTTATTTTCTTTTCCCCAATTTATTCTGCAATTGTTCTTCAGCAACCAAAAACACCT
Organism: Sesamum angolense; assembly: GCA_034509725.1. Lineage (NCBI taxonomy): Eukaryota > Viridiplantae > Streptophyta > Magnoliopsida > Lamiales > Pedaliaceae > Sesamum > Sesamum angolense. The sequence continues at coordinate 12,979,251 of JACGWL010000011.1, read as the reverse complement.
TCTTGCCTTCTACAAAATCCATTTAGTTAACATTTCTCATCTATCTTTGTGTGGGTGGAAGAGAACACAAGATTTGGTGTCTGTGCTTGAATTAGGTATGACATTTCTTCTCCAGCATTCATCGACAGAAGGATTGCTAAACTGAAAGATATGATAAACAAAGTTCAAGATTTTAAATGTAATTTTGAAATGGTATTAGAAACTTGTCATGATGGCTTCTCTGAAATTCTGAGTTTAGTAGTAAATGTCAAAACTCAGAAAAAAATTTCTAGTTCTTTCAAATCTGTAGAGCATGATATCACAGAAAACTAATTTTATTTAATTGCTTGATTCTTTACTTGACAGAATTTTTCACACAAAGTAACTGCATAAAACTGTTTGCACTGCCGTTCAAGATTAGTTAAAAATGTCACCAGAATACCATCTCTCGCCCCCACGCCACCCCACACACACCATAAAGGAATACACAGAGTCACATACACACAAAACCTAGAACCCAGGTTCACCACTACTTCAAAGCATTTGTCACCTTGTCATGGTACCATTATACAATAGCTATTCACAGTATGAATACTGGAAATTATGATCAAAGATTCGTCAATGTCTCAATCAACCGCCATCTGCTTCAGAATACATTCATGAGTTCACTTATAAGCCTTCCATTTCTCTAACTTCAGAAAGCTGTATTTGGTCAAAACTACAGTACATCTAGAAAACTTGCACTTCCTTTCAAAATAAATATACACCTCATCAATTTCAGGAAGAGAAAAGTAACTCTCTGCTTTATTTAAGCATAAACAAAAACATTGAGAAGAGAGAAAGCCACCAATTATACCTTTCGCCTGCCAAAATAGCACGCATCAGGTTCAATTGAGCCAAAGAAATCCAGCTTCATAAGGCACCCTTTTGACATGTCATAATACAGCCCTCTTATTGGAAATGAGTTATCATATTTGAATTCCAAGCAACTATCAGGATATCTAAGCTGAAAAGCCCACAAGAAAAGGACATAGGTATAATTGGCTACTTCTTCCTTTTCAAGATAAGCAAATAATGAACTTGATACATATCAAAATCTTTATATAAACATTGTGAACAAACCTCATTAACCAAATACTCTTTGGCAAGGTCATATATTAAGCTTTGTAAATTGGCAGAGTAGTGGGCCAATGTGTAGTCATAGTCAAACCCGAATACTTGTATATTGTCCAATCTCAAGTCCTTATTGACATATATGCCTAAAATAGAAATATAAGTAGCATTATTTCAGAAATCATATATTTAAACTTTGTAAACACATTATCCAAGTGAGAAGAAATTCACTTTTCAGCTTATGGGAACAAAAAGAAACAAGAAAGGTTTGTAACCTTTAGGATCTGTTTTCGGAATTTCTCTCAATGTATCTGGTATTTTCTGAAACCTCTGTTTTGCAGCATTAAATACATGCCGAATCTTAGCAATTTCATCCTCCAAAATCGGGTTTCCTTCCTCTTCTTCCAATTTCAGAACCTTTTGCTCTGTTGCGACATCTGAGCTAAATGTACGGAGAATGTTTCCTCCGACCCCTAAAATTTCAAAACACAAGTCAATAATATTCCAAGAAAACAATTGATTCTCCCTCTTTTGCTTATTTACACAGTTCCACATTGATTGCCAATAAAAGTTCATATTTATTTTTCAGTGTTAGTGATCATCCAATGCATCGAACTTCCAATACATTCTACTACCAATCACTTATTTACCTAAAATGAAATGAATCTGAACCAAGAAAAACAAAGTTATTCACCCGATGAGAACGCGCAACATGCTGAATTTGGCACCATAAATATAAGGGTGTCAGAAACCAGAATCAATATAATTCAGGAAAGTTCAATTGATTTTAAACAACCCCCAATTCCGAAAACACGCCACACATCATGGCTACTTTTCCTACACATTTCCAGATACACAAAAATTCAAAATATACTTCACATTTTCACGTAACACGCAAAGAGTGTTAAGAAGAAGACCTTCCACAAGCCCAGAATGCGCAAGTTGCGTGCTTTGCAACTGGAAATCAGAAAAGGAAAAACTAACAGTTAGAAAACTATAAACATTGTATGCTAATCTACATCTATACGTAAACGCAATCCAGCAATTTGAGATAGAATCACAATTTTCCACGTCTTCGTACAGATACATATGCATTCGAACATTACACACATGAGAAAGAAAACAAATTCCTTTAAAGTTCTTGTACAGACAGCGGATTACAGGGAAAGAACCAAATGGAAAGATCCTCCTGCGAAAACAGGCCATAGATCAAACTAATTCTGTTCTTTATGCGTCGAAGTTAAGCTTTTACAAACTATAAACATGGAATCGATGAATTAGGGCTGGCAAGGGGGGACACGAGATGAGAATTTGATAGGAGGAGATTTGAAGTGTAAGAAATGTAGCCGCCAAATTCTAACCCTCAACTATTTCTACCAGAATCAATCACAATATTAATATATGTCAATTGTCAAGTGGTCAAATGGTTACTTTGTTAGTTGTTGTATCGAAGAAATAAATAAAATGAATAATTATATTTACACATTCGATCTATGTCTATTTATATATATCATTCCGTCTCTTATATAATTATATAAAGGGATAATTACACCATCATTCTTTAAAATTTGGTATAGTTACACACAAACTCATTATTGTTTGAAAATTTCAATCTAGCACTCCTGAAGTTTGATTCTATCTTACAATAAGTTCATTTATTAGTCAAAATTCATAGAATTTGTTGATATCAACAACAAAAATGGATAAAAAATCTATATTTACTCCCGATTGACTTATTACTGATTTATTGCAGGTAATAATTTTTTTTATGAACAAATTAACATCATATTTCTTCACACATTAATATATGTGAGGTGTATATTCACCGTTATAAGGATAGTCTAGTCAGAAAAAATATATTTGAACTGCTATAAATTAGTAATAAGTCAATCCATGGTAAATATCAATTTGTATTCAGTTTTTTTGTTAATATTAGCAAATTACGCGAAATTTTTCTAACAAATGGACCTATTTGTTATAAGTAAGCAATTTTTAGGGGTGCTCGATGCAATTTTTCATATCATAGGGGCTTCATGTAATTACACAAATTTCAGTGGAAAGAAGTGTAATTATCTCTTACTGCCAAAATACAAGAGTAATTTGTGCTGATGTTGAAGTTTTCAGAGAATGTATGTATAATTTTTTTTTTAAGAAATATAGGTGATTTGTGTAAATAATATTGATGTTTTTTATGGATGTATGTGTAATTATCCAAAAAAATATGAATAGTTTGTATAAATAGATCACAAATCAAGCAGGATAAATATAATTATTTCTAAATAAAAGAAGGATAAGTAATCTTTTTTATTTATTTATTTATTTTGAGAATTCAGAATTGTATATTAATGTAGTATAAAGGATGAAGGTTAACTTTTTCATTTTATTTTAAGCTTAGGTTTTAGTAATTAATAGAGAAATATTCAAATAAACAAAAATTATATTTTGTGATAGTTTAATCTTTTCTTAACCGAAATAGTTGCGGCAAAGTTAATTCAACTTTAATATGTTAGTAATCAAAAAATCAAATTAATAATTTTATTTTTATTTTTCATCGAAAGAAGGATGATCAATATTATTTCTTAATTAAAAGATCTAGAACATGGACTTAATTATTTAAATAATATAATAAAATTACAAAACCAAAAAAGTTGTAAAAATAAAAGAAGTATTGATGATGTATTTATATATAATATATATATATATTATATATATATATATATTATAAGACAATAGAATAACTAACTTATTTAACTTTTCAAATTTTACATTGATTATTTTCTTATTTTTTTATTTTTAATGTAATGTATTGATTTATATATATATATATATATATTTATTTATTTATAATATTATTTCTAATATATTTTAAAATATGAAAAAATTTATTCATTATATGCACTCAGGAACAGAGTGTCACAACGGCTAGTTATATAAAAAGAAAAGGCCTTTTTGTCTCACAATGGCGGTTATGACACTACAACACCAATTTTATCATTATACCAATTATACCCCTAAGTTGATTCTCTTTTTCACTTTGTTGCTTTCTTTATTTCTTTTTTTTAGAAACTAACCGTTGTGGCACACCGTTCCTACGTGCATATAAAGAATAAATTTTTTTCATACTTTAGAATATATTATAAATATATATATATATATAAACCAATACATTACTTTAGATATAAAAGAAAGACAATAATTAATGTAAAATTTGAAAAGTTAAATAAGTTTGTGATTCTATTGGTTGAAGGGCATTTTTGATTTTATAAAAAATTGGTGTTGCGATGTAAGTAATGCCATTTGTGAGTGTGGAATGTCTTTTTTTTTTATATATAGTATAGATATAATGTATTTGTTTTATATATATATATATATATATATATTTTATTCATAATATAGTTTAAAACATAATATATTATTTATTACATGCACACAGAGACGACGTGCCACGGCGGCTAGTATATTATATAAAAAAAAAAAAAAAAACAGCTCGAATCATTACTTCGAGTAATGGCTCCAACCAAAAAAATTTACTCCGAATAACGACTTCACATTATTTAAAAAAAAGAATGTTGGAGTCGTTATCGGAGGTATCATTGGACTTTCTAATTATTCGTCTACTATCAAGAATTTAACAGATCATATTTGTCTTTCGAGTGCAAACGCATTTTTTAATATTGTTTGGCTATTTTCTGTACAATCACTTTTGTGATCAAACCATACCAAAATTAAGTTTTGATAAAAGTTACAATTTTAAGTTTTATTTCCACCATAATTATTTTTTATTTAATTAACTGTTAGACCTATTAAACAATCTTTTAATTCATTCACTAAACTTAATAAAGAATTAGGTTAGTTTTGTATTTGACTATAATTACAGTTGTATAATCAATTATAAAATTGTGAATCCAAACACAATAATCACTTTTTTGTATAATTAATTATCCCCAAATCAATTGTTTTATAGTAAACTATATAACTGTCATGCCAAATTGAACTTTATGATAGTTATGAGGCAGGGTTTCATTGGATGATATATATGCAATTTTAATTCGGTAATTTAGGGTGACATTCTTAGTCCCGTAGAAATTGATTTTAGTAATTTAGTCATATAATTTTATAATTTTGATAATTTTAGTCCTTTTTTCAGTCAATTTGACTGAAAATTTTCATGTGGTCTACATACTCAATTAAATTTCAATTCTATGCTTGTGTAGGCATCGACATGTCTTCAATGGCGATCAAAGTGGACGTACGATTTGAGTGCTTAGTAGCCTATGCCGGTGAGATTGGAGGTGAGGGCGCTAGGCAGTAATGTGTTTTGCAGCTCGATGCAGAATTAGCAGAATTAGTCCATGTTGGGTTGTCAGAATATCTCGTTTAGAAAAAATTCTAATTCAAACCAAATTTGAATAAAAAATTTCTATCGTCGAGTAAGGTTGCGTCCTTCACCTCTCCAAAGGAAGACCAGCCGACGCATGTGGTGGCTATGTCCGCCGCCGCAAGTGTGATTCCAAGGGTATGTTTTGGAGGATGGAAGAAGCCAACGTGTTTGTCCGTGAGAGCCTCAGCGCGGACTCGCATTTTTTATCCGTGTGATGATCAGGTGATCTAATATGTTATGATGATCATCTTTGAGTTTATTTGCTTTTTTTCTGAATTCAATTTCCTTTTACTTTTAAGTTTTAGTTAGGTAATTCGTTTATAATACTTCGTAATTATTTTTTTATTTGTCAGAGATAAATAAAATTCCTCGTAAAGACTTAATTATCATTAAAAACACAAACAATACAAAACATTATGATAAGAATTCGCGTCTTTTCGTCTGAGACGGATAAAAATAGCAACGATTTTGGAGGACTCTAACACATCTAATTAAGGGTCGGCCATTGGATACGTGGATCCATACACCCTCTACCACATTGACTCCTATAAATACTTGGGAGGACTCTACAAGATACGTATGCATTTATGTCTCTAAGGTCTGAGTCTACGATCTCGATATAGTTTAAGCGAACTGACTTAAGTATTGGCGGGTTGTAGTTAGAGTGAAAGTAACGGCTTGTGCTATAAAAATTTGTCTACCATTCAGATCACAATAAGAAGTAAGTAGATACACCTTAAATATTAGGTATCTAACTCAACTCGTCAGATCATCTATTTACCGCTATCGAATCACCATTCATAATTTCATATGCATTCCACGTGTTTATTTCAAAATTTTATCAAATATTAAAAAAAAAGTTTATTCTGACAATATTCTCAAGATATAAACTAATTAAAAGTGAGAATATTTACACTAGGAAAGGAACTAAAGCAAAGGTGGTAGCAACTATTAACAATGATAAAACGCTTTTCAAAAGGACAGACATAAACTATACGGAAAGCGTGCAGTGACCAAGGGAAAGCGTGTGCATTAATAATTCAGATTCTGCCACAAAACGTCAACTGCACTTACAATCATTGTGTCTACTAACCAGCTGTAATAAAACAGCTAATTAGGGATACAAAGGTCATTTCTCCCACATATATAAAAATTAAAAAAAAAAACAACCAAATAAAATGAGATTATTAGCCAATTTTTCTTTTCTTTTCATGTTTTTTAATTTATTTTTCTCCTCATTCCAACCCTTCTAAACTTTTTTATAAACAAAAAACCTTAATACCAACCTCGAAAACAAAATTAATCATAAAATGGTTTAAAAGATTAAAATAATTTTAAAATTAAAAAAACTCAACACAAATAGTTCTATAGTTTACAGAAATCTTAAAATAATTCTTAAATTGGGAACAATTGACACATTTATTCTCATAAATTCAGGGTTGAAAAAATATTAAAACTATTCGATACTCGTTTGAAATTAATTGATAAAAATTTGTTTGAACTCAATTTGTTAATTTAACGAACCAGACTTGAACAAAAAAATTTGTTCGGTAAACTTTTGAGCTCGTCTCGAACTCGATTCGGTTAGTGCAATAGTAAAATATATTTGAAAATATCAAATTGCTCAAGCTCGACTTAAGTTTGATTCAATTAAAGCTCGTTTGAGCTCGACTAGAATAATAATCGAATCAAATTCAAAACAATTTTTTAAGTTTGATAATAAATCAAATAAATTTGAACAATAATGTGCCCCTACATAAATCTTGTAAAATAGAGAAGTAAATATAGCAATTTTTTTCAAGTTTGAGACTATTCTAAAATTTTTATAAAATAGCGGATTAAATGTGTTATTTTTTTTTAATTTTTGGACTAAATTAAAATATCCTAAAATAATAAAATGAAAAATATTGAATTTCCTATTTTATTAAACTAAAAGTGTAATTTTACTTAAGAAAAGAAAAAGAGTGTATTAGAATTAAAGAATTGAAAATTACAATTTAATTTACAGATTTTGCGCGATTGTCGCCGTAATAAGATAAATACCACCTAACGAACTTTTTCAACCCGGTTTGCAAATCGGTTGTGGGCTTGTACCCTAATTCCCTCCGGGCCGAGCTTATATTCGCGTGCGTGAACGGAACGTCGCCGTTTCCCGGCATTTCCACCGTCTTCTTCCTCGCCTTCACTTTCAGTTGCTTCTCCAGTATGCCCACCATCATCGGCACCGTTACCGGTGATGTGTTCCCCAAATTGAAGATCCGATACTGAGCCGGCCGGCGTTTCTTCCCACCCGACCCGGTACTCTTCTTTGCCGTGTCCAGTGACGCCACGCACCCCTTCACTATGTCGTCGATGTATGTGAAGTCACGGGCCAAGTCGACCCGGTTCTTGCCCCGGTATATTGTTATGGGTTTTCCTTGCAGGATGTTTCGGGTGAATGAGAAGTAGGCCATGTCGGGTCTGCCCCATGGGCCGTAAACAGTGAAGAAGCGCAACCCGGTTATTGACAACCCGTAAATGTGGTTGTAAGTATGGGTAATTTCTTCCCCGGCTTTCTTCGTTGCGGCGTACAGAGAAGCGGGTCGATCGGTTAGATCCGATTCGGAGAACGGTGTCTTCTCGTTCAACCCGTAAACGGAACTGGAGCTTGCCCAGACAATAGCGGGTTGCGGGTCGGCGTTCTTGCATGCTTCGAGAAGCGTGACGAGACCCGCGATGTTGCTGTGCACATAAGAGTGTGGATTCTCCATGGCGTAGCGCACCCCCGCCTGCGCCGCCAGGTGCATCACATGGGTGAAGGCCACTATCTCGAAGAGCTTCGCTAACATGCGCGCGTCGTTGACATCACCCTCGACGATGAATATATTGTGGGAACTGAGGAGATCTCTGCGGGCCCTCTTCAGAGCAGGGTCGTAGTAGTTGTTGAAGTTATCCAATCCAACGACGCCGTCTCCGCGTTTCTTAAGCGCGAGGGAAACGTGCGTCCCGACGAAGCCAGCGGCGCCGGTGACGAGGACAGAGAATCCATTCTGGCGGTGGATCTGGGCGGAGGAGCGGACCTGTTTCTCCCAATGGATCCCGCCCCACGCGCTGGAGAAGTACCGGCTGCCGGAATCCACAAACGATTGGAAACTCAGATAAGCCGCCGTCAAGGCGACCAAGAACAGAGCCCACAAGAACATCGTGCTCGTGGAGGCGAAACACCGGTGGAACTGCCGATGCATTGCGTGAGATCTATCCTTAAACTTCCCCGGCGTCGAGGGCAGGAACAACTCTTCCTCCGCCGACGAACGCATTTCGTTTTCCACCCCCCAAAAATCAAATCAAATCCTCCTAATTCTACTTCAGAACAAATCAAAGATTATCACCAACAACTTCTCCTGGGCCACAAATTAGAGGGACGGAAGAACAACTAAAACAAAAACAACAAAGGAAAGGGAAAACTGAAATTACAGAGGCAGATGAAAACCAAAACGCATCTGCTAAGGGAAGACGAAATGGAAAGCGGGTAATATATAGCGGGAAGACGCGTGAACGCGGTGGAGGAAAATACTTACCCCGGCGGCGGAGAGAGAGTACCAATGAGTGAAGAGTGTAAGATGTGAATGATTAGCAGAGCAGAAGACAAAGTTTTTGACTTTGGGTTGGCAACGTAACGAAGGGTGGGGATTTGAGGAAATAAATGTGTTGGAGAGGCACGCGCTGGTTCTGAGATTGTGGGGATTTTATGAAGAAGGTATAGTATAGATATTATTAGTTGGAAGAAAATAAAATCTTTGTTTGGATATTATGTACTTTTTAGGAACATTTAACAGAGCTCTTACTTCCTCTCCTTCCTTTCTATTTTTAACCTTAAATTACACCCACATCTCTCTATTCCGTGTGGCACGATATTCATGTGTGTATATATTAAATATTTTTTATATTTTATGATATATTTTAAATAATAATAAAATATATAAATTAATATATTATAGTAAAATAATAATAATTTATTTGTTACTGTAAATTTTTAAAAAGTGAATAAGTTAGTTATTTGTCAATTGAAGAGTATTTTTTATTTTGAAAAAAATGGTGGAATAATGTCAGTAAGCGTCGTTTGTAAGTGTGGAGACCCTTTAGAAATTTAATTTATCAGTTAATGTAAAATTTAAAAAAATAAATAAGGGTAAATTACATTTTGTCATTAGAACTATAAACTTTTTTTTGCACTTTGACATCTAAACTTTTTTTTTTTTGTCAACTAACCATCTCAACTATAAGAAATTTGTACTTGGCCATATATGATGGTTTTTTTCTTAATTTTTGTATCAAAAACACATCGCATGCTATACATATGTGAAAAATATTATACCACATAACCTTTAAATATCATATGTATAATGCATGTGATGATTTTTGATAAAAAACTTGGTGGAAAAAACAGTTATAAAACGACAAACTATAAAATTTTACAAAGTTGAGATGACAAGTTGACATAAAAAAAAAAAAAAAAGTTTAGATGCAAAAGTATAAAAACGATCATAATTCAAATGACAAAATATGATTTACCCAATAGATTAATTAATTATTTATTTATCTTGAAGAATATTCTTGGCTTGATATCATGGATAACCCTAACTTTTGTATGCTTGAAAATGTAAGGATAATGTATGTATGTTTTAATCAACAGTTTTTTGATAATGAAATGTTGGCATTTATTAATAGCTTAAAGAGCTAAAAGTTATCAATTTTTATCTATACTATTATAAAAGAAAACTCATTTGACGTACCAACTTTAGAATGCCAAAATTTACTCTTCATTTCATTTATTCCATTTAAGAAAATTTGGTCAATTTAGTAATTTTTTTTAATAATTTCATAATTATTTATTTATTTTAACTACTCACTACTACTCCACATTCTCTCTCACCTTAATTCTCCATATTTATTATAATTTATAATTATAATTTATTCTTTTCATAATTTTTTATCATCTCTTAAATATTTTTTTTTATACTCGGGGGAACTGTGTGCAACGAAAACTAGTATAAATAAAAAAAAGGTATTGATGGAAGAAAACAATTTCATCAATTTATCCAAAACACCTTTTTTTTTTCTTTTTTCTTTTTTTTCCTACACGGTAATCTATACTATATAAAAAATAAAACCCATTTTTACTCACAATTGGCGGTTATTTACACCGCGACACCAATTTTTTTTAAATTACCAAAAATATTCTTATGTACTTTCAACTACCCCTACTCAAATTCTTTTTTTCATCTACCTATATTATATATCTATATATCATTCTATGTTAATATAAAAAATTCACTCACATTAATTTTTTGTGATGATAATATCCTTAAATTAATTTTATTTTTTTATTTTTAAGAATTATAATATATTAATTTATATATTTTATTTTTACATATAATATATTTTAAAATTTATGCACGCAGGAACGGCGTGCCATAATAGCTAATCTACAAAAACGAAAATGGAAATGATGCTTTATGTGGGGTTGAGAGAAAAACAAAATATTTTGTTTTATATATATATATATATATATATATATATATATATATATACTAGTTGTTGTTCCCGCGAGCATATAAAAAATTATAGTGTGAGCTGAAAAAAAATATAAAAATACACAAAACGTAATGAGGTGGTGAAAAAGAAAAAAAGTATATGTGAAAAAAGAAATACAGGCTAAAGTAATAAGGAAAGAAAAATTATAAATTTTTTATTTATTAAAAATATGAAAGCTTGTAAGAAAAAATAAATATGGAGAATACGAGAGAGAGAAAAAATTAATTGTAATATAATTTATTAAAATTATGGAGAACGTGAGAGAGAAAAAATGGAGTAATGGTTAAGAGGGGAAAAATATAATTTTAAAATAATTAAAATATTAAGATTATCATTATGGATATTTTTTTTAAAAAATAATATGAATGAAGGGGTAAAATGGGATAATAAAAAATTAATAAAATCAATTTATTTTCTTTTATAATAGTATAGATATTTGCTTAATATTTCTTTATTTCTCTTAAATTCTAATCAACTAACTTAGATAATTTTCTCAAGATGTGAAAGGTGTTTAATTTTTTAACATTTTAACTCAACATAGCATACTTCCATCATCCCAAATTAAAATATTAAATTGGATAAATTACAACAAATTTTATTAAAATTAATTTTACATAATTATAAATAAATTTTTATTGTTTAAAAATTATAAATATCCTTATAAAATTAATGATTTTCGAACAAATACTCGTTACAATATTATTAATGTAGGAGGCTAGATGTAATTTTTTATTCGTTAATTAAAATTTATTAAATTTAATGATATTAAAAAATTGAATAAAAATCTCTTTTTGCTTATATAAACCACATTACTTATGCATTTAAGTGGTTATATAATTTTTAACTCCACTTTATCCCTTTCATGATTCCCGCCGCTAATTATGGCCATATCCAATATTATTCTTTAACCATTTTTTTAAAAAAAAAAATAGTTCTTATATTATAAAAAACTATAATCCAAAAGTCAAGGTCAAACATTTATTATGTTTCGAATAAAATCAATAAAAAAGATTAAGTATTGACAACAGTTAATTAATATTACTATGATTTTAGATATGGTTCAAATATTAGCCATAATGTTTAATTATGACTAATATTTTCTTGTTGCTTGCATAAGTAACATATATATATATATATATATGTGTGTGTGTGTTGTGTAGTTATAGTTAATTAATATTCACCCCGATGTTTTATCATTGATTGTAATAATTAATCATTTGAATGAAACGAGTTAGGTTTAAAGGATCCGAGGCTTCCCCTGCTTAAATTTAAGGGATAATTTACACGTTCTCTTTTCTTGATTAACTTAAAATTCATTTACTGAAAGTTCAATAATTTTTTTCCGGACTAAATTATCGTTATAACGGTTAAAATATTCATCATCACATGCATTAATGCATGGACATGTATAAAGGTAATTTGATCATAAAAAGAATTATTTGACATGCTATAAGTCATTAATAAATCAATTGTTAGTAAATATATATATGTATATATTTTTTGTTAGGGATATAACAGTCCCTCCCTTGAGATTTGGTGTAATTATACATAAACCCTCTATGTTTTGGTAAATTTTATTTAGCACCCCTGAGGTTTGTTTTCATCTAACAAGTAAGTTCACTCATTATTCAAAATTCACTGAATTTGCTGATATTAACAAAAATAAAAAAATAAATAAACTTATATTTATCCCAAATTGACTTGTTACTAACTTATAGTAGGTCAAATAATTTTTTTTATGGTCAAATTATCATCATACGTCTTTACGCGTTAATGCATGTAAGGAGATATATTTTCACAGTTATAAGGGTAGTTTAGTCCGAAAAAAATTGTTTGACCTGCAATAAATCAGCCAAGGATAAATATCAATTTTCATTCATTTTTTTATTGATATCAACAAATTTAGTGAATGCTAACTAACGGAGAGACTTATTTGTTAGATAAAAGTAAACTTCAGGGGTGTTAGATGTAATTTCTCAAACCATAGGGAGTCTACGTGTAATTATACCAAATCTCAAGGGAGGGGAGTCTAATTATCACTTTTTGTTAGTATCAACAAATTCAGTAAATTTTGACTAACAAATAAACTTATTTGTTAGATATGAGCAAATTTCAAGAGTGTTAAATATAACTTCCTAAACAACATGACATATACATATAATTACACTAGAATTTACGAAAGGAGTGTACAATTATCCCTAAATTTAATTGAACTCGAGATCCACCATGCCCCGGTTCTTGACCCAGCACTAGTTGGGCCTATTTACCCTCCCCGGTCCCAACCCAGCAAAAAATTGATTTTATTTAATTAATTAATTGACATATATTTTTTGAAAAAAATAAAATTTTGTTTTCAACTATATAATAAATGATCATTATGTTAAAAATATAATTTAATTCTAAAAACATATTAAATATAAGTCAAATATTTCAAATAAATTAAATATACTTATAAGTTATAAACATCATTGAGGGTATTACAAAATTAAAAACTTATCCTCAGATGCGAACCTAATAATTTAAATCCAAACTCGTCCCATTTGAGGATGGGTTCGAGTGAAGTGCTCTAATCCGTTCGTTTCATTTGTCGTCCTTAATTAATTATAATAAAAGTAATAATTTTTTTGAATGCATATTTAATAAAAATAAATAAAATTAAGAAGTAATAGTCATTATCAATGTAGGGGTGGCGTTACATACAAGCGATTAGGATGTGATAATTAAATTAAAAGAAATTAAGAGGGGGTTTTGGATGAGGTCAAATGTGTGTGTGATTTGTGACATTTGGAGAAGTGATTAATTAAGTTAATAATATAGTTTAGAGGTTGTTAAATTAGTGATGTTTTGTCGTATGATTATTGGATGGGTATGAAGACATCATCATTAATTTCCGACGAGAGTATTAAAGAAGCAACCAATCATAGCCACGACACTTGGAAACTCATAATAAAATAATGAGATAATTATACCGTCGTGAAATTTAATATAATTATATGCAGATTTTGTATGATTTAAAAATTATATATAGTATCACTGACGTTTGGGTATAAAAGATTTGTTTGACATACAATAAGTTTGTAAGTCAACGAGAGTAAATATGTGTTTCATTAATTTTTTTTCTAATATCGATAAATTTCGTGAATGTTAAAAGCTAATGGTATTAGGTGTAATTTTTCAAACAAGAGAGGATATATTTGTAATAGACCAAATTTTTGGGAATGATATTATAGTTGTCCCTAAAATAAAGGGTAAATTATAACAAGCTCTCTTGAGATTTGATATACAGATACCCCCTTGTTGTTTTGAAAATTACTAATACCTCTATGATTTTTAATGATCGTCCAACAATTAATCCAATTCGTCAGACTTTGTTAGCCTTTCCATCCATTTTCCCGTGACGAACTAATCCAAACGTCCTTGTGGACTATAGATTATAATTTGTTTTGTTTTTAAAATTTTTGAAATTCTTTTTATGGACTAAGCATATAATTGTTTAAAACTTTTCATCCACCTTATCCGATTTTTTTTTACAATTTAACTTTTAAAATTTTAAAGAAAGAGTTATAAAAACATCGGGGAGGTATTGGTAATTTTTCAAATAATGAGAAATATTTATAATTTTGCCTCCACAAGGGAGCTGAAAGGGATTTCCCATAAAATAAAACTGAGAAGTAAGAACTATAAAATGTGAGTGTCGTCGTACAGTTGTAAGCGAGCTGGATTCTTAGTAAAATTCTTGGAAATAAGCAACAGTTTCAAATTTTAATGTTGTACTTATTGGGAGGGGTTTAATTCTTTCACTTTCATCCAAACATAATTAATTTTAGGGATAATTACACTCTCCTCTTATAGGTCTAGTATAATTACACGTAGACCTCCATGATTTGATAAATTACATCTAACATCCCTAAAGTTTATTCCTGTCTAACAAATAGGTCCCTCAATTAGTCAAAATTCATCGAATTTGCTGATATTAACAAAAAAGCTGAATGAAAATATTTACCCTCGATTAACTGATTACTGAATTATTGCAGGTCAAACAATTTTTTTTTCCGAATTAAACTACTTTCAAAACGGTGGAAATATATCCCATCATATGTATTAACGTGTGAAGACGTATGAGGGTAATTTGATCATAAAAAAATTTATTTGACCTATAATTTTTTTTTTAATATCAGCAAATTCGTGAATTTTGATTAAATGAGGAACTTATTTGTTAAACGGAAGTAAACATCAAGAGTGCTAGATATAATTTTTCAAATCAGATAATTTATGTATAATTACATCAAATCTCGTGAGGAAGAGTGTAATTATCCCTTAATTTCATTAAACACTTGGAACGTGATGAATGTGACAGTGGAGTTGGTGTCAATTCATTTAATCGGACAAACATTAATGTTGTTCACATAGACAAGTACATGTCAGTTTCATGACTCTACCAAATTCCACTTGATAAACATTAATGTCTTATTTTTTTGGTTAGGTTGATTGAACCATACACAGTTGTCCATCTTTCTAAGCTGAATTTGGGATTTTAATATGACCTCTCTTTTATTATTATTATTATTTTTATTTTTATTAATACTATACTTTTATCGATAGATGATGTAATTTTGAAAATGACAAACTATTTAAGGTTATATTTGAATTAGTGAATTTAAATTTGAACATATTAATTATTATTATTTTTTAAATCTATCAGTATTCAACAGAGTGTAGTTAAATATATATTGTCTTTTAAATTTATAATTATCAAATAAATTAAAATGATTTGTTGTTAGGAATTTGAATTCCATAATTCAAAGTCTATCGATCCAAATGAACCGTAAGAGGACTTTGTAGGTATACTATGTTGGGACATTTTAGTTTCTAAATAAAATATTAATAAAATTTTATTTACAACGAGTTTCTACTAGATTTAAAATAATTACAAATATTCTCTTATTATTTAAAAAGTTACCAACAACCCCCAATTTTGATGGGCATTCACTGATTAGTTTGATCAATTAGTCTCCATTAGGTATCGCCAAATAGCATAAAACCCTCATGTGTTTTGAAAACTCAGTAAAAAACAAAAAAAAAAACTCCTATTTTAAAAATATTTTGAAAACCCCATTTGTTTTCTTAAACACAGCTTAATTTTCCATCTTCGTTAAATATAATTAACAGTATTAACTTTTAATAAAATAACTGTTATGCCCTTACATATTACATATTATTTTTTATTTTAATGACCCTTGGATTCTTATTGACTAGATGAGAGCCATCGAATTTAACCAAATAATATTAACTGTTAGATCTTAAATTTATAAAAAAAATTAAGAATTTAAATTTGTTAATTTAAATATATATAAAAAATAAATTATTATTTTAAAAAATAATTAAATAAAATTACATTCGCCCCTCCCTGCTGCCCTTCCTTGGCCCCACCTCCACGGCTCCACCCCTAGGGAGCGGAGGCGACGCGGATATCATCTCCCAACTCAAATTTGGGCGGCATCGTAGTCCCCCAAAACCCTATAGACGAGTGATAGTAATCGTCGTCATCACTAGCTTTTTTTGTAATTTATCTTTTTAAATTCTAAATTTTAAATTTAAAAATGGCTAAAAATTAAAATTAATTAAATTTAAAATAATTTGTTTAAACATTTTCAAAAGTTTAAAAATAATGGGAAAGTATCCAATTTTCATTTTCAATACTTATAACAATAATTTAAATATAAATATAATATGTTTAATATTTCTGATTTAATAATATTTTGAATTAGTTAATAATGTATCGTTTTTGTACTTAATTAATATTCATATTTGTTTTCGCACTGAGTTTTGCAAAACACAGGTTTTGTTTTTCTTATTTTAAAAACACAGGGGGTCTTTTAGTGTTTTTTTTTTTTTGGAAAAACATAAGGGAATAAATTGAAGTTTAGCCATTAGATTTTTTTTTTTGTAGAAAACTGATGAAAATACCCTTATAGATAATAGATTATAATTTTATTTATTTATTTTTCTAAAATTTTATTATGAACGAAACAATTCCCAAAGTTTCATCCACTTCGTCCATTTTTTATAATTCTTTCTTTTTCTTTTTTTTTTAAAAAGAAGAAAATACAATAAAATTAAAGTTGACAAGTTTAGGCCTTCATTTAAGATTTATATAATTTTATCAAATACTAAAAAGTATTGATAATTTTCAAACAATAAATGAATATTCATAATTATGCTAGCTATAATTTTTTAATATCAATAAATTCGATAAATTTTAACTAAGTAAAAAACTTATTTATTAAACGAACACAAACTTAAAAAATATTAGATATAATTTTTTAAATTATAAAGAATTTACCTATAATTATATCAAAATTTCAAGATTAGAAAGTTTAACTATCCCTATTAAGAAATAAACTAGTGACAGTGGCGGCTGTCGCCAGCGGGGGCTGTAAATTCAGGCGGCTGTATTATTTTTATACACAATTTGAGCATTGAGAAATATGTTGGCCGGGCGCGCGTGCGCATTCATCTGCTGCGCAATGGCATTGGCAGGCCTCAGCCTCACTGTTTCCCAGCACCCTTTGCTTTTTCCCTTTCTTTTCCTTTTTGATACTTTGGCTGCGTTTGCTTCCGTAACAGGAAAGCCAAAGGAAAAGGGATAGGGACGGTGAGGATAAGAATAAAATAAAAATAAAATAAAATAATTTAGTATGATTAGAAATGAAATAAATTTTAAATATTTATTATAGTTTTGGTAAGGTTATATTTAAAATTGTGTACAACTGCTGTTAGCGGAAAGAGAAAAGAGGAAATGGGGAGAAATTATATATAAGATAATAAAGTAAATAAAAATAATATATATATATATATATATTATATTATCTTTTTGACCTTATACTTTAATGTCCAAAACAAAATTGGGCTCCAGGAGATTTTTATATACATTTATTTTTACTTTCAATCTATTTATTCTTTCTAATCAAATACTAAACTTTTTTTTATACATTCCTTTTTACTTTCGTTTTTCTTATACCCTCATATTTCAATCGAAACCAAACAAGCTCTAATTATTAGGAACAATTACACTATATTCTCTTGAGATTTGGTGCAATTACACGTAAACCTCATATGATTTGAGAAATTACATCTAATACTCTTTACCATTTGATTCTCTGTCCAACAAATAGATTTCTCTCAAAATTTATCAAATTTGTTGAAATTAGTAGAAAATTAAATGAAAGTTCATATTTATTCCTAGTTGATTTATTACAAATTAAATAAGTATTTTCTGATCAATCTACCCTTATTATAAGGGCGAAGATGTATCTTCACATGCATGCATTAACGTGTAAGATGTTTAAGGACAGTTGTCAGAAAAGATTTGTTTGGCCTGAAATAAGTAAAGTATTACATCAATCGTCGGTAAATAAGAATTTTCATTCATTTTTCTTTTGTCAATATGGAAAAGTTCCATGAATTTCGATTATAGAGAGAAAGAGATCTATTTGTTGGAAGGAAACAAACTTAAAAAATACCAACAATTTTCTATGAAATTATAAATATACCCTCGAAAGGGTGTCAACGAAATTCAACCCATGAAGCGTATTTATAAAATTTTGTTCCTAAGTGCACACGTGTAATTATAATTATAATTTCACGGGATATTTATAATTTTTTTTAACAATCTGCATATACTAATCTTGTCAGCATTGTATTATTTGAACAATCAAATCAAATTAATACTGATATGGTCAGTGCTTTACTATTAAAAGTTTTGAATATAATCCACATAAACTGACAGAAAAATGTCAACCCTGATTAAAAAAAATTAACCAATTGATAGTAAGTTTGGAAAACATTTTTTTTATTTAATTTCTAATAATTCTTCTAGGTTAAAATAAAACATTCATTGCCAGTGCATGAACAGTAAAAAATATAGCATCACTTGCGAGTCAGATATCTACATCGATTGCAGGAACTGGAGCAGAAAGAAAGTAGCGTGCATGTGGATTCATTTTCCAGAGATGTTTCTTGATGATAACATTTTTAAATACTTGTGGCAGATTTTACTTGCAATACAAACAAAAATATGTATAATATAGACAAACCTTTTATATTGATTGCAAATAAAAAAATTTGAATTGATAAGGGTTTCTCTTGAGTGATGTGGCTTTTTTTTATGATAAAATAAAATAAGAGTAGATAAAACCTCGCGTAATAGAGGCACCGGTCGTGTCTTCCAAGTGAGGGGTTTGGGACGGCAAGACGACCTCGTTTCCACGAACTGCGCCAAATATTGTGGCTTGCTGCGATCTGATCGTATCCTGTTGTGTGAGGTATTGTGAGTTCTGCCTTTGTATAAGCCTAACGTTTTGTTTGAAGAGACGTTTTATTAAAAAAAAGAAATTTTAAAATTTATACGCTGTTCAAATTGTTTGCAATTAATATGCAATGATTGGCCACATCAGTCAGAGTTAAGAAATCTTGAAAAATTAGCTTGCTGATTTGGTATTTCAATTTTAGACCACAGAATTGAATCCTTGGTTTCAAATATATAATTTAAAAAATATACTTATTTGTCCATAATTATTCATATTTATTTTAAATGATAATTTCATGATAATTTATAACAATTAAACCCACTATTCATATTTTATATCAATAAATCTGTAAGGCATATAAATTTGCTTTTATGTTGTATTCCATATTAAGATAATTTAAAATCCACAAATATTTCACAAAACATAATTCTACATGAGAATAGAAGCTGTTTGAATCCTCTGTAATATTAAGTTATCCAAACATTTCAAACGAATTAGTTATTAAAAATTTGAAAATCCAATCGTCAAATTCATCAATTTAAATATAGTCTTAGCTGAAAAGTATATTCAAAGATATTTTTCGAGGACCAACTCGTGAAAACCGCTTCGAACAAGGAACACAACCGGACCCCTAAACTCCGGAAGATGAAGGTGCAGCTCCCCTATAGAGTTAAACGAGGGAGTGATTGACCTCCTAGTCGAAGGACGGGAACGAGGGGGTTTAATCAATTTTAGTGTAAAATAAGATTGACGATCAATAAATTTATATATAATATTGAGTCAGATTTCACATTTCAAGAAATAGAAATATTTATAAAATGAATAAAAGAAATAAAGAATGTAAGATTTTGAAGAAATGAATCAGAATACAGATAATGTAGCATCCTAGGTTATAAAATACAACGTAGGGAAGCTTCGGGGAATTTTCCTTTCTGACGTGTATGAGTCAGATGGTAATGTAATGTATGCCTGGATTTGGGTGGTGGAGTGAGCTTAAATTATTTATATAGCTTATGAAACAAGCTGCTTGTGAACTTAGATTAAAAAAACAGTCTGTTCAATTTTAAAAAAAGTATATATATTTTATTTGTTTTAGAAAAGTTTATATTGGAATTATGCCATGCCAGTGTCAAAGATAAAGGTGCAATTACTGGCGCTTTGCAGTTGTTATAGGTAACATTTAAATTTATAGACATACCCTTTTTTTAAAAAATATTAAAGTAATAACATAAGTTTATATTGTTTTTGTAGACTTGGGCACAGTCATGTATCATTCAACTTTGTCCAGATCTTGGTGCGGAACGTGTATATATGGGCTAAGTCCAAACCGACAATAATCGTTTGCTCCCAGTAGCACCATATGGTGTGGTGTGGAACTGTGAGCACAACTTCACCCGAAAAATACGAACAACTATTTGGGTCATAGAGAGATATACTGGATGAGATGTATCTTGCTGCTGTTCCCCTTCTCTTGCTGGAGGAAGATAGTTCGTTTTCCCTTCGCCTATCGCGGCTGTTCCTTCTCACTAGCCAGGCATCCTCCAGATTCATGTACTTTTCAGCCCGAGCTAGTACGTCTAAGAAATCAATGGCTGGTTTTCTTAGCTAGAGGCTCGAAAAGGAGGTCTCCACGGAGTCCTTGGGTGAATGCATTGACTAGCACCTCCTAATGAGCTGTTGGGACCTCAAGAATGGTTGTGTTGAAGCACTGAACATAGGCCCTTAGAGTCTCATTGTCTTCTTGCTTGACCCTGAAAAGGCTGATAACCAATTTTTGGTACTTCTTGTTGCTAGAACACTGGTGTTGGAAGAGTGGGATAAATTTTGCAAAAGATTTAACCGATCAAGCTGGAAGTTAATCGAACCATTGTTGGGCAGAATTCGTTATTGTAGTAAGGAAAACACGATATTTAATGCGATCAGTATAACTGTGCAGCAAGGCTGCATTTTCGAACTTACAGATATGTTCAGCTAGACCAGTGGTACCATTTTCTCGTCAACGCCTTGGCTTCCTAGTGTTCCACCTCTTTCCAACTGGGAAGAGGGTCTTGCTCCACTAGCTTGAGAACCACGGAGGGTTGAGTTGATATTCTCCATAATGAATTGACGGAACTGCTCATAGAAGAGAATACTCATAGCAGCAGGTCCAACTGTTTGGTCAAAAGCTGGAGCGTCAGTTCTTGAGGTCGGATCTGGAGCAGGAGTGTTAGTAGCTACTGCAGCAAGATCTGCAGGAGGAACAGTAGGACCAACTACAGTACGGAGGGAAGAGTTTCCCTCACAGGATCCGTTATCGCCTCCATTATCAGAATTCGTCATTTCTCACGCCAAAGCTCAAGTGTTCCCACAGATGGCGCCAATGATGCGTACCAAAAATTTGGTCACACCATAAGGGTCGAAGGATTTTCAAGAAAATTCTAAAATTATCAGAAGACTAACCCTATAAAACAGAGGTTAGCACTCCGTTGAAGATGTGAAAAACGTATCCAGAATCCTGCACAAGACTTCTATTTATAGGCTCGTATAGAGTTGGATATGAGGCCAATTGTGTCGTACGACATTACAAAACTCTTCGAATTGGCTTTCATCCACAACAAATTATTTTAGGTTTGAATAAGTATTGGCGGAGATACATTAGCTAGACGAAATCCTGCCAGATCTGCCTATATTTTCGGGAATTAGTTATTTACAGACTTTCTAGCTCATTTATGCCCGATTTACCTGGAACCACTTGGAGATATTTTAGAGTAATGTATACAAATATGTTGGCAAACTATATGATGTGTCCTCCCAGCGTATGATGACATGTCTGGCTGAAATGGACTTATTTCTTGAGCATGCCCGTTCAGTAAAGCAACAGGTAAACTTGTGGGTCTTTTTTCCCTGCTAATGGGCTTTTTCTGACCGGTTGATGAGCTAGTTGGGCTATTAGCCGACTAGGCTAATATGCCTAGCGCGTGGACTTGGCTCAATAATTCTAGGAGAAATATAATTAGATGATAGAGCACATAAAATATAAAAAAAATTAAAATATTAAATATGTAAAAGTTCAAATTTAGTTATAGTTAAAATTTAAATTTTTTAAAAACTCCGATATCAACTTTAAATATACAATTTTAAACATAAATTAAAAGAGTAAAGTTGAACTAAGATTATTATAATATAGGTAAAATAGTAAATAGTAAAGTTGGATTTATTTACAAAAAAATCAAAATAGCCAAAAGCACCCCTCAAGGTGCTTAATTTTACCTTGTGGCCTAAAAGCGCTTTTCTTAGCCGTTTCAAAAGCAAAAGCTGGTATCCTAAATACTTCAAAAATATTTTTTTAAAGTTAGAAGCTGAAAAATACTTTTTTAAAGCGCGCGTAAACACTCCCTATATATCCTTATCTCTATTTGCTTGTAAGTAAAGCATTTTAGAACCTGATTTGCTTAGCTGTGGTCAATCATGGTATAATTTATTGTAGTTCCTAACTTTTAATTTTAATTTATTACAAATTAGTCCATTCTACGGGCAACTTTTTCATATTACCCTTATATATATATATATATATATATATATATATATATATATATATATTATCTTTTAACAGAAATTCATTTTAGTCATTCACCTCTCGTTTTTAATTATAATTCGATCCCTTACACATAAGTTTAGGAAAAGATAACCGTTTTAATTTGAATAATCTATTTTTGGCCAATTGTTGAGATCATGACTTGATTAATGATATACTAACATAAACTGTTGTGAATTTATTGAATTTTGCAAATTAAGAAAAATATTTGAATAAATAAGTTGGAAAAATGGTTTCAATAAAAAAAATAGAGCAAAAATATTTAAACAAAAATTTCTAAAATTAGAAGATAAATAAGAAAAAAATGGGCTATATAAACCCTTTATTCATTCAAATAGTCTTTTATTTTAAAAATCAAGAAGTTAAATAAATTCATGATAATTATGTTAACTAATATATCATTAATTAAATGTTATATGTACTATATATAATCGAAGAGCACCTTATTGGTGTCTTCAATTTATTGGTATGTTAATTTTTATTTTTAAATTAAATAATTATTTTTTAACTTCCTCACTTATCATGTTTTTTCATATATAACTACCTTTTGGTAATTTTTTTTGCTCATTCATTTTTAGCTTGTATGTATATATATATATATATATATATATATTATTTTAGATAATTTTTAACTCTATAAAAAATAAATAATCTAATTTTAAAAAATTTTATTTTAAATATTATATAAAGATTATGTACATGCATAGAAATATGCCACGCTTGCTAATTTTATATATTTGAGGAGCACCATTAGGTGTCTTCAATACTTTTGCTTTTCCATTTTTATTTTCTAAATTATTTTATTAATATTTATTTTTTTATCTTCAAAATTTCTATTTTCTCTTTTCCCCTCACTCTTTTTATTTTAATAAGTTCTCGTAACTTTCTTCTATTTTTTAGTTTATTTTTATTTATCCAATTACACACACACACACATATATATATATATATATATATATATATATTAAATAATAATGTATTTTAAAAATTTAAAATTAATTGCATATATATTTGAGTACGGGGGACCACATATTATGTATCCCAAATTTTAAAATACTATAAAATTCTATTACTATATACCTCAAATTTTATCACTCATTAATCTATACCACTTTAATCCCATTATACATAGTAAACATGTCCTTATAGAGATATGATATTTTTATAACTTATTTACAAATGGTTAAATGTAATTTACCCTCTTGTGTTATGCGAAATGAGCAAATACTCCATGTGAAAAAAATAGCAAATTACCCCCTATCAATGGTTTAGATAGGGGGCTGATTTGTTTCTTGTTTCGAGACACATGGGGTAATTTGCTATTTAATTTTTCAAAGGAGTTTTTTTGCTCATTTATCATATCACAGATGGATAAATTGCATTTTTTCCTATTTACAAATGATGATTATTATTCAAAATTGCGATAATATCATGTTTACTATTTTGAATAGAATTTTTATTACCCAATGCCCCAAATAACCCCAATCATCCATCACGGAAAATTAGATCAGTTCAACCAGAAGAAGCTCAGGGAAAGAATTACCAGAATACACCAAACACCATCTCAAAAAACATCAATCAACATTAGAAAAACTGGCAATATTTGTCTTGTAATTTTTGTAACAACTAGGGGGTATTTTAGTCTTTAGGCACCGAACATGTGAGGATAAAATTGCCCAAGACACTTTAGTGGGTTGGGCTCTGCAAAATCGGACTGTAGTCCACCTAAAAAGGCTAAAATGGGCCGTATAGCAATCTGGGGCTTATCTTGGATTTGGGCCAACAGTTGCGGGCCTTACCAAGTAATCATGGGCTGGGCTATTGTAAAGTAAATCCCCATTATTGGGTGGGCTGGCCCAATCCCGTTAAGTAAACGGGGCCTTAAAGCATAATCTTATATGAGAATATTAAATCCATATATTTAATAATATAGAATTTAAGCTTAAAATTATCATTTCAACCAAACATTATTAACTAGCAAGATGTTGAAAACCATACGTAGCATAATCAATATATTTGTATAACTCTTTTTTTTTTAAAATTATAGATTAAATACATATATGGTTAAAAATTTACATGATAAATAATATTACGATGTTTTAAGTTCTTGAAAATTGTTCATTTGAATTTAGATAGATTAATTAATAATAATCCAATGAAATGGAATAAAAAAAATAAAAGTATTTTTTTAGATTCAAATTGGGTGCATACGACCCATGAATATTACGGTAGAGCGAGACAACTGAGACCCCAATCTGTATTTTTTAGTATATATGAATTTGAGTTTAACAATACACACTGAACCTAAATATGGATTATTTATTTATTTATTCATATGAATATGGATAGGACAAGGACCTCTTCTTAACAATCCTAACATGAGATGGTATCCAATTGGTTAGAAACTCATCAATTGATACTTGAAAAAGCACTTTGCACGTGGTAAGGTGAAATATATTCAATGGGCTAGTTGATGGATGGTTGTAATTTCTCGAGACAACTAGTTACTACAATACCAATCGAGCAACCAGTACAAGCTCATGAAATAAGTCTGCTCCACAACCACCTGTGACATTATTGTAGGGAGAATTGCTGATGTATAAGACAATAATTACTTTTATAATGAGATTATAGTCGTAATACGACTTTTCAGTTACTAAGTTTAGAATGTAATAAGTTAGTACTATTGCCAACAATTATAATTTTTAGTATATAGCGACAAAGCTTGTTCTAATAATCGACATCCGAGTTAAGGTCTCAACTTCCATCCCCTTAGATGGCTTAATTATTTTTTAATTACCAAAAACATAAAAATATATAAAATAATTTTTTTAATAATGTAATAAAATTATGATAAGTCGCGATCGACAATAAAAAATATATATTTTTTTTTAAATTTAAACCCCGAGTCGTGGTTGCCATCCACGACTCGATGTCATGGAGCCGTGACACCGAGCCGTGGCTGCCGTCCACAACTCGATAATTTATTTAAAAAAAAAATTCAACATTTTGAAAAAATACAAATATATAATGATAAATTTTAAACATTATAATTACAAAGTTTTGTTACAAATATTATAATAAAAATATAAATACTAAAAATGTTCTCCCCTTCCACAATTACGCTTGTGTTGTTGACGCCGAGGTTTCATATTTTCTCACCCACGATTTGGCTCATTTTTTAAAAATTATATTTAATAAATTATAATAACTTGCATTATTACAAACTACAAATTTAAATAATAAATTACAACAAAATTATAATGTTAAAATTATATTAAAAAAATATAATTATCTATAAAATGTAATAGTATACAAATTTATTGCATGCAGATGGTAGCTGCATGCAGCAGCTGCAACCTCCACCAGCTGCTGCATTCAATTTAAACAACCACCAGCAGCTACTGCATCTGCATTCAATTGCATGCTGCTGCATTGATGATGCTGTTGCTGCACATTGCATGCAGCAGCTGCTGCTGCTGCATGCAATTCAAAGCAGCAGCTGCATGCAATTGATGATGCAGTTGTTGCTGCATCGTCAATGAACTAGCAAGTTCAATTTTTTTTACTATTTCATTTTCACTACAGGGTGCACCTCTATAAATTGGCAATCGTTGCAGCTCATTCTCGACCTTTTTCATCAAACTTTTCAGCTGCCTTCAATTAGTATTTCATTTTTATTAGTATTTCACATATGGATAGAAGAGAAATATACGGTTCACGTGATGAAGCTGTGTTGTCCCAACAAGCACAACACAGGTCTAATGATATTCTCGGTAAATTTTGGCAGCACTTTCAACAACATAATCTTCCTGTTCGTGTGCAACAAATATTACACCAAATAGGATTTTATGGAGTATATAGGTGCGGAAAGCTTAAATATGATTGCCATATGATCACTGCATTGGTGGAGAGGTGGCGATCCGAAACACACACTTTCCATTTTCGTGTAGGGGAAGCCACAATTACCCTACAAGATGTCCAAGTAATCTGGGCACTCCCGATAGATGGTGAGCCCGTGACAGGGATTGATTTCGACCGGACAACTACTGAATGGCAGGACTATTGCCTGACGTATTTAGGTTTTCGGCCAAGTGCAGAAGCGTTCGAAGGTTCACGATTGCAAACTCATGCAATTAAATCCCACATAGTAGAGGTCGAAATCACTCCCGACACACCGCATGAGATTATCGTGCAGTATGCACGTGCAATTGCATTGCTCCTACTGGGTGAGGTGATGTGTCCTGATTCATCAGGAAACACGGTACCGTTATTATATCTTACAAAATTAGAAGATATAGTAGAAGCCAAGAACTATAGTTGGGGCAGTGCTGTCTTGGCATTTTTGTACCGTGAATTGTGTAATGCCAGCACCAAAGGCAAAGCTGCAATTGGTGGCGCACTGCAGTTGTTACAGGTAACATTGAATTATTAAATTTGTATACAAATTTTTTTAAAATTAATAACATAATTTTTATATTTTTGCAAATTTGAGCCTGGTCACGTATCATTCCACTTTGTCCCATACTTGGTGTGGAACGTGTATATATGGGCCAAGTCCAAACAGATAATAATCGTTTGCTCCCAGCAGCACCATATGGTGCGACATGGAACTGTGAGCACAACTTCACCTGGACAGTAAGAACAACTGTCCGGGTCATCAGAGATATATTGGATAAGATGCAGACTGATCAGGTATCTTATATCAAAGCATTATGTACATCTATACAAATATTAACTACGCATTAACTTACATCGTTACATTTATTACAGTTTATCTGGCAGCCGTATGATATGGACTCAGATGTCATTGTGGCCTACGCAACTGATTTTAAACCCCCACTGTGGGAGATCAACATGTCCTTTGATACTCTATGCAATAGTGGAAATGCATTATCCAGAACGGGTCCTTCGCCAATTCGGGATGAGGCAAAATATTCCAGAAGCGACAGATACTCGGGACATGAGCCTACATAAGATTACCCGTTCCAATCGTACATGCACAAATTGGAATCTGCAACACATACAATACATCACTAGATGGCAAAGACGATATGACACGATCGTACAAAGACCACCCATTTCCAATAGTAGAGATACAGAACAAGGGTATTGGGAATGGTACAAGAACATAATACGTCATTTCGTATCGTCATCTACTGACAGGCGTGTGGAAAGCGGATACCAACCTGGAGATGCACCTATATTGCAAATTGTGGTATGTTATATAATATCACATGCTTTATTTTAAACACTTTTTTAAAAATTAAAATTCATTATTTTTCTACAATCTTCAGTTAGATAAGGTAAATGCCCTTCAAGCAATTTTTCAATCTAGACCACAAGATATTGAAGGGTACCGTCAATTGGTGGACCATGTAGCACATGGGTACAAAATATCAAGAAAGCCCTAACATCAGCCACATCAAATTGCAATATCATCTGATAATGCTCCCACTACATCCCATAGACAAAGGAGAAATTCTAGCCGAATGTCTATTGAGCAGTTGAACGTGATGATGTTGGGGTGGAACCTTGGCCTTAGCATTAATCAGCCAAATGTCTATCGAGGCGGTTCTAACAGAAGTTCTAGCCGAATGTCTATCTAGGTGGTTGAGCCTTGACCTTGGTATTATTCAACCATATGCACCAGAATATAACATTTTACCAATTCCATTCCCATCATATAGTGCATATCGTGATAATGTAGAGTTCAATTCTGCAGCATCATCAAGTCAGTTACAAATTAATTCCGGTGGTTATGATAATAATGAACAAAATGAGCCAATATAAAATGCGGGTGAGGAAATAAGAAGACATTAGCATCAACGCCACAAGCGCAATTATGGAACGGGGGGCATTTTTAGTATTTTTATTTTTATTGTAATATTTGTAACAAAATTTTGTAATTATAATGTTTAAAATTCATCATTGTATATTCGTATTTTTTTCAAAATATTGAATATTTTTTTATAAAATTAATTGTCGAGTCGTGGACGCGTGTCGTGGCTGCCATCCACACACATTGATTTTGTTTATAATTTTTGTTATCTAGATAATAAGTAGAGGGAGGTATTTATAGGTGGTTAGTGAGTAGTGTAAGAGTAATTAATTAAAGAAATTAGAAGTGGGGGGAGATGAGTAATTAATTAGTTTAATTTCATTATTGTGTGGAAATGATAAAGTTGAGATGTATTTGTGGATGTTAATGAAAACATGGTACGGCAGTGGATACTTTGTTGGACTCCTCATGCATGTGCCAGCTTCCCATTATCATTGTGAGCTTTAGATGTTGCAGCCACCCACTCTCCCCACCTAACATATTAAATTTGATAACTACAATCTGATTTTTAAAAATAAAAATAATAATTTATGAAAAAGAAATAATAATTTACCTCTCTATATTTAAATAGGGAGATAAATTGTTTCATTTAAGACACATAGGGGGATCAATTGCTGTATTTCTAAAAAGCACGGGGGAGTAATTTTTTTTTTATTTTTATAATGATATAATTTACTCATTTGTAATATCACAAGTGAGTTGCATTTGTTTTTCTAATTTTTCGTTATTTTAAATATTATTGATATGTTCTTTTGATTTTAATACATCATTATTCATTATTTTCATTTAATTTTTTTAAGGTGAATTAATAAAAATGTCCTTGTGGACTATGTATTGTAATTTTGAAAAAAAATTGCAATTATCTTAGCCTTGTAGTTTATGGGATGTGGCATTTTTTATCCTGCATGAACTAATTTTTACAATTTAATCCTGTAATTTTAAAATTTTAGTAATTTTCATTTCTTTTTGAGGCCAAATTGCATGTGACTAACACACGATCCAATTGCAATTTTAGTCTTGTATCTTGGGATGTTGGCATTTTTGTCTTGTAACTTAGGGTAGTGGTATTTCTGTCCTGTACCAATTAATTTACAGGACTAATATTATAATTGAATTGGGTCATGTGCAAATATATATAATTTTCTAGCCAATTTATCGAAGAAATACTAAAATTGTCAATATTATAAAGTTATAAGATTAAATTACGAAAATCAATTCGTGCAAGACCAAAAATGCCACCTGTCCTAAGTCACAAGACTAAACTTCTAATTTTTCCAATAATTTTACGATGAAATTTTTTAAAATTTTTATGGACTAAATGGACAATTTTGTATAATTTTTTCATCCAACTCATCTGCATTTTTCTTTTTATATTATTTTAAAAAGAAAAAAAATACAATAAAGCTAAAGTTGACAATTCGAAGTCGCATCCAAGCATTACATAATTTCATCAAATATTATGGGATATTGATAATTTTTAAGAAAAGAAAAAGTATTTTATAATTATGTCACATTTATGAGAACTCATTGTAATTTACTGCAAATTCAAATTTTTGTCCGAAAGATCCTTTTCAAATCACATTTAATTAGTCAAACTCCATCAATTGCATGCACATATAATATAATTGTAATGTGCTTGATCACTTTATTTAAACTATAAAGAAAATAATATATACACCAATATATCTCATTTTCTCTCTATTAAATTCTAATTTGGTCACACTATCTCATTCCCCCCCCCCCCCCCCCTTTAAAATTTTAATTTCTTTTATTTTGTGTATGCAATATTAGTGGAGGAAATGGAGTCCGACATCATTTTAATTAAGTAATTAAAACTTTAGTTATTGTTTTGTTTGTATATATATGTTATTGGTTAAATGATTATTTAATATTTGATATGGTCAAGAGGGTAAAATTTTATATTACTCATTGTCCGTCTACTAATTTCGAATGCTTAAATAATGAAAATCATATAGACAAATAGTGACCTGTAACATTGATTCGGGTTGAGGTCACGACACTATAAAAAATATTTAATTGTATTAATTTTTTATAACCATTAATTTAAATTTTATAACAGTTTTTGAAATTTGGGATGGCGTTTGTAATGGTCAGATTTTCATTCTTGTAACAAGTGTTATAAGAAATTTGTAACGGCTCATTTGTAAATCGTTCCCACTTATACCGAATTTTGTAATGACTGAAAAGATCGTTATAAAATTTGACCGAAATAAGAAAATGACCTTAGAATTGTGTTTGGGACGACCAACTTTGACTTTAGTAGACTTATTTTTGGAACGACCATAGTTACGAGAGCATATAAAATTTGGAATGGTCGTTTGAGTTTAATTTGTAACGACAATGAACCCTGCAAGATGTAACAGGTATAAATTTAAGGTGAGGTCCATGAAGGTTTTCTTTTCTTGATTCAAAAGGATAGGTTGCTCAACATAATAAGTTGTTACGGTTGATGGATATCTTTATTAAGATCGATCATCTGATGTGTAAATTAGAGTTCGCTTAGGTTATATCTATATGTCACTACAAGAGAACAGGGCTTCAGAGACGGAAATCAGAGACGGAAAGATATCCATCAATCATTTTTACCTTTTAGAGACAGATTCAGAGACGGAAATGCATCCGTCTTAAAATCATAAAAAATATTAGAAAACAAAGACCGAATTTCTGATGATTGGCATTCTAAAAAAGAAAATAAGAAAAATATTAAAAAAAATTCCATCTCCAATTCCATCTTTGGATAAAAAGATTTTAAGATGGAAATATTTCGTCTTAAAATTCTAAATTTTAAGACAAAATCAAAGACGGATTGCTAATATTTTTAATAAATTTTATCTTTGATTTTGTTAATAATTTTAAAAATTAAAATTAAAAATAAAAAGAAATCAATCCCACTCAAAAGTGAGAAACCCTATAACGCTTCTGCTGTTTGCCTCTCCATTTCTACCCGCACTTGCCGTCTGCCATAGCTGCCGCACTCGTCTGCCGTAGTCGGAACCACCATCTACATCGTTGTCTTCGTCGCCGTTGTTCTGCTTGTTAAACCTCTAATTGGTTGTGCCATCTTTCATATCAATAGTCAACGATTTCACAAGGTATTTTTGGTCTTTTTTATCAATTTCAATATGCTTTCCTTATTCATATAAGATTTTGGTGTAACTTTGAACTTTTATGCTGTTTAGTGTTTATGTTCATAAGGATCTACAGATGCGTGATTTCCTAAGGTTTATGCGCAACTATATTTCCATTGTTTTAGCAGATTTAGCAGACTGAAATGGCAGTCTTCTTGGTAGGAAACGGCGTACAAGCTCGACGGCTTGAGGTTTGCTTTTGGTTTGGTAAATTTACTTTTGGAAATGGTATTAGCTGAAATATACAATATAATAATATGTATATATTTATATGTTATATTTATCATTTTTTCTTTTGTTAATTTTCAGATTTGTAAACAAAAATGGGTGGAAATGGGCGCTAAAGGTTAGCCATATTTTCTCCATGGATTTAAATACCCTTCTCCAAGAAATTAATGGCGAAGGTTCGAGGAGTAAATACGTTGTAATGTTGCTGAATCAGTAGACTCTGCCTTTTTTTTCTTCTTTTTTTTTAAGAATATGTTATCACCTGTTTTTTTCTTTTTTCAATTAGATTGTGAATCCATTTCGTTATGTAGAATTTCTTTCGAGCACCAACCAAGATAATTGGGATGCCACGCTCGAATTTGTAGTTTGTCTCAAGAATGGTGTGTCTGGTGATTTCCTTAACTCACTTCTCTTTTCTATTTACTCTTTAAGAAGAAATAGGTGTAGTAATAGCAATTTGTTACCTGGCTTTCTTGCTTGTTTGTCATCTCGGCATAAGAATTAGCTTTACTAATCTTGAAGCGTTAGAATTATTTAGTCCTATGAATTAATATAAATCAAATAATGTTCCAATAGTTGCCTGATTTGATTTTTAATGGGGTGATGCTGAATTTCACCAAGAAACACTGCAGAACTTGAAAGCGGCCTTCGATACGACAAAAATACTCTGTGCACTAAGCCTGATATTTCTTGCACTGGCTTCAGAATCGCATGATTTTTCACTAGATAACAATGTCTAAAGTAGTTTTGTTTCGTCAAAACATAAAAACTAAAACCCTTTTGGATTTATCAGGTTATGCTTGATACCTTAGGTCAGAGCTACTAATAGTCAACAAATTCGAGCAACGTATTACACCCCGGAGGAAGATCCCTTATTCATCCTAACACTTGATCAAGATAGCGAAGCTACTTCAAATTTACTTCCCATTAATTTTAGTGGGCTATCCAAGGTAAAAATGTTGTGGTTTTCGTATTCCTCAGGAAAAAGTTATGATGTTTCATCTGCAAATATGTTTTATGCCAATCATATGATTATGCATCATGTAATCTTAATTTATAGAAAAGGTCGAAACTATTTCCAAAGGTGATCATGCATGATACAAATCAGTAGGGTCAAAGGAGTATGTTTTATTGTTTTTTCTTTTCAGTCCAGAATTTACCTTGTTTCAGTATTTGGTTAATTTTGTTGAGACATTAGTTATCATAATTTTAGGTATTGTAGTTTGTTACAATTTTAGAGGGAATGCTAACTGAAAATTAAGGTCTTTTGATCACACAGTAGGCTGCTTGAATACAAAATTGTTTCTATTACAAATTGCACAAAATGAATATGTATAGATGAAATATAAGACTCTGAAATGACAGAAGTTGTACCTGAATGTCATTTGACTGCCATTTTATTCTCCCTAATTGCTTCATGTCTAATTTAGGTTGTTTTATAGATTCAAGTTCCTAGTGTATTTCGTCTGACAAAAACTGTTGTTTGAAAGCAATGGTTCTTTTCTTCCTTCTCTTTGTTTTCTTCCTGTTCCTTTATTGTTTTCTCTAGATGAGAAGAGAAATGATTAAAACAGGAGGCAACCAATCTGATTCCAATTCCTTCCCTTAGAAATTTGAATGTCTTTGTGATTTCTCATCAAATGAGGGATTGTGCATGCAACAAAATGCTATGGAATAGGATTATAAATGAATATGACAGTTCTAGTTGTTGTTTTGTTAATTTGAGCATCTATATATGATACTCTGTATGACATCTGTTTGGCCTGTTATTGGCAAAATTTCCAGCCTACTCACCAAGTTTTTGCACTCTTGATGTCTCGGCAGGTTTTTAAGAAGGAGTGGACCTTGAAATATACGAATATTTGAACTTGAAAGGTTCTGGAAGAAATCTGGTGCAATTTTGGGTATTTATTGATTGTAAAGTAAATTAAAGAACATAGGGAAAAATCATAACTAGTGATCATCCTAGGATTTAAGTAAAGAGTGCAAGTTCTTGGACTATGTGGTATTTCAAGCATTTCTATGCATGTATTTGGTATAGTACTTGTGAACATCAAGAATTGTATTTCTTCTTGGTAGACAATCATAGTGTTTCCACCACTTCCATTTTAAGTATATATCAATTGATTTCTTCATTTCTATATGGTTTTCTGCAAATAGTTAATGTTTGTCAAATTTATTAGTTGTGGTATGTTATTTTGTCCATATATTTTGGTCTCATTTGGTAAAAAAAAATTAGGGATTGAATTGAAAATGGGTTTTTGTCTTCATCTACAAAATTAGAGATGGATTCAGAGATGGATTCAGAGACGGAATCAGCCACACTCAGAGACGGAATTAAAGATGGAAGCAAACAATCTTGGATAACGTTAACGACGGATTTTAAGACGGATATAAAGACGGATTTGTTTATGTGTTTTTTTAACAAAGACAGATTCAAAGACGGATATATTCTGTCTTAAAGGCCAATGACAGATTCAGCAACGGAATCAGCCATTAGACTTTCAGCAATGGGTTTTTTGATGGAATATTTCCGTCTGATACTTATTGCGACGGAAATATAGGCTTTAGAGACGGAAATATCCGTCTCTGAACCCTGTTTTCTTGTAGTGTGTGGATTGATGGATTTGGATTCCACAGAAAATTTAAAAAAAAAAAGTTTCAAGTGACTCTCTGTTATAAAAATATAAAATTCATCAATATTTAACTAAATATAATTAATTCAATAATTAAAATCTTTTTCATAATATAGAATTAATCCAAGGATTTGTTTTCAAGAATTAAAATTCATTATTTCAAATCCATTAATAAATGTAAATTTAGAAAAATGGCAGGGGTCGAAGCGCTTTACTTCAATATATTTAATGCATACTTGTCTTATAGAGTCAATCACTATTTATAGAGGACAAATTGTTATCCAGCCCTACATGTCATGTTGGGTGCCCTAATTGGATGGCTTGAGGATCAACGAACATAATTTTGGGTGATCGGGTCGGTCAAGACAGGTACGACCTGATCCATATTTTAACACAAATTCTTGTTGTGCTATGTTATTCTTGGATTTCTGAAGGGCGAGGAGGTTTTTTTTTGCAGGTTTTCGCTATTTTAACCCCGATCAACCTTGGTACCGCTTGTTGATTATAATTGCATCAACATGAACAGTGATATATATTAAATTGGGGTCTCATAATTTGTACTACTTTAGTAGTAGTTTAATTAATTTACTATCATAATAAATATTGATTAGTTATAAATATTTTAATTTAATTAATAATGTATTGATTGTTATAGTTACTGTTAATTAAAATTTATGATGTAATTATAGTTAATTTATAAAAAAAATAAAACAACTACTCAAAAATTAAAATGCGATCATATGCATGTTTTTCGTTTTTGTATTCGTATTCGTTATCTTGAATTCTGTCATTTTATCTTAAGCAAATAAAAGAGTTCGTCAAATAAATTAACAAAACTAACTTTTAAGGTTAATTAATTACAAGAATTTATAAGCTAAGAATTTTTATAATTTGTTAACAAATTTGTGGATAATTTTAATTAGTCAACAATCCATTTCTAATCTTTCAATTAACGAAGTTACATTTTTGGTATTGTAACTATAAGTCTTTACTACATTTAATCCTATATATAAATTACACTATTTACATATTAAATCATTTTTTGTCTGCTAACTATAGATTGTTAGCACCAAAATTGTCACACATGACTAAATTCGTTAAAAAAAAAAAAGGGCCAAACGTGAGATCAACAAAACTACATTTATCACTTAAAGGACTAATGAGTTAATAGAGTAATTCACATGACCAAAAATGCTAAGAACCTTTAATTACAGAACCAAAAGTAAAATTTTACTTTTAAATTAATGTAATTATGGTCTATTTTTGTCCCCCCCACCCACCAATGTCGTAAGTGTCATTTGAAACTCTTTAACTACAAATAGTTTCTTCAAATTTAAATCTGCCTACCTTAATTAATCATCATACTCAAGGTTTCACATACGCAAACTAAATCCCATGATGAGTATCCCATGCATGAACCCTTACATTACTCAACATTAATTCCTTTTCATTGATCAACAATCATAGACACATGGATGTCCGTACAAATAAGTACATATTACATTATAGGATTAGTACCTTCATTATTTTCTAGATCACACACTCACAAACACACATATAACGTTATCACTGCTGCAACTCCAATTTTAATCTTCTTTTATCTCACATGCATTAAACTCATACATAACACGTAGTTTAGAATGGTTTCCCCATGCTAAACCGGTCACCGACTATGGCCACCGGATCCAGCTTGCGATCCGGCCCTTGACCCAGCGGACGATCCAGCTTCTGAACCCGCACCACCAGAACCCGACCCAGCTCGTGATCCAGCAAAAGATCCAGCAGACGAGCCTGCTTCTGAGCCCGCCCCACCACCACCACCACCTGAACTTGAGCTTGAGCTTGAACTCGAACTTGAGCTGGAACTGCTCGAGCTACCGCCACCACTGGAGCCCGAACCAGACCCAGCCCCAGCTCCAGACCCGCTTCCACCGCCTCCTAGTCCAATACCAATCCCAGCACCTATGCCGACCCCCAGGCCGCCCAAGCCACCTAAGTCCAAACCAAGGTCCTTCCTCGCGACACGACTTTCAGAAACCGTCGCAAATGCTGATATAACAAGCAAAGCAAGAACAACATAGGACTTCAACTTAGCCATAGTTTTTTGGCTGCCCTAATGATTGAGACTTCAATTCCTTAATTTACCCTAACTGTGTGTAGTAGAGTGTGTGGAGTTAATGTTTGTGAGCATGGACAACGTTAACATGGAGACCTATTTATAGTTGTAAGATGGTGGGGTTGGTAACGTGAATATTGCCAAAAAATAAAGAAATATTATGAAGTGGGAACAACATTTTGGTTCATTAAAATTGGGAAAAAAGGTGAAGTCAGAATGAAGCAAAAAGAAAAGGTAAAGGCATGCAGAAGCAGTGGAATGTGTGTTTGGACATCCTCATGATCATGTGATGGGCAGTCATCAATTTTATCATAATTATGACTTGGTGCCGACCGACCCATGCCCACAATTCCACTAGGACAGTGGAGTTTGATTGTACATGTACTTAATAATTTAATTATAATTGTATAACATGTGTTGCTGGGCAAGAAATAGCATGGAATAATTAACTAACCTAGCAACAGGGTTTCTTGAAATGAATGGTGTAGATATGGTGATTTTTATAATTAAGATATGATCGTGTTAGAAACTTCTGGATTTCAGAGTAGGAGGGGAGGGTAGTGAGGTTAAAATATTAGTTATAATTAAAAGTTGTGATAAATATTTTGACTCTAGTTAATATTATTGTGAATATTGATTAATCATTGTTAAAATTAAAGTTTTTGCAGTGATTTTATAAGATCGTGGTTGATAGTCTTAATTTGTCATGATTTTTTATTTTAGGTTAAATATAATTTACCCCATATAATATGAAAAATGAGTAAAAAATCTCATTGTGTAAAAAAAAAAAAACATTTATTTTTTAAAATGAAGCAAAAACACCCATGGTTCATTTGTTAGGGCACATGCACCGTTTTTCTATTTTTTATTTTTAATTTAAAATAATATATTTATGTTCGTATATATATTAGAGAGAGGGGGGGGGGGGACAGGAGATAGACGCCCAATCGAGGGCTGGGAGAGGAAGGGCAACGAGGCAAGGGAAGAAGCGGAGGGGGAATGGGTACGAGGGCGGGGGGCAGCAATGCTGAAGGGGATGAGGGAAAGGAGGGGGAAAGGAATGGGGCATGGGGAGGGATGGGCACGAGGATGGTGACGAGGAGAGAGGGAGGGGGGGCGACGACGAGAGAGGAGGGAGAGGGAGATGGAGATGGCGTTTCGGCGTAGTCTGAGGAGGAAATTGGAAAAAGAAAAAGAATATTATTATTATTATTATTATTATAAATATTATGTCTATAATTACTTAATAAATGAAATGTATAATATTAAATATATACATATAAAATAATCTTTTACTATTTGAAAGTATAGAAAGTAGTAAGACAAAAGCAAATGTAGTGTATATTATTGATTATTCCACCTTTATTATGTGGTAGAATTAAGTGATAACTACAATTTAGTGGATAACCATAAAAGAAACTTATCCAAAACAAAAAAAAAAATATATGCACAAATTCTAAATATTCTGAGACACCTCTTAAGCTGGAGCAAAATATATTGATCATACACAACTTGTTACACAAAATATAAAACTTCTTTGCTCCCAAAGCTTTGATAAAAATATTTGTTCTTTGCTCTGAAGAATGAGTGAGGGAATACAAATTTTCTGACTAATGACATCCTAATTAAGAAATGACAATCAACCTCAATATGCTTTATCCTCTCATGGTTATGGAAAATATGACTATTGACATAAAGAGGAGTGAGGGTCATTGTACATGAAATCTAATTCTTTCTATAGATTCTTTAACTAGAAAACTTCACTAGTGGTGTGAGACCAAGCCACAACCTGATATTTAGCCTCTACACTTGATCTAGCAACTGTAGTTTGTTTTTTTACTATGTCAAGTCACAAGGTTCCCACCAACATATTCAAAAGTAGATTTACTATATCTTTCGACCCAACATAGTCTACATTAGAATAAACTTCTATATTTATGTGTCCATGTCACTTGAATAATAACCTTTTACTAGGGGATGCCTTTATATACTTCAAGATCCTTAGAACAACTTCCCATTGAACTGATCGTGGCTTATCCATAAACTAACTAGGTAGGTCAACTACAAAGAAAATATCAGGCCTAGTCACAGTTGAGTAGATTAGCTTGCCAACAAGGGTTCTGTCATTTGTCTCGTTTTCCAAATAATTACCATGATGGTAATAATTTCAATCCTCAAAAAATACCTTGGTCTCCCTAAATCTTTAGTGACAAATTTCTTTTGTAAGCATTTCTTGGCCTCGTTCCAACAACGTCACCACCAGTGATCAAGATATCATCGACATAGATTGCCAAAACAATTGTACTTGATTCCTTAGTTCGGACAAAGGCTAAGTGATTTGCTTGGCACCACGGAAAGCCAAACTGATAAATAATATGACTGAGTTTATCAAACCATGCTCTAGGACTTTGTTTGAGACCATAAATAGTTTTCTTAAATTTGCACACCGTACGTTGCTTTTTCCCTTGAGCAACATAACCAAGAGGTTGCTCCATATAATTAGTTTCATCCAAGTTACCATGTAGAAAAACATTTTTTTTATATCCATTTAATAGAGTTAAGGCGAGCAATAGGGAAAAATATTTTAAAAATAATCTATCCCATACA
The DNA here is from genome assembly GCA_034509725.1 of Sesamum angolense. Taxonomy (NCBI): domain Eukaryota; kingdom Viridiplantae; phylum Streptophyta; class Magnoliopsida; order Lamiales; family Pedaliaceae; genus Sesamum; species Sesamum angolense. The sequence continues at coordinate 12,939,743 of JACGWL010000011.1, read as the reverse complement.
TTTGAGTAAAACCTTATGTAACTAGATGAGCTTTATACCAATCAAGGGCCTCGTTAGACCGAAACTTGAGAGTAAATACCCATCGACAAACAATAACATCTGCATTAGGAGGTACATCAACAAGCTTCCATGTGCCTCGAGAAATGAGAGCATACATCACCTTCTCCATTGCCATCTTCCACTCTGGATGCTGAAGTGCCTCACAATAAGAATTAGGAATAGAAACAGATAATAGAGAGACACAAAAAACTTGATAAATAGGACTAAGACACGCCGATAGGAAAGAGAATGAGTCAAGGGATGAGTACTGTAGAACCTTTTACCTTTAAGAAGAGCAATGGGAGATCATCCTTAGATTTAGTGGATGGGGTGACACGAGCTACTAGCGAGAGGAAGAATAGGTGGATCAACAAACATTATAGTGGTTGAACAATTACATGGAAATACACCCGTAATGGTTGTGTATGTAGTTCTGTATGCTGGGTAATAGAAAAAACCAAGACATGTAAGGGAAGAGATGTAGTAAGAATGTCAGGAGAAGAGTTTTTCTTTAGTAATAGCAATGAACTTAAATAAGGTAATATCTACATAGGTAAATGACCGGTGAGACTTAGGATCATAACACCGATATCCTTTTTGTGCCCCTTGAATACCCCAGAAATATACATTTAACAGAGAGAGGATACAGTTTATTCCCACATTACCTTAGCAGAAGTTATCAACCACGATCACCATGGCCTCAGGAAGAGTCGCGCCCCCTGCCACAAACTACCATGGCTGAGGACTCGGTTGATGTACCAGATAAAGATTCGGAAGAACAAGTAGCAATATAGAGGACATGCATGGGACAGAGCATCGGATAATGTAGGGGCTGAGTCATTGGCTAATATGATCACAAATTGATTTCAAATTGTTGTTAAGTCCAGACAAGAACTTCGCCATCAAAAAATCTTTACATTGAGTCTTTCGAGTCAGAGCACCACAACTCAACGGGTGATAGAACATAATCCCATCAATTATCCCCTTCAATGAGGTAAATAGTCGGGAATTGCAGGACCATCTTATTTGAGAGATAAAATCCTCTCATACAATTAAAAAACATGAGATATATTTTTCTCGTGAGAATACATATCATGTAACGCATACCACATTACTTTAGCAGAAGTTAGAAACATAATATTTTGTACTAACATATTCCTTCAAACCATTTAGAGCCAAGTCATAAGTGAGTAATCAACTTGTTGTCAAGTAGAAAAAGTAGCATCAATAGAGTTTGGGGTAGAAGTCAAAATATGTTTCAATTTATCTTGAGAGACTATAAACAACTTAAAGGTTTGGCACGGGAGGATATAATTCTGGCCATTCAACTTAAAATTAGTGCAAAGAGCACTTTTATGTTCGACAGAAGCCATGAACAAAAACGGGAGAAAGACGCACAGATGAACAGAGAACAAATCTTAGGCTAACATCTTAGTCCCAAATTTCTGTAGAAAATAGTCCATTTTTTTGTAGCGTATATAATATGGACTGACACAGAAGGGTGTCCAAGTCTCCTATGCCAAAGATTATTACAAGAAGATTGAGCTGTCAAACAAGTGTTGGAATGCGATGTAAAACGCTGAATGGTGTCTGGATGAAAAGAAAAACTATTCAGAACATATAAATGTCCACGTAACTGACCCACTGCAATTATGGAATTACTCCCCCGGTCCTGAAACAAACAATGAGTAGAATGAAAGGTAACGTCAATTGGTGCATCTGTGCAAAGCCTAGCAACAGATAACAAATTATATTTGAAACTGGGAACGAAAAACACGTTGTGATAGAGAAAATTATTATGGAGGTGTGCAGTGCCTGTGTGAGTGACAGGTTGAACACTGCCGTCGGGTAAGTGTATGGAAGTAGGATTAGATAGAAGAAACATGTTATCAAGGAGATGAGAATCAACACACATATGATTTGTCGCACCAGTATCAACAATCCAACAACATAAAGCAGTATTGTCAAGCTTACTCACTGTACAATTCATACCTGCGAAGTCGTCGAATTGTGCAAAATTTACTTGTTGCTGAGGTTCAACCTGCACAGGTGTTGTGCCTCTCATTAATTTCACCAATTCCTGCAGCAACATTTCTTTAGTGTCTCCTTGTACTGGTGGTTGTCCTCTTTTATCCTCCACACATGCTATAAAGTTCCTGCCTTGAGCTCCAGAATCTCTACGTTTCTGTTCAACCAAATCCTTATACCAATCTGGCGTACCATGAATTTTAAAACAAGTGTCTTTGGTATGGCCTGATCTGTCACAATGTGTACAATATTGTTGTCTCTTATCAATGATATTCCTTTTGTACTGATTTCCTCGAAATCCAACCTCCTTTCTAACTCCAGCTCTTACTTGCATTGCTATGTTTTCCTCCGAGTTAGTCATCTCCATGTGCACTTGCCTCTGTTTTCTACACTTTGAACCATAGAATAAGCTCTATTTACTGATGGAATGGGATCCATCACAAGTAACTGATTACGTACATGATCAAAGATCTCCCCAAGCCCCATCAAGAACTGCATTAACTGCGTAAACAAAGCCAAATCTGCTACCTTCTTTGACAAACCGCATGTACATCCATTACAAGTACATTGTGGTGTAGGCATTAAAACTTCTAGCTCATCCCATACTTTTCGAAGCTTTGTGTAGTAATCGACTACAGACATATTTCCTTGTGACAATGTCGTGATTTCACGCTGAAGTTGGTAGAGTAAAGGACCATTACAAGTGCCATATCGTTCCTCCAAATCCAGCCACAAAATCCTTGAGGATTTAGTGTACATAAAACCTTCCACAATTTCCTTCGAAATCGAATTTAAGATCCATGTTGTTACCATGCTATCAACTCTAATCCATTTCTCAAACGAGATATCGTTCACATCTGGTTTCACCAAGGTTCCGTCTATGAAACCTAACTTCATCTTTGCGCGAAGCGCACGCTTAATTGCATGACTCCAGTTGAGGTAATTTTTACCAGTTAATGGTGCACTTACCAGCACCATTCCAGGATGATCCGCACCATGTAGTTGTAAAAATTCAGTCTCTGTCTGCACCTGAGAACTTGTGGAGGTGCTTCCAGTGGCAGCTGTTGTAGCTGGGTTTGTAGTCTCCATATCTCAATAGAATTAAACACCGAATCAATATGCAGGCTAGGTATGCAGAGACCTTCAAGAGAAGGCTCTGATACCATGTGAAGATTGTAAAAAAACTTGAAAGAAGATCAAGGAATCCATAGGAGAATTTGGAGAATTTCTGAAATCTGTATTTTTATCAAAATCAATTGATACAGAGAAGTGTTCATCTATTTATACAAAGAGAATGATAACTGCTACTTCTAACTACTCTAACAACCTCCCAACTAAGCAACTAACTAAGTAAAGGAAAGAAACGTTTCTACAACTAATAAAAAGTGTTACAAGGGAAATGCGACTACAATTACAAGAACAGGAGCTATTTAAATATTCAGCTTGCTCTGTTTCTTTCTGCCCGAAAAAATAATCCTCAACCATTATCTTCATCATGTACTCATGTTCCTCTATATATATATAGACAATATATATATATATATATATATATATATTAGATTTGGAAAATGTTCATTGTATATAAATCAAGAAATCTCAAGATCGAGATATCAAACTAGATGAACACAAATTAAACAAAGAAACAGATCGAAAAAACAAAACCAAAGAACACTTGTATGCCTACGTTAACTTCTGCTGCTCCCACATTGTAGCAACAAAGAGCAGCAGATGAAAAATCATAAGCAACAGAGACATCACTACAAGGAATGTCCCAACTCTCACCCATTTCCCCTCCAACGTCTTAACGAACCCTAGCTTACAAGCCTGACAGTCGTAGCACAACGCCCTTTCGTCGTTCTGCCACACATCGCAGTCCTTGTCGTATTTTCCGTCCACGTTCGCCGTTTCGTTGGATTTTTTCCAGTAGCCCATGTTCACGTACTCCATCTCACAGATTGATGGCGGATCGCAGCATCCACCCTGACAAGGTGAAGAAGATTAGAGTAACTGATCAGTGTGCTTAATTCTATCCCAACTTAGAATGTAAGGAAATAAAAATGCATGTGGCATGTTCCGTTAAAATATGTAGTTAAAAAGTGTCATGGGACTAAGTGGTACTTTTAAAATTTAGAAATATACGCATGTATAAATGTAATCGATGAAAAAGTATTTTTGGTCTCATATGTTAGGATTTTTTCAATTTAATCTCATTTGTTTGGATTTTCTCATATTACATCCCATAAGTTGAATTTTTTTTTCTCAATTTCAGTCCTACATGCATTTTTTGTTCAATAATTAACAAACTCATTATTACTTTCGAACATTTTCAATAAAATTTTCATTAATTATTAGACGAAAAATGAATGTGAGGACTAACATTGAGAAACATTTCAACTTATAGGATGTAATGTCACTACAAACTATAATATTTAACCATAAATATCATGATTAATAATAAATAGTTATAACAAATAATTATTGATCATGGCCCAACAATGATTGTCGGCTATGATTTTTGTGAGGGTGGCTAAAACATGTTTAGCCGTTGCCATAACATTGTAGGCTATAGTAATTTTTTTTCAAGTATATAAAACAATCGTAGCAAATGAGTCTAAACTGAAAAATATTCTAATATATAGAACAAAAAATGCAATTTTTCCATGAATCCATATATATATATATATATATATATATATATATATTACCTCAATTGGAGACAAATGAGTGGACATTTCATTGTAAGATCTGGACATCAAATTCCTGCACATCCTCGTACCATACAAGCATGACTTGATGTTATTCCAGTTACCATCATCATCCACCTTGACCTTGAGCCAACCAGGCGAGGCCGGAATCTGTCGTGTCTCCCCCTCAAAGCTGCCTCTAAGTGTAAGCCCGACGACCAACATCAACACCAACGCAATCTTCATTACAATCAGCCCGGGTGCCAGCGACCATCTAGCCCTCAAGTACACAACCACATTGCTAACCAAGAACACGCAGAACAGGCCGACAGCTATGCCCATCTGCAATCCCGGCAGGCTCTTCAGTAGCCCTTCGCAGTCGTACTGCTGCACGTAGAGCAGCCATATTGCTTCAAAGAGGAACGGGATCGAAAGCAGGAACGTGAGTAAGGCTACTACCGGGAGCACGAATCTCCCCATGTTAGCTGATTCGTGTTGCACGGGTTTCTCGTCGGTTTTAGGGTCGACTGATTGTTCCTCGTTCGTGTCCGTGGGCTTGTTGTCTTGTTCGACTGTTAGAACGACAGGTGTTTCGGTGGGGTTATCGTTGTTGGTGGTTTCAGCCATGTCTTGATGATCAGGCATGTCAGTTAAGGTTTGGAGTTTGAAGTAGTGGTGATCAGTGGAGGTTTTAAGGTAAGTAGGTAAGTGTAGTGAGTTTGTGTGGGGGAGGTTTTACCAAGTCGTTGGTGGTGGAATGTTAAGACTCAGATTTGCTATAAATCGTGGAGGTTGAGGGATTATAGGATAGGAGGTTGGGAGAATGAGTCGCAGGTTCTAACAAAATCTAGGTTTTATTTGTATAGAATATAGGACATGATAGATTAGGTTTTGTACACTTTTCTGTTCTTATTTGTTAGAATTCCTTACTGATAGATTTAGGTGTACCCTTTGTTCTAAATCCGTTATTTCAAAATAGGGAAAAAAAAATGTAATTTTAGTTCTGTAAATTTTAAGGTGGCAATATTAGTCCAATTCAAATTAAAATTTATAATATGATCATGTAAAAATTGTGACAATTTTAATCTTTTATGGCTAATTTGGCTGAAAAGTTTCACTTTGCCAGCCATGTTAATATTTAAATTGGGGCTTTCGGTTAATTTGATAACGTGGTATTCCAACCTTTTGTTTTGTTTTTTTTAGGAAATTACTTAGCAAAAAAAAAATTTACAATAAATTATTTTGTTTTTTTTTTTTTAAATCGAATTGCTATGTTATTTAATTCAGCAGAAGCTTCCATTTAGGTGTTAATAAGGCTGGTGACATGGAATTTTTCGATCAAAATGGCCAAATGGGAAGAATTTGCTACAACTTTTAAAATTACATATAGGACCAAATTGTGAATTTTAATTTGAACATGATTAAAATTGTCACTCCAAACTTATAGGGCTAAAATTATAATTTTCCCTTTAGAATATATTGGATCTTTGCAAATAGAGATATTGAAATGTACAACCAACTGGTTGATGACTCATAGTTTAGTTGGCAAAGTTGAGACTGATCACTATGTGGATTGATATTATCTATTTAATAATAATTGTATTTCTATTTTTGGTAGTAGTTGTTGAATAATTATAAATATTTTAATACTAATGATTAAGTGTATTGATTGTTAAAAGTTGATATCGTGATGTGATTGTAATTGATTTTACTAAAACACTGAGGCCACATTTACTTTGAATGATGTGATTAAAATATGATATTAAATTTGATTATCATGAATCACATCATATTTTTAATTTGAAGCATTAATCACGAGCTAATAAAAAATAAAGTAAATAAAAAATAAAGGGTGATTAGCCATGATATCATGGCTAATCACCCAAAGTAAAGATGCCCTGACTTATTAGGTCTAAACTTCCCATCTCACATCAGAATATCATATCCATCGATCGGAATTATACAAATGGCAATGAAATTAGACGGCTGAAAAGGAAAAGGAAAATATAATTTAGTTTTGTAATTTAAGGATGGCACTTATGATCTTTCATAAATTGATTTTTACAGTTTTATTCTGTAAATTCAAAATTTTGATAACTTTAATCTTTTCTCGATTAATTTAACTGAAAAATTATATATGATCACCTACACATAATCCAATTAAATTATAAGTTTAGTCCTATAATTTAGGGGTTGTTTATACACATTCTTGATGTGGTTAATGTACGAATGTATTTTTTAATTTGTACGTAAAATTTCGCGTAAATCTAACAAAAAATCAACACTTCTCCTTATTATTTTTTTTTTACGTTTAAATGTATGGGTTGATTTAAAAATTATCCATATATTAGATCATTATGAAGATTTAAATATATTTAATGATGTCCTATAAAAAAATACTTTAAATGGTTTTACATTTTTTTTTCTTAATATACAGTTACAATTATATCATTTCATGAAATTATGATAAATAATAGGAAATAATTGAAAGGCGCATTTTAGTAAAGAGCTGTAAAAATGATGCACAACCACGTGGAGGTCTCCTATTGGTCACTGCACAAACCGCACAGGAAGCACTCTTCATCTTTTGACTGTAATATTTTCCCTGGTCAATAAGCCCAAACAATACACACAAAAATTTTGCCTTTCTTTCTTTGATTCAAAGCTCTTATCAATCCATCCACAATGGCTGAGGTAGATCCCCACTCAACAATGTTCAATTTTTTGTAATGAATTTATTGCAACTTTTCCAGTTTCAGTGAGTAGATGCAAGATTTTAATTTAGTTTATTTTATTGTAATTATATATTTTGAGTGTTCGTAGATGAGGCGATATGGTTTGTTCGATCAATAAATTAGTGTTTTGATGAATGCGTTTAACGAGATTTTGGTCGCTGTCAGGTTTGGTCGATTTGATTTAGGGTTAATGAGTTGCGTTGTCAAATCTTTGTTTTTTTGGGCAGGTGGTGGTTTTGAGGGAGTTGAAATGTAAATTCGCTTACTTTTAGCTGAATTCAGCCTTGTAATTGATTCTGTTCAACTTGCCTTTTCAGATTGAACTGAAAACTGCTCCGGCTGATTTTCGATTCCCGACGACCAACCAAACGCGGCATTGTTTCACCCGCTACATTGAGTTTCACAGGTTAAATGGCGTATTATTTGCAATGAGATTCATTTCTTGATGATGATGTTTTGATGATTATTGATCTTTGCATTGATGCGTATACCGAATTGATTGATTGTCTTTAATCCGTTGCATAATAATACATTGCAGAAATTTCATCTGAAAATTAACATTGGGTTAGTGATGTGAAAGGTGGAAGATGTGTGTGCTTGTTTTTGTCCTCATTTTCCGTTAATCGTGAATGCCTTTTCTTTGGCTTTTTGAGTTCTATATCATTGTCTCCCTGATTGGGTACCAGGGTCCATATCTCTGCTGATTTTGTTCGAGAGAGAAATGTAAGTCTACGGAGTTAGTTTAGTTGGATTCTTATGTTACTAGTATAAGTGCTGGAACTTAGAAACAAGCTTACATTTTAAGTCAGAGTTACAAAGAAATTTTTGCTATCTGGCTACATTTTCTAATAGGTAGGAGCGTAAAAAATGATTATTTCAGTTACTGCTAAGACAGACAGGGACCACCACAGAATTTGGTATCACTGATCGAGCCCATGGGGCTGAGTCTGCGAGTGTGATTCTGGTGCTATTTGTTTGGTTTGCAACTATGTAATATCAATCATTGCCTTGCGAAACTGGTTAATTCTCATTGCTACAGAGGCTTGTTGAGACAGTGGCATGCAAGTTTAAAGTTCATTTGGCAATCAATCCAGGAGATTTGAGTCTCCTCATATTGGAAAATTTGACATACTTCCTTATTCCTCTCACTCCCCAGAACAGCCCAAAGTATATAGCTTACCTCAAGGTTGGCGTTGATACATTTAAGTCAAACTCGAAATCCATATAAATAAGGCCTGCAAACTAGACTCTGCGAAGTTCACTTGCAATTACTCACGCAAAAGAAGAGAAAAAAAAGGAGATCGGAATTATGGAAAACTCCTTTTTCAAATATCTTTCCTGCAACTGATATGGGCACTTGTGAGTTGTTGAAGCTTTGAGCACAAGTCTAGGTAATTTGGTAATTTTATGTGTTCAAAGCTGTTTCAGTGGATTACGGCTCTTGACAGGAATGGAGGTCCTAAAGTCTGAACTTTTAATGCAACTTTTGCTTGAAAATTGAAATTGGAAAACTGTCTGGAAGCAAATTGAACGATATATCTAGAACTGAGTAAATGGTGTTTATAATGATATTTAGGTATATGCAGTCATGGTCTGCCTTGATTACTGAACTGAGTTCATTTGTATTGGCTGTTAGTTAACTAGTTTCACTTATGTTGTCAGGTGTGTAGCCGCTAAGGGTGAAGAATCTGGTGATTGCAATAAATTTGCCAAATACTATCGTTCCCTTTGCCCAGGGGAATGGGTGAGTTGATATGCTAGTTGTCTTATCATTTAATTAGTCTTTATACTCCTGTTCCAATGTTTGAATGTTTAGTTTGCTATAATATAAAGTCAAATTGTCTAATCAATTTTCATTACTCTCCGAAGATTCTGATTTTAAAAACCTTCCGACTCCTTGATTTTAGTATTTCATCTAATATCATAAAGAACTTTTTTGGGAATAAGTTTATTAATCTTACATGCAAACAATAGTTGTCTAGTTAACTTTATTTTCTCCATAACTAAAGTATTATATAAAGCTAGCTAGTGGAAGTCGCAACTGGATGGCCAATCTGGATGGCGACAGTATGATGTAAATGTGCCTGTGCCTGTTTACTCCTAAAACTCAGTTCTTAAGCAACACTCAATGTATCCCAACTGTCATCTAGAATAAAAACCTTTTACTGTCATTCTAGCGCTAAAATCACTACTCATATTACCTGCCAAAGGCGCAAAGTTTATACCACTTCCAACCTTGCACTTGCTGGTGCACCCTGGGGACACTGGAAAGAATATACCATTAGTTTCTATTACCCCTTCCCCATTTTTGTGGGGCGCACTTGATGGTTAATTGAACATTCTATATCAATGTACTTTAGCATAACTAGTAGGAAAAAATCAAGTACTATAGTTCACTGCTGATACTCTTTTGATCTATAGAAATGATCTACTCAAAGGCATTATGGGAAAAGTGTCTTCCATTTCTCTTTGATTGTTTGTTTTTGTGGATCATTGTTTGTGCAGATTGACAGGTGGAACGAGCAGAGGGAGAACGGAACCTTTCCCGGGCCTCTCTAATTAAACACCACCTGTTAGGACTCCTGTCCTCCTCTACTTGGATATTCTGTTCGCCTCTATCTTGAAGCAACTCATCTGGTTCCTTTGAAGTTGAAGAGAATAATTGTTGCAAATATCTTACATTTGTTTGTTTTGCTTAAGGAAACTGATTCCTTTGAATGTTGACTGGCATCTTGGTGTTCCTATCTACACCGTCGCTGGTAATTTCTTGTGAATTGCTCAGTTTATGCTCTTTTTCTCTTTAATGATTTTAGTGATTTGATTTATTTGAGTAGGCCTTCTACAACAAAATAAATAAATTAACGAACAAAGAATTCTTGACGTGCTGTAGTAGATGAAATAAGTACGTACTGTGTTGGGTTTGGTGATGACTTCTATGTGAGTTTTTACCCTTATAAGGTCACCATTTCAATCCTTAGGTTGCATATGATATCATTATTATGTATTAATTAAATGATTCACAAAACCCAGATTCGGATTAACAAAAAGGGCTAAGTTCGTTGTAATTATTATTCCTTTTTATAATGTAGTGAAGATGGCTAGGAGGGTGTTTGTAAGAGTTTAAAATCAATGCTTATTAGTTTATATTTAAAAATAAATTAGAATAAGTATTTTTATCTTACAACTTATGTTTTTAAAATGCTTATGAGCTGATATAATCCACCAAAATTATAAATGGTTTTCAACTAATTTTTGCAATTTATTGATAAAATTGTAAATGTCAGGTTCTTCCCACAAAAACTCCAATTTCAATTTTTTTCTACTTTCACTTTTGTTTCCAAATAAATATTCTCAAGTCTAAATTTCCCAATGGCTAACTTTAAAATTTTTGTGATATGTTATTCCCTTATAAAAGTAAAAACTATTACAAGCACCCATTAAAAGGGAGGCTAATTAATTCCGATTTTTTCAGAAAACGAACACTCTTAAATTTGATGGAATCGGAAAATTCTTACCCTTGCTATGATAAATAGATTTGGTCGAACAAAACTAACCACATAGTAAGTATGATATATTTGTTATATTATTGATAAATTTTCTTAAATTATACATCAGTCACATAGCAAGTGTAATATATTTATCATATAATTTGTTCTGATCTGATCAAAGTTTGTCCGAGTTAGAACTTTCCCTATGAAATAAATACTCGTTAGAATAATGCATGGAAAGAGATTTTGGACACCAATATGCAGTCATTACTAGGATGGAAAACTACCAGGATGAAAAATGCTGCTATATATTGAACAAAAAACATGATTTCAATCTTGTGGGCTCTATCACTTTGATCTTCTTCCCCTTGACCATCGGTGGATAATCATATTTCTTAGAGGTACTAAATACAACACCCCCCCACCTCGATCAATCCCCAAGATGAACATCATTTCTTATTACACCATGATTCTGGCACTGTTTTCCAACTTTGCTAAATCAAAGTTACTTATTCAAAATGAAACCGTACACGAATCACACGACAAGTTAAACACAACAGCAGTGAAATTTGGAGGGTGGCGATCTCCATGTCCAGACGCACAGATTCAAGTGAGTCAAGGCTTAGAATCGACGTCCGGAATACCTAGCTACGGTGTGATGATCGCGAATCTGTGTAGTAATTGTTCGGTTGCAGAAGTTCATCTTCATTGCGGTTGGTTTGCATCTGCCAACGTTGTGAACCCGCAGATATTCAAACGCATGTCGTACGATGATTGTCTTGTCAATGGTGGGAAGCCCATAGACAGCGGTCATGTCATTCAATTCCAGTATTCCAACACCTATTCCTATCCTCTATCAGTTGCCTCGTACGTGTGTTCGCCTTAGCAAATTTTTAGTTAGCCTAATTACACAAAATGTCTTGTTTCTTTGTATATGTTTTAACCTCGGTAGTACAGTTTGATTAGAAAATTTTGTTTAACCTGCGCTAAATCACTAATAAGCCAATTCGGATTCATTCAATTTTTTTTTTTTTTTTGTTTTGTTAATATTAGATGTGATTTTTCGAACCATAAAAAGTTTATGTATCATTACACAAAACCTCAAAGAAGAGTGGCGTAATTATAAAAAAAAAAAAGTCAGAAGGGGGGGTGTAATTTCAGAAGTTTGTTAGGAAAAAGTGTAATTTTATATTTTTGGAGGAGTGTAAATGTAATTACATAATTGGGAAATGAATAGTAATTATTCACAACTGTTCAATAGCTGCGCATTTTCTATACAAAGCCAATCCGAAAATTATAGTTCAAACTAATTTATGACCTTTCTTTATAAAAATTATTAATTAAATGTATTTTAAAAAATTTCAATGAACGTTGACAGCTTGTTTTTTAAAAGCCATAATTATATTTTTTATTAATATTTTAATAAATTGAGCAATACATTGATTCAATCAATATATTAATATAATTAAGAATAATTAAATACTATTTATTGCATAATTTAAAAAGTTGATTGGTTTAGTAAAATATAATTAATTAGTATCTATCTATATGTTACATTTTCTACATATAAGCATTAATTTTTTTGTTGTTATCTTTCATTAATTTTATTGTACATAACCTAAATCATTTTCCATAACAAACCAAATTGATATGGTAACTTAGCAATATTCTCTTTATAGTTTTTACCAATAATTTATATTAAATTCTCAAGTTATACTTGAAAAAAATATTATAATCAATCTTAATTTAGATATGCACATTGTATTATATTTCCTTTTGTACGTGTTTATTTGCTAAAAAAAATGCAAATTTCTTGAGTGTTTTGGAATTTAAAAATAGTTTTATTTTTTTAAAAGTGTTTGGATAAATTAAAGGGTAAATTACAACGACTATTTCTAAGATTTGTCATAATCTCGAATACCTTCTCGTTGTTTGAAAAATTACAAATACCCTCCTAATATTTGTTAAAATTATGTAATCATTGGATCGAGGTATGAAATTGTCAACTTTTCCCTATATTTTTTTTTTAAAAAATAAAACTTATAAAAAAATCAAACGGGGTGGATGAAAATTTTCTAAAAATTATAAAAAAATTATCCACTTAGTCCATAAAAAAATTATAAATTTTAAAAAACAAATAAAATCATAATTTTTAATTTATAAAGGCATTTTGGTCAGTTCATCATAAAAAATAGATGACAACCTAACGGATTGAGCTAGTTGTTAGACGATCGTCAAAATCAGAGAAATATTGTTAATTTTTTAAACAACAAAAAAAATATTCATAATTATGCTAAATTTCAGAGAAGGTCGTTGTAATTTACCCTATATTAAAATGATATAACTTATAAGATCACAACAATATATTTGTAATTGATTTCAAGGAGTCCATTAAGATTCTAAACTAAATTAGGAGCTTCGTACTTTTCCAAAAGAGTTTAAAAGCTTCTAAAACTTTATTTTTTTAGCTTATAACGTATTTTTTTAAAAAAAATATTAAACACTTTGTAATATTTATAAGCTCTCAAATATCTTACAAGAGGTTTTAATTTAGAAGCTTATAAACTGAACCAAACATCCTGGCCTTCAACAAGGCTTTAGGTTTAGGTTCTCCTTCAACATGTCCTATTGGGGCTTGCCTCGATCGCTCGTTCAATTTGTTAAACAAGTAGGCTTTTGAGCTAAGAAAATATTATCAATAACGTTTAAGTTTAGTAGTTACAGTTGAAATTTCATAAACAAAGTTTGAGGTCATGAATTTCTAATCTAAGCTAAAAAAAAAAAAAATTAAAAAATATGACTCGAGTGACACCTAGCTAGATACTTATGTTTGAGGAATATATTTTTGATTTAATTGCAATATTTTATTTTGGGGTTTGACAATTTTACTCTTGCAAAAAAAGAGTTGATTTGTCAATTTAATTCATAAATTTATTAATTTTTCATATTGAGGATTTTTTGCATTGGAATTTTAAACACTCAAAAGATTTTACCAAATGCATGTTATGTGAGAGCATAATAGATAATTTGATGGACTAAATTATCAAATTAATCAACTTTTCATGGTGATTTAGAACAGTCTCACCTCTGCATATACAGATCAAGAGTCCAAGACTATCAATTAAGCCTGCATTTTCTTGATCTGCCCGACAGAAGGTAGCCCAGGCAAGGTAAAATTTTATAAAATTAGCTGTTGTAGCAAGCCATTTTACGTGCATATAATGAATAATTTTTTATCTTTTAAAATATATTATAAATAAGACCAAAATAAATAAATCAATACATAATATTAAAAAAGAAAGAAGAGAAAGCTAATTTATTAGTTAATAAATAATTTAGAAAGTGGAATGGGTTAGTTATCTTATTAGTGAAGGACATTTTTGACTTTACAAAAAATTGGTGCAGCGTTGTCACTAACTGACGTTTGTGAGTTGGAGCCCCTTTCCTTTTTATATTAGTATAGATTATATGAATAAATTCATAAATTAGGTTGAGAAAATGAGAAGAAGAAGAGAATGTGCTTGTCCCACATTGAAAAATGAGAAGTATCTTGAGGTTGTAGGGGTTAGTGTTATACACTCATATTCCCAAGTAGGAAGTTTATTGACATAATAAACTCCTTAAGTTCAATTCTAAATTTGAGTTTGAAGTGTATGGAGACTAGAGTGAACATGGGGGTACCCCACTTGCGCGTCACCGACCCGGCCCGACCCGCCCCGTCCCGGCTTCAAGCGACGGGCATTTGGGCAAATGTTTCAACATATATCTTTTTGCAGCAAAACTATTTGCGTTTAAACTGGACATGAAAATTTTCAGTCAAAATATTTCAAATTAGCATTTAAAAGTTTTGATCGATAGTTTTGAAACTGCCAACTATTACCTGCGATTTTCGGCCATTTTTCGGTAGTTACTGACATTTCGGCTGAAAGCGTTAAGTCCATCTTAAATGGCAGTGTTTATGGTTTTTGTGGAGTGCCTACAAACGGTTGCAACTCCTTCATTCTCAATGGGCCAACACCGAACAAAAATCGAGCACTCCTTTTCTCTCTCGGCCTTTCTCTGTTTTCTCGTCTATCTCGAGAGTAGTCGCTCTCAAATAATAGTCTTTGAGCTTACGTTCCGGTAAAGGTTTTTTGAGTGTTTTTCAAGGTGTTCGTCAGTATAGTGCTGTACTGAACGAGCTGTAACCGTCTTATCTTGAAAAAAATAATGTTGCACCTGAAGCACTTGATACGAGCATTTATCTTCGTCAAGGCAAACAATTCTATTTCAATTCGGTTAAAATGTGATACTAGTCAACCTTAAACATCCGCTGTTATCAAATCCCAACGAGCATTTTACCAGTATCATTGCTGAATTACAATAGTAATTCAGATGTAGTCTTGATGAGATGGAGAAACTAAGAAATGACAAATCAAGACATGCCTACTACCAACAATGGGCTGAAGGGAGGGCCAATAAGTTAGAGGCAATGATTATATTCTCTAGTGGGAGATAGAAGCATTGAAGGCAGAACACGAAATTGAAGTTGAACACTTCAACAAGAGAATCAACAACTCCGTGATCAAGTAGATGATCTCAAAGAGCATATAGACCAGTTGGCTAAGATGATACCAGACGAACTGGAGGAGGATCCTGAAGAGGACCCCATGAAATTTTTGGATGACGATGGTATACTGACTGGTGGTAGTGTTGTAGACTGAGAGGTATAACTAGTAATGCGTTTTAGTATACAACTAAGGTCTCAGATCTTGATATTTACTACTTTAATTATTCAGTATATTAATCATTGTTGTTTCATTGAATGTGATATGTATGTCTATAAACATGATCAATGAATTTGACTATTTTCAAGTCGTTTTATCCAATAAATATCAATACGAAAATTAACATTGTGATCAATTTTTTTCAACAATCTTGAAGAAAATAAAATGTATTGAATCGGATGGAAAATTGAGTCAAGGACTTGATTAATGTTTCAATTTTGAATTAACTTATTCGGTAAATGTAGGCCATGACAACACAAATAAATCGATAAGCTGCTCAAATGTTGAAATGATGATTAAATCATGTAAAGGTTCTTTTGTTTAATGACAAAATAGAGCAACTGTGAAGATTCTAGTATTGCTTGCAACTCAGAAGCAATAGGTTACTTGTGTACTTACACAAATTACTATAATAGCAATTGACTTATTTGGTTATGTGAATCAACACTAGGATAATTTAGCACTTTGGTGCTAATTATTGTGTCGAATTTAACTAACGATAAACATGAGCATGAGTAACAGAAACGCTTAGCATAAAAGCGTATATCTGAATCTCATTATTAGAGCGCGTCTTATCTATGTGAGTGTACCATGTCTCGAGTGTGTGTTCAGTGGGTACTAAGCAACAGTTTCAGACGATTCTTTCCGTGAGTATACAGTTAGATGCAGTGATAGCATCAGGCGGTTGATCCGACATAAGTATTTTCAAAAGCTCATAGTCTTTATGTATTTATCACTTGCGTGACTACTATATATGGAATTAGTAGTGTCTTAGGAACATGATGGCAAATTTAGTTTTTCTTTATCTAAATGTAGATATGAGTATCATGTTTAGATATTATTACCAAAACCAAGTGATTTTTAAAGAATAAGTTTGAAATGAATGATATGAATGAGGTTGATGTAATTGGCATCAAGTTGATTCGTTCAACTGATGGGGTAACCATTTCTCAATCTTACTATGTTAAGAAGATAATTGAGAAATTTGGTTATCAAAACAGTAGAATATCTAAGACACCATATGATTCTTCTGTAACTCTATTAAAAAATGAAAGTGGTGTTCCTATTGCACAACTAAGGTGTTCTCAAATTATTGGGAGCTTACAGTATCTAGCTAATGACACGAAATCAGAAATATCTATTTTTGGCTCAAAGCTGCCTAGATACACTAGTTGTCCTAACAGAACCCATTAAGGTGCTTTGTATAGGGTAATAAGGTACTTGAAGGGCACGATGCCACTGGTCATACATTATGGCAGATTCCCTACTATTCTCGAGGGATATGGTGATTCTAGCTGCATAGCCAAAAACTTCGGTAGTTGTTATCACAACTTTTCATTGTAAGCCAGCCTCTTCTGCCCATTGCTGTACATTGTGTTAACAGACCACAATTGCAAAGATTTGGAGTCGTAAATACAACCAAAAAACCAAACGACATATCCAGTTAGACTGAAGTCTATAAGGACATTAGTGTCATACAAAGTAATTGATATTAGCTTTGTGGGAGCAAATGACAATGTGGCTGATTCTTTGACGAAAGGATTAGATCTGTCACAAGTACACATATCCAGATTGGGATAGGACTGCAAACCCATCAATAATGTAACTACGATGGTAACCCAACCTTCTAAGTGGAGTCAGATGAACCTAGATAGAGTAAGAGAGCTAGGGTTGTTAAGAATTTTGAAAATAATTTTATCGCTTACAATATTGAGGACGGTGCGATAACCTTCAAAGATGCTTTGGCTTCTTCAGAAGCTAAGCAGTGGAAGAAAGCTGTCAAAAGTGAGATGGACACAATTGTTTCTAATGAAACATGAGTGTCAGTTGATCTTCCTTTGGGTGTACTACAATTGGGTGTAAGTGGATCTTTAAGAAGAAACTGAAACTTGATGGGACCGTTGATAAGTTTAAGGCCGGATTGGTGGCTAAAGGTTTTAAACAAAATAAGGGAATAGAATATTTTGATACATATTCTTTGGTAGCTCGATTGACTACAATTCGAATGCTCATAGCACTTACTTCGGTGTATATTCTCCTGATTCACTAGATGGATGTGAAAATATCCTTCTTGTATGGTGAACTTAAGGAAGAAATTTACGTAGATCAACTTGAGGGTTTGTAGCTCATGGTAATGAGAACAAAGTTTGTAAACTTGTTTAGTCTCTCTATGGACTTAAATAAGTGCCTAAATAGTGGCATGAAAAGTTTGATAAAACTATTCTTGTGTTTGGCTTCATTGTAAATGAGAGTAATAAATGTATCTATTACAAGGTTAAAGGAGATAAAATAATTATTTTATGTTTATATGTAGATGACATTCTTCTAATGGACATGCTTAGACATTATAACCGAAACCAAGTCATTTTGAAAAATAAATTTGAAATGAAAGATATGGGTGAAGCTGATGTAATTATTGGTATCAAGTTGATTCATTCAACAGGTGGGATAGTCATTGCTTAGCCTCATTATGTTGAGAAGATAATTGAGAAATTTGGTTATCAGAATAGTAGAATTACTAAGACCTCATATGATCATTATGTGGCTTTATTCGAAAATGAAAGTGGTGTTCTGGTAGCACAACTTAGATATTCCCAAATCATTCGGAGTTTGCAGTATTTGGCAAATGACACGAGACTAGAAATATCTTTTTCTATCTCAAAGCTAGCTAGATACATTGGTTGTCCAGACAGAACCCATTGAGGAGCTTTGGGATAGGGTACTATGGTACGTGAAGAGCACGGTGTCACTGACCATACATTATGGCAAATTCCCTATTATTCTTGAGGGATATAGTGATGCTAGCTAGATAGCCAAAACTCCAGTAGTAATAGGTGTTCAGAATATATTTTTACCTTAGGTGGGAGCGTAATCTCCTGAAAGTCTACAAATAGATTTTGATAACTCGATTTACTTTTAAAGTCGAGTTATGTGCATTGGATACAATTGGTACTGAGACATAATGGTTATATGAGTTGTTATCACAACTTTTCATTGTAAGTCAGCTTCTTTCATCTATTGTTGTACATTGTGATAGTTAAACCATAACTGCAAAGGTTAGAAGTCGTAAATTCAATCAAAAGACCAAAAGACACAAATAATTAGATTGACACTATAAGGGCATCAGTGTCAGACATAGTTATAAGCATTGACTTTGTTGGGAACAAAGGACAACGTGACTGATCCTTTGACGAAAGGATTAGATCTATCACAATTGCGAAAATTCAGATTGTGAATGGAACTGAAAAAATTATCAATGATGTATGTACGAAAGCAACCCAACCTTCTAAGTGGAGATCCCACAAAGAAGATTTAATGTGGTAATAACAAGTCTAGGACATGTTAGAACACCAAAATAGGCTGATACTTTGTACCTGGAGTCTATCCCTGTAATTCTGGAAGGTGCTAATACTGCAAGTATAGTAAGAGTTTAACTCTAAACGGGATGAAGTCTATTAGACAAATGCTAGTAGTGCATCCCTGGAGACGCCCAACTAAGTGAATGCAGTTGTTTGACCCCAATTAAGTAATTAGGTTATTACTGAAAGTATTTATGAACATGATTGGGACACATGACCTAAGTGTCAACCCTAAAATCAACACAAAGCTGGTGGCTTGCTATTCCCGACAGACGTTATCACAATCACAGGTTCCAATTTAAGGCTTAGTTCCATTTCACCTGGTGATAGCTGACGTTAGATTACTTAGATAGCGGTTCAAATTGGAAGGTACCATTGTTGAAAACAAGCTACAGAAATTTGAGTTCAAATCTATGAATTTGTAGAGGGGGTTTTGTAATTTAGGATTAAATTACATGTTAAAATCCATAGATTAAGAAGTAAAGAACTAAGAGAAAATGCATATCCCACATAGAAATATGATTGATAATACAAGGGCATTGATGCGTATATAAAGTGGATGTGGGGGTGAGTGTTTTTACACTCAAGTGTATCCACATTAGAAGTTTATATCCAAAATAAACTCCTTATATTAAATTCAAGTCCAAGTGATCTTTGAAGTGTTATGGAGACTAGAGTGAATGTATCAGTCTTATTATATATTTTTTTGCAGCAAAAACATTTGAATTTATTCGGTATTAACTTGAAACTGCTAATTTATGGCACATGAAATCGTTGGCAGTTTTTTTTACCATTTCAACTGAGGTTTTATGATCGAATTTAATTCTAGCATTTATTGCTGCTGGTTTAGAGGCCTCTATAAAGGCTTCCTTCTCTTTATTTCAAACACACCACAATCGAGAATATTTCTCTTCTCTCATCTCTACGTCTCAAGTTCTCTCTCAAAATTCATATTTTGAGCTCTAGTATCGGTAAAAGCCTACTGAGTATTGTTCGAGATTGTTAGTATAAGTGTAATACTGAACAAACGGTAACAGTCTCATCCTAAAAGAAATTGCATGGTACTTGGTGCACTTTTGGACGGAACGTATAATTTCTTCAAGGCAAGCAGATTTTTTGCGATTCAGTTAGTGTGCAATTTTCGTTGGACCAGACTTTGTTACAATACAACTATCATTCTAAGTTCTCTTTTAATATTATCATAAAACAAATCTAACTATTGTTGCTATTATTTGGTTTAACGGGAGTATTTATGTTTTAGTTTTAAAACGAGTTAAATTCATTTTGCTCCCTCTGTATTATGCAGAAAGATAAAAAAACTCCTGTGAAAAATTAAATATCAGTTTCACCCTTGTGTTACAAACAGTAGACCACACTGTCCCTCGATCACAGAGAGCCTAATTTTATAGGGACAGTGACTAAAATGCCCCTCCTAGTCAATTTGGTCAACTTAGGCCTATTAAAATATACCTATAATATATAAAAATTATTTTAAAAAAGTTTTAAATAGAAAAAATTATCTATTAAAATATACCTATAAAATTATTTATATTAAATTTTAAATCGAAAAAATTAATTTTCTTAGTTCTTTAAATATGACAAATATTAATTTTAGTCCGATAATTAGTATATTTTCTATAAATTTATTCAACTTTAAAATTTATCAAAATTTAGTTTTTTAGTGGCCGTCCTACGTGGCTTTAGAAATGAGTTAAATCACATGCTGGATAAATTACATTATATGAATTATTATAATTTATAAAATTAAAATTATTATAATTTATAAAAGTAAATTATTATTTAAAAAATAATAATCAAACCTCCCCCCAACAACCCCACCCCTACCCCATCAGTTTCCCCTTCCCTTCCTAATCCCCACCCCACCCTGCCTCCCCTTCGTTCCCGCAGAGGCGACGCCTCCCGTATGGGCGATGCTGGTCGCCTAAGCGAGGGCTACAGCGTTGCCCTAGTTTCCACTGGCAACAACGTCGCCCTCGATGGCAAGGGCGACCGCCGTCATTGCGTTGGGCAACCGCCGTAGCCCGAGATGAGGAGCGCCCTCCTCGGCAGCGGCAGCGGCTTCGGCTTCGGCTTCACCACCGCTGCTGCCTCTATTTTAAAAAAAATTTAATTTTAATTATATAATTAAAATATTATATTAAAAAATTGTATAAATATAATTATATATTTGCATATAAAGTAAATTTTATTATTAATAATATATTTATATATTTAAAAATTTATTAAATTTATATAATATATATTATATAATATTATATAATGGAGAGGTAAGGGCAAAATTATCAAAAAATAATAAAATTTAGACTCACATTCTCAGTCAACGCGAGTGTACTATACTGTCTAGTCTCAGGGGATTTTTTGAACTTTTTTTCATATCGCAGGGGGTGTCCTTGCTATTTTATTTTTCTCAGGATTTTTTTTTTTAACATTTCCAATATTATAGGGGGAGGGTCCTTGGATTTTTTCCGTTTTAAAACTAATTAATATATTCGATTATCTATTTCAAAATGAAATTATAATTGTTTATGCAATTTTACCAACAGTTACAGTTAAAATCCCCTAAATAAAGTTTGAGATCATGAGTTTCTAATCCAAACCAAAAATAAAGAATTTTAAAATATGACTCGAGCGACACCTAGCTAGATACTTGAGTTTGAGGAATACATGTATTATTTAATTGCAATATTTTATTTTAGGGAGTGACAATTTTACTCTTACAACAAAAAGCTCATTTGTCAATTAATTCATACGTTTATTAATTTTTCATATTGGGGAATTTTTCATTGGAGTTTTAAACACTCAAAAGATTTTCCCATATGCATGTCATGTGGAGCATAACATTGGGTTTTTTATGGTTAAAAAGTCCTTAATCAACAAAATAAGAAAATTTGATGGACTAAATTATCAAATTAATCAACTTTCATGGCGATTTAGAACTTACCTTCGCCACCAAGAAGATAAGAACTGTATAGGCTCTGATTCCATTGTTGGATTTTTACACTCCTCAATAATGAGCCCAAATCAGAGATCCTATCCAATTATTATAATATAATCGTGGGTTTAAAAACCCTTAAGAATACAATTGAATAATTACAGAAAAATTAAATAAAGTTTTACAAAATTTAAAAAATAATATATCTAAACTATATTTACAGAAATAGTAAGAAATTGCAGCAAGAACAACAAACATAAACGGCTCAATAAGCCAAGATCAGGAGCGGCAAGCTCACGGCCACAAAGGCAAGCAACCTTACTCACGGTTGCTCCAAACACCACAACTATAGTCCATTAAGAAAACGGTCAAACCCCGACTAAATACGAAGAAGGCTTTCAAGAAACAGTTCACTAAGAACTTTTTGTGTGAGAGAGAGAAGAAGATTTTTTCAATTGGCTTATTTAATCCAAGGGGAAAAGAGCCTTTTATAGACGGAGGAGAATTGAAGACGAAGGAGGAGCAAGACGGTGTTGACACTTACCGATGCCATGGGAAGAGGAAAAGAGAATCAAAGATATATATATATATATATATATATATATATATATATATATAGAGAGAGAGAGAGAGAGAGAGAGAGAGAGAGAAATCGGTCCAAATAGAGATGAGGAAAAAAATGATTGGGGTTAGGGTAGATATAGTGATACCGGGTCGGGTTGCTAAATGGGTCCGATCGGGTAGGATAGTGAACTTATGTGGGATTTGGGCCTCCAAATGAGGGTTGGGCCAGTGACCTTTCGACCTACCATATAGGTCATGGGCCAAACTCCAATATTCCCCTTTGGGCCAAGACTCAAAAAATGAAAGCCCAGTCTAAGGCCGGACCTGGCAATCATCATTGTCAAAATGCCTGGATTGTACCTGCAAAACAAAGAGGATACACTTGCACAAAAGAAGGGTTACAAAAAGAATTCTAAGCAATATTAATAAACCGTAAATACTTCTCCAAAGAATTATTCAGTAGTTTCATTATCTTCTTCTTTATTCTTGTTATCTCTCTTTGACTTTTTAAAAATTTGAGACTAAGAACATTGACCAAAATTTTGAAAACCATTGTCGTTTTACTTCAAAATCAAATTAACATCGAAAAAAGCCGTTTTTTCGAGAAATTCGGCTCCGGAAGGGTGCGCGCGCGGGGGACGGGGGTCGGCGCGGAAAAACCATACGCAAGGATTAACTTCATTTTTTTGGCATGCGGAAAAAGCATTACAAAATTGAGACTAAGAACATTGACCAAAATTTTGAAAACCGTTGTCGTTTTACTTCAAAATCAAATTAACATCGAAAAAGCCATTTTTTCGAGAAATTCGGCTCCGGGAAGGGCGCGCGCGGGGGCGGGGGTCGGCGCGGAAAAACCATACGCAAGGATTAACTTCATTTTTTTGGCATGCGGAAAAAGCATTACAAAATTGAGACTAAGAACATTGACCAAAATTTTGAAAACCGTTGTCGTTTTACTTCAAAATCAAATTAACATCGGAAAAGCCGTTTTTTCGAGAAATTCGGCTCCCGGGGGCGCGCGCGCGCGGGGGGTTGGCGCGGAAAAACCATACGCAAGGATTAACTTTTTTTTGGCATGCGGAAAAAGCATTACAAAATTGAGACTAGAACATTGACCAAAATTTTGAAAACCGTTGTCGTTTTACTTCAAAATCAAATTAACATCGGAAAAAGCCATTTTTTCGAGAAATTCGGCTCTGGCAGGTGCGCGCGCGTGGGGGCGGGGTCGGCGCGGAAAAACCATACGCAAAAACTTCATTTTTTTGGCATGCGGAAAAAACATTACAAAATTGAGACTAAGAACATTGACCAAAATTTTGAAAACCGTTGTCGTTTTACTTCAAAATCAAATTAACATCGGCAAGAATTGCATTTAGCAAAACAATGGGAGTATAATCATCTATATTTTTATCTCCTCTAAGTTTTATATCTTGAATTAACTTAGTGAAATCATCAATTGATTTTTATCAATATTTTTAGACAGATCTAGCTTATAACGAAAGAACTTTTCAAGAAGAAATAATTTACTAGGCAAAGAGGTTTTTGTATAAAGTTCTTCTAATTTATCCTGTAATTTTTTTGCAGATTCTTGTTTAGCTACCTTTCTTAATACAGTATCAAAAGGATTTAAAATTATTGAAGAATAAGCATACTCATCAATTTCAATTTTCTTTTCTTCCAAAAGATTTCCAAAAAAATTTCCGTCAATAGCTTTGAAAATCTTTTGCTGTATTAAAATACCTTTTATATTTTGTTGCCATATAGAG
Source organism: Sesamum angolense (assembly GCA_034509725.1). NCBI lineage: Eukaryota > Viridiplantae > Streptophyta > Magnoliopsida > Lamiales > Pedaliaceae > Sesamum > Sesamum angolense. Next base: position 12,915,361 of record JACGWL010000011.1, on the reverse strand, counting down.
AAATCCTATAATGCATGGACATTTCGAAAAATGACCCATGTAGTGTCGGACACGTGTCCGACATGGACACGGCTCGAACACATGTCCAACACGGCAAAAGCGTGTCCGACACGTTTTAGGACACGTTAGGGGTCATTTTACAATTTTAAATTTTTTTGAGCAAAAATTGAACTCTCTAACTTTGTCTTCTTCTCTATTCTCACTCTCGTCTTCTTCTCTGTTCTGTGTTCTCTCACCGATTCACTCTCTCTATCTTTTTTCTTTCTCTTCTTTCTCACTTTTCTTTTTTGATTTCTTAGTTCTCACTCTCTCTCTTCGAAGCCCTGATTTCGTGGCTACTGTAGCGGGTCAGCGGTGCGATTTGAACATCTAGGGTTGTTCGACTTGGGTGAAACTACCTTTTCTTGAAAGCATTCGTAAGCTGTCCACCATACCTGATTGAATTAAGGTAAGACGATTTTTCTACATGTAATTATCATTGACAGGGAGCAAGAAGCATCTGGTGTTGATTCTGTTGGTGTTGAATGAGTTGATTTTGAATTTTTGATGTATTTAAGGTTATACTATTGTTGATTTTTTGGGAGTTATTATTTTTGTTAGAATTGAACTGATTTGATCGGGATTTTTGTGGTTGAATCTTGAATTCTGATGGATTTCTTTTATGAGTTTTGTACTAGTTGTCTTTAGAATTTGAAGTGATGGGCTCGGTGTGACTTGTGAGACTGTGAGAGTGTGAGTACTTGTTATGGTTGCATTGGATCTGATTATGTTTAATTTTCATAGATAGTAGATATATTTATATTTTTGATCTAGTAGAGTTTCATATCTAAATTGATTTATAGCTCCATTTATTTTTGTTTGATACAATATCTAGTTATTGTCAATATAGTGTTTGGATTTTTTACAATTACATCATTCATCATTTTTATTGATTAATGTAATGTTTACTTTTGTATTTTCACAATTACAAAATTTGTATCGTTATGGACTATCAATTTTTTTTTTCTTTTTAGAATTAAACAATGAATTCGAAATACAAGTCATAGTGGAGGCGATGAAGGTTCTACTCCTCAAGCTACTCGGCCTTTATGGAAGTTTATTACAAAGTCGGGAAGAACAGAAGGGGGTGGTGGAAATGTTTCTTTCACATGTAATCTTTGTAAATGAGCCTATAAGGGTTCAGATTAGAGAGTAAAAGCACACCTATTGAAAATTAGAGGAAATGGAATCAAAGCATGTCCAAAAGATAACTATCGGCCAAATAGTTGAGATGACAAGATTATAAGATGAAGCAATGCAAAGAAAAGAGAGTGGTCAACCAAAATGGTTCCTTTACCTTGTTCTGTTTGTAGTTCTAGTCAATCTTCTTCTCATTCTGTGTCAATAGATGCAATCAACTCCTCATCTTTTAGGCAAGAAAGATATGAACCTAAAAAGAGAGGTTGGTGGTGATGGTGCCTTGGAGAAATCTTTCAACTTTCAAGTTAGAGAGCAAATAGATAGTGAAATAACAAGAACGTTCTATTCAGGGGGTCTTCCTTTTAACCTTCCTCGAAATCCATACTATGTACGGGTTTTTTCTTTTGTTGCAAACAACAATGTTGCTAGTTATGTTCCACCTGGTTATAATTCTTCAAGGACAAAATTATTGCAAAAAGAGAAAGCAAATGTTGAAAATTTGCTTGAATATACTAAAAGTACATGGAAAACAAAAGGTGCGACTTTAGTATGCGATGACTGGATAGATCCTCAAAGAAGACCATTGATTAATTTTATGGCTGTGAATAAGGGTGGTACGATGTTTATACAAGCTGTTAATTGTGAGGGAGAGTACAAAGACAAATGGTTCATCTCTACTTTGATGAAAGAGGTAATGGTGGAAGTTGGTGTTGCTAATATAGTGCAAATAATCACAAATAATGCTCCTATTTGTAAAGCAACAGGTTTATTGGTTGAATAAACATATCCTCATGTGTTTTAGACACCATGTATAGTTCATACTCTGGATCTTGCTTTGAAAAATATATGTGCTGCAAAGAATACTGAGGCAAATGGAATCATATATGAAGAATATCATTGGATTACTGAGATTGTTGCATCAGCTTTGATGATTAGAAATTGTTTAATGAATTCTCAAAATTGAAATTGCTTGTTGCTGAGACACGCTTTGCTTCTGTCATTGTTATATTGAAAAAGTTTAAATTCATAAAGCAGCAATTAAAGATGATGGTTATTAGTGAGCAATGATCTTACTATCGTGATGATGATATTACTAAAGCAAGAAATGTTAAAGAGAAATTATTAGATGATTCATGGTGGGATTGAATTGATTATATTCTTGATTTTGATTTCACTGAGTCTATTTATGACATGCTTAAAGCAACTGACACAGACAAGCCTTGTTTGCATTTGGTTTTATGATATGTGGGATAATATAATATTTAAAGTGAATGAAGCAATATAATCATGAGAAGAAAAATGATTATGAGGAATATAGTTTTGGGGTGTTGTGCACAAAGTATTGGAAGATAGATGGAGTAAGAGTAAAACTCTTTTGCATTCTCTTGCTCATTCCTTAAGTCCAAGGTAACCCATTTATCTTTTTTACTATTAAATTTTAAGTATTTATCTTAAATTCTTATTATTCTCAAACTTGTGCTTAAAGTATTATTTTAAATTTTTTTTATAGATGTTCAACAAAAGAATGGCAAAGTCAACATTCGAACCTCACTCCACCACAAAGTGATCTAGAAATTTTTAGGATGAGGATAATATGTTTGAAACGTCTTTTTCCTAATGATGATACACGCAGAGAAGTGAACATGGAGCTTGCAAGATTTTTTGGATGCCTTGATGACTTTGTTGATGAAGATTCTCTTCGAGATAGATGAGAAATGGATCCAATAAAGTGGTGGTTTTTACATGGTTTTGCAGCACCACATCTTCAAAGTATTTATTTGAAGTTACTTGGCATGTTTCTTCCTCTTCTTGTTGTGAGAGAAATTGGAGTACTTATGCATTCATCCACTCTACAAGGAGGAACCAATTACTCTACAATGTGCTCAAGATCTAGTTTTTGTGCACGACAATTTTTTACTTTTGTCAAGATAGACTCCACGATACATTCAAGGCGACACCAAAATGTGGGATGTGGCAGGAGATGCTTTCGAGACCATAAAAGATGTTGGCATTCTAGAGATTGCAAATCACTCGCTTGATGAACTAGAGTTGGAGTCTGTTTTATTTGATGAAATTACCGAAGATCCAAGAGATGATCATGACAATTTAACTAATTTGGATGATTTAACTGATTATATATGTATTTTGGTTAGAATTTATATGTAAGACATCCTTATATTATGCTTTACTTTGATATTTTTATATTGCATATATTAATTTTATGAGAAACTAAGTGTATATATAATAAAAGAATATATTATTTATAGCCGTGTTAGTATCGTGTCGTGTCCTACTTTTTCAAATTTTCCATGTCGCCGTGTCTGTGTCTATGCATCATAGGAGAAATCAAATTTACCATCAAAAGGTTTCATATTATAGTCAGCCATTAAAAAATAAGAATATCAACAACAAATGCAAAATATTTTCAAAGTCAGAATAACAAGAAGTGGATTTATCAATAGATTAAAGGGGATCCTTGACTAAACCTTGACCAAATACCAGACGACCTCAAGGGTCCGGCCAGGTGCGGGATTAGTAAGGCTTTGGTCTTGGTCGAGAAGAAAAATGAGCACTAAGCAATAGGCTAATGCACTAAGCAGAAATGTTCCCACTCACAGTTCTAAAAATAGAATAAATTATTTAACAATATAAGAAGCACTATAACCAACCAAGCACTTAGCAAACTAATATTTAATAAAAAATTGCGATCAACCAAGTATTTCAAGTACTTATCATAACGCGGCAAAAAATTAAATTTTGTAACCAATTGCACTAAGCAGAAAAACAGAGCGCACTAAGCAAAAATGCACAAAGTACTATTTTTCAAAGAATCATACAAAACAAGAACTTTTAAGCACGAAGCAGAAAACCTTATAATTTTCAGAGCAATAACCAATAGTTAAAAACAAAAAATTGCATAAAGCAATATATCAACAGTTTTTTGCACTAAACGAAATTATCACACTAAGCAGTTCAACAACAGATTTTCGCACCAAGCAATAGTAACAACTGTTTTTCGAACTAAGCAAAAAGTTGCAACATATTTTCGTACTAGAGAAAAAATATCAACAAACTATCGCACTAAGGAGGATATCCACATATTTTTTACTAAGCAAAAAATACCCCCAAAAAATGCACTAAGCAATAATAATCCGAAAAAATACACTAAGCACATAATATCACCAGAAGATTTGCACAAAGCAAAATATTAACAAATAAAGTAATTTCGCACCTAGCGACAATAGCAGCAGAATTAATTTCACACCAAGGGACAAAAATAATATCACAATAGAGAATTTTTTTTGCACCAAACGATAAAAGCAACAGAAAATAGTTTTCGTACCAAGCGATAGAAAGCAATATCACTAAGCAATATCACTAAGCGACATATAATATCATCATAAAATAATTTCACACCAAGCGACAATAGGAGCAGAATATAATTTCAAAAAATTAAAGGAGGGGTTTAGAACTTACCACCGCCACCAAGAAGATCAAAATTGTATAGGCTCTGAACTGTTGGTTTTTACACCCCTCAATGATGAGCCCAAATCAGAATTCTATCCAACTATTACAATATAATCGTGGGTTTAAAAACCCTTAAGAATACAACAGAATAATTGCAAAAAAATTAACTAAAGCTTTACAGAATTTAAAGCATAATAGATCTAAACTATATTTACAGAAAAAGTAAGAAATCGCAGCAAGAACAACAAACGTAAATGGCTCATTAAGCCAAGATCCAGAGCAGCAAGCTCACGGCCACAAAGGCCGGCAACCTTACTCACGATTGCTCCAAACACCACAACGATAGTCCACTAAACACACTATCACTCAGAAATGCCACGAAAGCTTTCAAGAAATAGTTCATAGAGTGTGGGAGATAGAAAAGAAGTCTTTTTCAATCGGCTTATTTACTCCGAGGGGAAAAGAGCCTTTTATAGACGGAGGAGCATTGAAAACGTAGGAGGAGCAAGGCGGTGTTGACACTTACCGATGCCATGGGAAGAAGAAAAGAGAATCAAAGATCGAGAGAGAGCCGCTAGAGAGAGAGAGAGAGAGAGAGAGAGAGAGAGAGAGAGAAATCGGTCCAAATAGAGATGAGGGAATAAATGATTAAGGTTTGGATAGATATAGTCGTACCGGGTCGGGTTGGTAAATGGGTCGGATCGGGTGGGATAGTGGACTTATGTGGGATTTGGGTCTCCAAGTGAGGGTTGGGCCAGTGAGCTTTCTGGCCTACCATAGAGGTCATGGGCCAAACCCCAACACTCTACTTTATGGAATTTTTGAAATGATTCCAAAATTGAGAAAACTCGATACATTTAGTTCTCTACTTTACGAAAAGTTCAAAATAATTCCAAATCAAGAAAACTCGAAATACTTAGTTTTCTATTTTAAGAACTTTATGAGATTAAATATGTCGAAGTTTTTTAATTTTGAAACCATTTTAAAAATATTATAAATATAAGATTATATATGCCAAACTTCCCAATTTTAAAATCATTCTAAAAAAATCTCATAAATAAATAACTAAAAATATATTAAATATCCTATTATATGGGACTAAAAATATAATTTTTTGATCCGGCAAAGAGCATTCCAACCAACACTTTAAGGAGATCCATCTATAAATATTACAACCTTTTAATCACAAACTTTTGTTGATTTCATGTATTTGAGATCTTGGGATTCGCCCCAGAGCATAAGGTATAATGCATGGATCACCTGCATGCCAAGCTGGTATGAGAACTAAATTCTAAATTATTTAATATATTGAACATATATAAGCATAAAAAAAATATAAAATTTAATTATGATTAATTACTATATTAAAAAGTTAAAAATCATACCAATACTAATTAACTATGTATGCGCAACAACTAGTAGTTGTTGTTTTCAGCAAGCGAAGCCAAAATGTAAAATCACAACAAATGTTAATTAATTATGATTAAAACTAAATTTTTTATATTGGTTTTATTTCTTCACGAGAGATAGTATTGATTTACCATAATTTTCAAATTGTAGCAATCTGTAATGTAGTGAATAATTTATTCTTTTATGTACAGTGATATTAGCAGGAAATTAGGAACATGGCTTAAGAATTGTACTGTCTGACATACATATCTTGACCAGGATTTAATGGATCGGATTTTCTGGTGTAAAATTTATTTCATCTTCTATTCTATTCAATACACACGTCACATGTATAAAAAAATTTCCTAAATTAAATGATGTCATTTTTATACATTACTAATTTTTTTAGGGATAATTACACTCTCCTTCCTTGAGGTTTGATGAAATTACATGTAGACCCCCTATGGTTTGAAAAATTATATCTAGCACTCATGAGATTTGCTTTCATCTAACAAAGAAGTCCCTTCGTTAATCAAACTTCGCCGAAATTGCCGATATTAGCAAAAAAATTGGAAAAAAAAATCTATATTTGCCTCATGTTGACTTATTACTAATTTATTACATGTTAAATAAATATTTTTATGATCGACTTACCCTCATACGCCTTCACACGTTAATGCATGTGAAGAGGTATATCTTCGCTATTATAAGGGCAGTATAGTCAGAAAAAAATTATTTGACTTGCAATAAGTCATTAATAAGTCAATCAGTGGTAAATATCAATTTTCATTCAGTTTTTTTGTTAATATCAGCAAATTTAGTGAATTTTGACTAAGGGAGAAATTAATTTGTTAGATAGAAGCAAACTCAGGGATGCTAGATGTAATTTTTCAAACCATAGAGAGTCTACGTGGAATTAGACCAAACTTCAGGACGGGGAGTGTAATTATCCCCTTTTTTTTTTTTTAATCATACGGAATAATTTGTTCAGTTATAATATTACAAAGGGATAAATTGCATTAAGCCCTAAATCGACTTGATTCAAAGAACTTTTATTCACAAACTAAGTATACATTAAGCGTACCAATTTTTTTTAAACTTATATATCAATTACATGAAATAATTCCAAACAAATATTACTAAAAGTGAAACAGTGAAGTAAATCAAATGTCCTCGCACGTAGAAATAACAATGTTACATTATTAGATCAATATATATATGCAATCGATGAATACATCAATATTTTCAAATACCCTTATAATTTTATCGGTTTGTGTTGTCTGATTTTCATGGATTAATTTTGTGCTTAATTTCCTTGTTTATAAACAACCAATTGATCTTATAGATAGGCTCATATGTTATTTACTTTCTTAATTAGTTGTTTGGCCTAAATTTTTTGTGTGGTTTATCGACAACTCTGAATTCCTACTATATATATATATATATATATATATATATATGTATTGATTATTTCCCATCTCATAAATCACTACGACTTACAAATTATTATAAATTAATACTATCTATCACGGTTAAATAAAATCAATATAAAAAAATTAATTTTTGATCGTGATTAATCAACTCGCTATGATTTTTCTATAACCAAAATACTTGTTACAACTAAAAATTATAGCAAATGTTGTGAATCGCTTGCAAAACAAGGAATAATTATCATTACATAGGTATGATTAATTAATTAGTATACACTATCACTTTTTTTTTATTTTTAGTAGTACTAATAAATATAATAAAAAATTGTATTTGTCCCGGTGCTAAAAGCACTTCATTCTAAAATGACACAAAATAACGCAATGAAACTTAACTCAGTTGGCGAAACAAGCCTTATGATCTTTGAGGTCATGCGTTCGAATCCCGCCATGTGCGTGGAATATTGTTTATTACATAGTAGGAGTTGTTGTCTACTATAATAGTACGTATTGTTGAGTATGATATATTATTGTAATAGTTTTTGTTAGATATTGATGTTAACAAGAATAATTGTAATTGTAATTATCAATTTATTTCAATTAATAATAATTTATCACAATTACGTTAAAAATAATAATAATAATGATTCTGCCTAGATAACTGCTTCCCCAGTCAATTCTCCCAACATAGAAACTGCAGAAATAATGTATCATCAGTGGCTTCTGTTCTTCAAATCACGTTGCCGAAACTACAAAGAAAGTAAATTAGGAATCATTACACTTCCTCCCCTGAAATTTGACGTGCATCGTTACGTAAATTTTCTGTTATTTGAAAATTTGTATCTAATATTTTTAATATTTGTTTCTATTTATTAAATATATTTTTTTATTAGTCAAAATTTAATTAAAAAAAATAAATAATTTATTACTGACTTATTGTAAGTAAAATAAAATTTTTCTGGTGAAAATATACCTCATTAAATGCTAAATTATTTGACATGCATTAAATCAGTAATAAGTCTCTGATATAATTCTTGATTAACAGATACTATTATTCTAGTATGGATTGTAATTATCCAAATAGATTATTCTCTGATAAATTAATACTATCAATTATGATTTTTAATGTTAATATTGATCAGATCAAATTAATTTATAACATTTGTTATGATTTTAATTATAATCAAGTATATTTATTCGCCATGATTCTTTATAGTCAAAATACTTTTCATAATTTACTTATAATTTTAATCTTACTTCAGGAAATAATAGTCAATAACTAATATTTTATGGTATGCGTCTATGGCTAAGAATATGGGTAATATAAATTGATGGTTCCGTTGCTAATGTAGTCTTTTTTTTTTCTTTTGAATAGGGAGAAGATTATGTGTTTTTTTTTTTTTTTTAAATTAATATAATTATATGTAGATTTTTTTTTAGGGACAATTACACTATCCTCTTAAAATTTGGTTTTATTATACTTAGACTCTATTTGGTTTGAAAAAAATATATTTAGCACCCCTGAAGTTTGCTTTTGTCTAACAAATAAGTCCACATGTTAGTCAAAATTCTTCAAAATTGCTGATATTAACAAAAAAATTGAAAAAAAAAATATATATTTACTTTCGATTGACGTATTGCACACGTAAAATAAGTCTTTTTATAACCAAATTACCATCATATGTCTTAACATATTAGTGCATGTGAGGATGTATATATTTACCACTATAAGGATAGTTTAATTCGAAAAAAAAATATTTGACCTGCAATAAGTGAGTAATAAGTCAATCCAGAGTAGATTTTCAATTCTCATTCAGTTTTTTTATTAATATCATTCAATTAATTTTGACAAACGATGGGACTTATTTGTTAGACGGAAGCAAATCTCAGGGGTGCTAGATGTAATTTTCCAAACCACAGGGAATCTACGCGTAATTACAACAAACCTCAAGGAAGGGGAGTGTAATTATCTTTTTTTTTTATTTCAAAAATAATATCTAATATTTTTTATATTTATTTTCATCTAACAAACAGATGCAATCCGCTAGTAAAATTCATGAAATTTATTAACATCAGCAAAAAAACTGAATGAAAATTTATATTTACACCCAATTAATTTACTACAAATTATTTATAATCAAACCATCCTTATAATTATATATATTAACCTATAAAAATGAATTTTATTTTTAAATTATACTAGATTTACGTATAATTACAATAAAATTCAAAACAATATAATATCCTTGAATCAAAGCATGTTTTATTGTCCGGAACTGGCTTCCCGTTCTTGTCTTTATTGGAAGAGTTAATGCCTGAAAAAGTTGAGGATTAATTTGACAACACCACTGTCCTAAACTAATTATACAACTTGATATATATAGATAGAGAGGTATTTCTGTCGATATCTTACACGCTGGCTTCACGGGTTAGATCAAATTAATGTAGGATGAGATATTTCGTTAGTATCAATGTTCAATTATTAAGAATTATGATATATAATTATTAATTAAAGCACATAAATACAATGCAAGTTCTATTATTGATATCATGTTCTACCTAGCTTCATATATCTTTATTTATTATTTAAGTTACTTTTCATCCAATACATATTAAATTTTTTCCCAAAATACAAACTAAAAGTTTTAGTTTCCACAGTTTGTAAGATGAGTACAGTGTTTTGCTCTTTTTGGTAAGTTAGTTATTTGGCTGGAAAATTGCTTTTTTCATCCCGTAATTTAAATTCGTTATATTTTTAGTTTTATTATTTACGAAAATTTTAAAAATAGTCCCATTATTCACTAAAAGTTTAATTTTCAATGCTTTTGTCAACTTTCATCAGGAAATTAACGAAAAAAATCATGTGCAAGTCACGTAGATGTTATCTTTTCAAAATGAAGCGAACGACAATATGACTTGTACGTGGTTTTTGCATCAATTTTTTTTATTATTATTAGAGTTGGTAAGGGGGTGGAACTAAAAATATATAACGACCTAAGTTATGAGATGAAAAATATAATTTTTTCTATGGAGTTTTAGTTTCCGTAGTTTTAGAAATCAAGACACAACTTTGCTGTGTAATTGGTAAGATGTTGAATTGCAAAGACAACAAATACACTCAACAACTATGAGAAATTGTAATTTTAGTCTTATAATTTAAGGGGTGGTATTTTTAGTTATATATAAATTGATTTTCGTAAATAGTTCTAAAGCTTTATAACTTTGGCAATATTAGTCCTTTTTCGGTCAATTTGACCATAAATTATAATTTACTTGTAATTTTAGTTCTATAAATAAATTACACGAAGAACAAAAATACTAACTCTTCCAAGTTATAGGATTAAAAATACCATCGCCCCTTAAGTCATAGGACTAAGATTGCAATTTACTTGAATCATGTGCAGGTCACATGAAATTTTCTGGCCAAATTAGCCGTAACAGGATGAAAATTACCAAAATTTTAAAGTTATAGGATTAAATTGCGAAAATTAATTCGTGCAGGAGCAAAATTGTCACCGCCCATAAGTTACATAACTAAAATTGCATTTTTCCCCAACAACTGCACTAATCAATTTGCCAATGAAGTGTTGCATAATTGGTAAAATTGAGGCCTCACAACCAAAAAATTGTGATGATGAGTTAACTTTCATAGTACTTTGCTATTTCTTTGTTTCATTTCAATGTATTTGCTAATTTGAATTAGGGTAAATTATATTTTGACATCCGAACTATGTCCGTTTTTACACTTTGGCATCTAAACTTTTTTTGTGTCAATTTGCCATCTCAACTTTGCGAAATTTGCACTTTACCATATATGATCGTCATTTTTGGTGATTTTTTTATCGAAAAAACATCGCATGCTGTGCATATGTGAAAAATATCACATCAAATGACCTTTAAATATCACATGTGCGTTGCATATGATGTTTTTTAATAAAAAACTTGGTGAAAAATAGTTATAAATAGTAAAGTGTAAAATTTCGTAAAGTTCAGATGGTAAGTTGACACAAAAAAAAGTTTAGATGCCAAAGTGTAAAAACAGTCATAGTTCGGATGGCAAAATATAGTTTACCCTTTGAATTATTAATATATACATATATATATATATATATATATATATATATATATACCCAATTTTTAAATTTGAATATATTGAATGATCCAAGTAATCACGTACTATTGAAAAAAAAAAAAAGAAAAACAACTAACCAAACTAATTTCGGAAAAAAGAAGACTGATTTAACTTTGTAATAATTAACGACATTGTCAGAAGAGAAACACGTCTCTACGTACCTACGATGTTCCAAAATTCTTAAAAACTCACGACTAATCAATATTGAGGAAAAAATTTTGGTCTCATATTTTAGGGTTTTTTTTTTAATTTAATCTCATTTATTACGATTTTCTCATATTGCATGCATGCATAACATAAATAAACTGAAAATTTTCTCAAAGTTAGTCCTCACATGTATTTTTCGTCCAATAATTATCGAAAATTGTACGAAAAAATACTAACCACCCTGTTAATTATTGGACGAAAAAAGCACATGAGAACTAAAATTGAAAAAAAAATCAATTTATCATATGAAATATGAGAAAATTATAATAAATGTGATTAAATTTAAAAAAAGAAACTCTAATATATGAGACAAAAATGTAATTTTCCCTCAACATCGACTAATGGCTTCTAATCACGCCAAGCATATATAGCAACCCTAGTTTTACACGGCAGCAAGTCCGGAAGTGTGATGATCTGATTTTGAGACAAGAGGGGCTCTTCCAAGTCGATTTTGCTGTCTGAAACTTGAACATTCAACGTTGTTTGATTGCTTTGCTTCTTCGTCTCTTCCGTCACTTCCGTCACCTCCTCGTAGTCTTTTGCTTTGCCCCATAGCACGATGTATAGTCCAAAGATCACAGCCAGTCCACCTATCATGCTATTATAAATTGGGGGGTGGGGGGAGAATAATTAATTATGAGCTATTTTAAGTTACATAAAATAAATTAATACTGTAGAGAACGTTAGTGTAATATTTTAAAGTTATGGGATTCTTTTGTAATATATTCAATACGAGGGTCTGTTTGTTCAATTATTTCCAAAATAACTAATAAAAATACAGTTTTGTGTAGTATAAAACATGACTGTAGAGAATGTTAGTTTGGAATAAAAATAACTAATAAAAATACGATATAAAACATGATTGTAGAGAATGTTTGTGTAGTATTTAAAAGATAGTGGAATGCTTTTGTAATATATTCAAATCTGAGGCGTGTTTGTGCAATTATTCTACAAATTAATTAAAAAGCAACGTTAGTGTAATATTTAAAACATAGGGGATTCCTTTTTGTAATATATTCAAATATTAATTCATTACATTCCTTCAACAAGATTTTATCACACTAGTAATTTTAATATTTTTAATAAATTTATTAAAATACCCCTCAAATTTGCACATACTGCAATTTTTAACAAATTTCCATGACTGATAACCAACCCGTTAATAACAAAATTTATTATTTACAATTTTTGAATTTTTTCCCACACACATCGAGTATGTCATTTGTTGTTGATATAATATATATATATATATATATTATATATATATATATATATATTATATATATATATATATATGTATGTATGGTAGAAGAGTTGTAGATACCTTCCAGTGTAGAGCTCTTCATGCATAAAAATGCAAGCAAACAGTGTCACAATAACAGTACATAGAGGATTGAACATGGCGGAGAAGAGCGGCCCTCTCTTTGCAATGCACCACGCTTGTGCAAAGAACGTCACTGCTGATGCTAAACCCTACATTTATTTTTTATTATTTTTTTAATTATTAATTAATGAACGGCATGTCAATAAATTTTCTTGAAAATTTAAATTAAATTAAATAAAAATAATAATAATAATTACACACTGACCGTAAAGCAGCAGGAAAACAGTTGAAGGGGCGATCTGAGAATCCAGACAGTGAGAGTGGGCTCCATGAAGATTGTCAGGACCCCAGACTGCACTGCTGCAATCAGACACATCCATGCTGTCAAGGACAGATGATCCGGGTACGTTGCTGTGACATGCGCCTGTTCCACAATAATTATCAACTATCAATTATTACACCATCAGTTTGTGAACCCCTGTCTCCACAAATAATCAAAATGTGTATCGAATTAAGCTGCAACTTTACCTAATTATTGTACGTATTAAGCCATAAGAATTCGTATTTTGTTTAAATAATGAGTTTTATAATTTTAATAGCAATTATTAAATTATAAATTGTACTTAAAAGTGTTGTTAAAAAATAATTAGCCAGAAACGTATAGTAACAATTTAGTGATAATAATTATAGGTGGTGTCATTAAATTATCACTATGTATAAATGTATTAATAATTATTTATAGTGATAATTTCATGAATAATTCTTACCAGGAATGATTAGAAAAAAAAATGCGAGCAACCCCTACGTATATATAAAGGCTGCGTAAAGCACCCTTTATTAAAAAAAAAAAAAAGGTAAAATACTTTTCTGTATTTTTTAAAATAAAACAATTTATCCTTATATCGAAAGGTAATTATAGAGTATAATTTGCTTATTTGTAATATCACATAAGAAGTAAATTACATTAAATCCGTAATAATGATATTTTTGGTAATAATTTTAAAAATTAAATCATTTAATGTTTTTGTGATTACCTGCAAAATTAGCCAAACAGACCAGCAAGTAGCACTTGCTAAGAGAAAAGAACAGCCTAGCAACCATGTGTCGTGTCCGTCTGCTTGGAAAAGAGAATTCCTCGGCAGAAGCTCCATGTTCAGCAACTTTGGACCTTTCATCAGTGCCATCGCACCCGCACCACTCACGCACACCACTGTCCCTGTGATCTTCGCTATACTCCTCAAGCTTCTTACTTTCACTTTTTCCAACCTGATTTACACGCATAAACAAGTTTAAAAAAAAAAAAAAAAAAAAAGAAAGAATCTAAAAGCGACCAGAATATTCTATATTTTTTAATTAATCTGGACTAGATTTAATGGATCGCATGATAAGTATCACTATACACTGGAAGAAATTTTGATATTTATCCACGGCTGCTTGCCATATTGAAATAATTAATAGTTGTAGTAAATAGTCATTAACAACGGTCATTTAATGAATACTGGTCGTGGTTGTCACAACTGCAGCTAAAATATTTTTCATAATTAAAATTCATGATTAATATTTCTACTGTGAGAATAACCAGAGCCAAAATAATTTCTGCGGAAGACAATCTAAATTTTTGAATTAATTTTTATTTAATCACGATTAATAATAATCTATTACGATGTTAGTTTATAATCAATAGTAATTTTTTTTTTCTAGTGATATTTTAAATTTTGTGCTTTTCTTATAAAATACACAATTCGAGTGCACACGTATTCATACTGTTTGATATTTTCATATTGGATTTTGGTAGGAAAGTTCTCTTCTAAATATATTTTAATAACATATACGTTTTATTCATTACACATATATATATATGTAATTAATTAATTGAAGATGAGGAAAAATAACGTATGCATGAGCCTATGTATGACAGCAGTGCCAATTGTGGAAATTTCTAGAGTAGTTGAATGTGATTGGTGAACGTCTTAGGTTCGGGAATTTGATTGGCGGAGAATGTCTGCACCGCTCTCCAGAGAACTCCTTTTCCCATCAGCCAGCAAATATATTTAACATAATTATAAATACTTTTTATTATTTAATTTTTTTAAAAAACCTCTTTAAATAAAAAGTGATTGTGTAGTGTCCATATTACTTTAATTTTATCGAATTTAATGGAAAAAAAGATGGATTTTTTTTTAAAAACAAATATGAGAGTGAAGTGAATAATTCATCGACTATATTAGCACATAGAAATATTTCAAAAAATATATATAAATTATAATTCATAATTTAAAACGATATTTTGAGAATTTCACTACCGAAATTAGATCAAAACTTAACGCAGCCTAACGAAAAAGGCTCGTTCTTACATCGATGTGTAAATAAAAAATAAATTATAATTATTTTAAATAATAATGAGGTATTTATAATTATGTCAAATTTTGAGAGTCATTTGCCATTCTTCTTATTATTATTAATGTTGGAAAATGAATTTGTTGTTGAATTAATAAATTGGAAAGTAATAATGAATTATTACCCCAAGGCGTAAGCCATAATGAAGGTGATGGCTGGCACCAAATTCCCCAATGCGCTTGCCGCTGATGATGACGCTAAGTACAACCCCTCGAAGAATATGTTTTGGTTCGCTGTCACACTTCACAATTCAACAACAAAATAATTTTAAAAAAAAATATATATATATATATATATATATATGTCTCTGAAAATTAAATATTAATATTAGTAAAAAAAAAAATAATTTTTTTCATTTATTAGAATGTGAAATTATTAAAAAAATATTTTATTATATAATATCGTGATTTGAAACAGAAAATTCAATACAAATTCTCAATATTTAATATTTTCGTGTAGAATAATATACCTAGGACTAAAATTTAATTATCAAGTGATGACATACCCAACAAAAGAGAGCAAAAATATCAACCAGAAGCTCTTCCAGTTCAAAGAACACCCCTTTGTTCCTCTCCTGCGCCCAAGGAAAAAAAACATCATTCAAAAAACAAAAATCAAATTAATTACTCGAGATAAATTAAATTTCTCATTGATGTAGACCGATGCACGTTCCAAATTGAATACAAACGAGGGGCTTTGAGTGTTTTATAAGTCCCGCGATTTTTTTTAGGACAAAATCGTACGTACAAAATAAAAATTAACAACGTTTGCGAGGTCGATAACACGTGTATGTAATTATTTTGTTTAAACACAGCGAGAGAATTAAGGTAAAAGAAATTGAGAAAAATGTACCTAGAGAAATAAGCAACAGGAGCAATGAGGAGGAAGGCTATGCACTGTCTGTAGACAACAAAGACTCTGGAGCTCATGTCTTGGAGAAGAGCTGCTCTGCCTAGGAGGTTGACGCCCGCGTACATGAATTGACATGCTGTCAGAACTATTACCGGCTTCAATTCTTCCAAACCCATAATTACTGTAATATTCCTACACAAACACACACACACACACACAGTTTGTCTGTGTACGTAACAATTAATGTGGCGGGTGCTATGAGACTCTGTTCCTTCTCTATTTATACTCCTTCCCCGCACACCCAATCATTCATTATATGTACTTACAAATTACAATATAGATATTGTTGCCAACAAGGCCTACTTTTGTTTACTACTCTCAAATTACAGAGATTGTAAATTCGAGTTCTATTAATAAATATGATAATAATTATTAATTTATTATTTTTGGTTAGTATGAATATTTGATATTAGTAATTTGAGTGTATTTAATGTCTAGTGATTGAAATTCATAATATATTTGTAATAAATTCACTCAATATATATTTAGAATTAAATGAAATTTACTCCCTGTAATATGTGAAATGAACAAATACTCTCTGCAAAAAAAAAAAAAAAAAAATTAGCATATTACTCTCACGTGTTTAAAAAAATGAACTAAATTACCCCCTATCAATGATTTAGATAAAAGGTAATTTCCTATTTTATTTTTTACTTAGATTATTTTGCTTATTTCTCGTATGACAGGGAGTAATTAAATTTACACTTATTTCCTACATATATATGGGATAAAATTATAAAAAGGCTACATGTAATTTATCATAATTACAAATATTCCTTTGAGAATTTACAAAATATCTCATCTGAAACTAATGACCATATTCTAACAAATGCTTTATCGTAACAATCAATTATAGAGAATAATTTATTACACAATTATTATTCTAAAAAAATATTTGTAATCCTTTTAAATAATAAAAAGTATTATATAAAATTTTAAATTGGAGGATAACCCTTCGAACTCTAGTTAGCCTGTATGTATAAATATTGTTGGCAGCTTCCCAGGAAGAAAGAAAGAATCGTGGTACTCTTCTTCAGACAAATATGCCGTCTGTTTAATAATGAAAGCTGTTGTTTTGTTCTTCTTTTTCTATTTTAATAAATACTTTTATTTTAAATTATGAGATGTTTCTTCCAATAATTACTTATTTTTAAGGGCAGAAGTGGAAAGTTTAACGTAAATATTATTCTTAGGATTCTGATCTAGAATTCTCCATTTTCATTTTCAGACAAGTGGAGTACATTAATCTTGGAGATGTTAATAGCTTTAGAAAAGCATACATTTCTGCTTTTAACTTTTAGAAAAGTTACTAATTTTCGTCTGACGAGACCTTTGCTCGATTGGTGCTTTGTTTTGAGTTCTACGAATATGTGCGGTTAGATGTAGTTTATTTTCTATAATATGTGAAATGTGCAAATAGTTTTTATAAAAAAAAAATAGTAAATAGTTTTTAAAAAAAAAAAATAGTAAATTATTCCTCTGTGTTTAAAAAAATAAAGTAAATTATCCCTTATCGTTATCGATGATTTAGAGAAGGGATAATTTACTATTTTATTTTTTTACAAGGATTTTTTTGCTCATTTATTATATAACAGGGGTGTAAATTGTATTTTTTTTCTTTAATTTTACAGTGGTTCTTTTCTTCGAATGTTTTATTGATTTTGATTATTAATTCATTGTATTAATTTTTAAATTTTAATATATTGAATGGTGTAATGAATCTGTACCGTAAAAAGAGAAAAAAAAAAAAAAAGAAATAAAGTACTTTGGGCCATGTTCTAAAATCATATGAATAATTATTTAAGTGTTGCTTTGGCTGTTCTATAAATTAATTTAATATAATTTTCGATTAATTTTCCCTTCTTACAAAAAGTATTTTTAATATATACTATTAAAATAGTTTTTTGTCAAATAAGCCGTTCTTAAAATTCATTATTTTAACTTCGTCTAATTCTCATTATCTTTTGTCAAACTCACAATATTTAATTTTCATTGTATATATATATTTTAAAAACTGTCTATATAATCAATGTTAATATGTTATCATTAAGGGACAATTACATTGCCTTCTTCTAAAATTGTGCACAACTATGCATAAATTTCCTGTATTTTAAAAAATTATATTTAGTTATCCTGAGGTTTGTATCCGTATAATAAATAGATTCCTTCATAGTTAAAATTTATCAAATTTATTAGTGTTAACAGAAAGAAAATTGAATAAAAGTCTATATTTACCTCCGATTGACTTATTACTGATTTATTACAAGTTAAATAAATCTTTTTGACTAAACTACCCTTGTATCGGTGAAGATATACTTTCTCACATGCATTAACCAGTGAAGATCTATAAGAATAGTTTGGTCGGAAAAAAAAATTATTTAACCTGCAATAAGTCAATTAAGGTATATATAGATTTTCATTTAACTTTTTCTATTGATATCAACAAATCCAATATAATTTGACTAATCAATTAACTTATTGATGAATGAAAACAAATTGCAAGAATAATAAATATAAATGTTTGTTTTCATTTTTAAGTTATTTTCGGGAAAAGTCAAAACATACTCAATGTTTGTCATCATACAAAAACACCTTATTTTGGTGTTTTTAATTATTTTAACATAAATACATACATATATCTACACACAAACAAATACATAAATATATATAAAAAAGATATGATTTGACAATGAATTGACAATGAACAGTTATTTTTGTCTCCCAAAATACAATATTAAGCATACAATCCTTATAAATAGAGTAAATTACAACGACCTCCCTGAGGTTTGGCATAATTACGAATACCCCCTCGTTGTTTGAAAAATTACAAATACCCCCTTGATTTTAATGGCCACCTAACAATTAGCCTAACCCATTTATTTTTTATGATGAACTGACCAAAATACCCTTATAAATTAAAAATTATAATTTTATTTATTTTTTTAAAAAAAATTTTTTTGTGGATTAAGTGACTAATTTTTTTTATAATTTTTATAATTTTCATTCATCCCGTTTCATATTTTTATAATATTATAATTTTTTAAAAAAATAAAAAAATTACAATAAGGGTAAAGTTGACATTTTTATACCTCCATCCAAGGATTACATAATTTCATCAAACATCAGGAGGTATTTCTAATTTTTCAAACTACGAGGGGGTATTCGTAATTACGCCAAACCTCAGGGGAGGTGGTTCTAATTTACCTTTATAGATATATATAAAAAAAAATATAATTTAACAAAGAATAGTAATTTGTCTTCAGAATACAACATCAATTATACAATATTTATTTTAAATTATTTTAAAAAACAAATTCAAACATACGCATTATTTTTAACGCATATTTTTTTATTTTTACTTTTCTCTCTCTATCTCCATAAAACATAATAAAATACTAAAAAAAAAAAAAACGATACTTTCAGACGTGGAGGGCGGTGTAATTTCGTGTCATTAAGTGGTGAGGTTTAATTACAGGAATTGGTGGTCATACTTTGGACAGTGAAGGAGTCAAAAGACGACAAGAATGAATGTAATGATAGAGGTGGCGTATGCATGGGAGCTGACTGGATCTCATGTGGCAGCATTTATTAATATTAATATTAATAAGCCTACCCATCCATGCTTATCCCCCACTCACCCCTGTAATCATGATTCCTGTAAGTGGCGGCGGATGGTTGGATCCATGCAACCTTGGACAGTCATCCACGACAGCAATACCACGCTGTTTTAATTAATTGTGTTAATTACATTTCTCATTTAAATTATGTTCGTTTTATATATTTTAGTGATTTAAATTTTATTTATGATAATTTATTATCTCAATTATATAAAATTTTATACTTTGCTAGTAACTGTTTTTTCAATTAAGGTTTTTATCGAAAGACTTCAAATGCAACACATATGTGATGTTTAAGTGTTATATAATATGATGTTGTTCACATATGCACTGCATGTGTTATTTTTCCGACAGAAAAAACAAAAAAAGAAAAAAACAATCATATATGACAAAGTATAAATTTTACAAAGTTGAGATGGTAAGTTGATACAAAAACTAATTTCGATGATGGAGTTAAAAAAGGACATAGTTTGGATGCTAAAATGTAATTGACTCTAATTAATAAGAATAATAATTATATTTACACCCTTAATCTGTAATATATTTACATAAATTATCGTAACTTTTTTTTATTGTAATTACATAAATCATATTTGGCAGTTAAAAAACAAGGGTATAAACTTGTGTAACAACTAATCATACTGATATTCAATTATTAAAAAGTTGGGAAGAATTTATCGGAATGATATTGACGTCTCTAATAGGTGTCGTATATGTATTTTTTTTTGAAAAAAGGTATGATGATTTGTATAAATAGATCATAAAATAGATGCATGTTTATGTAATTAACACCTAATTAATGTTGCAATACCCCACCCTTTTCTTTTTTTTTTTTTTTTTTTGAATTTTTATTAATTGAAATAAATCGAGTACAAGTACAATCATTCCTGTCAATTTCAATACCGAAACAAATACTATTACAATAATCATATCCTGATCAATAAGACCTACTATTACAGACAACTCCTACTATACAGTAGATCAACTCCTACTATACAGCAGATAATATTCCACGCACCTGGCGAGGTTCAAACCCATGACCTCTAACAATACCCCACACTGATCTGGAAAGAACTAGACGTGTAACCAACTCAATTTTATTCCACCTTCTTACCATAAGCAATTATTGTTCGTGATAAAATATGAACTGTTAATACAAAAATTTTAATTAATAATACGTATTATTCGATAGTATTTTTTTATTTTGTATTAAGCGATAAAAAGAATTAAGTAGATAATTTTAATTAATATTATGAGTAGTTATATGTATATTAGTATCATCTATATACTCGATGCTAAGAGATCGAAGATTAGCAACAAAAACTTGAGTAACAAATTTAATATTCCATTATATGAAAAAGGGATATTAAAACTGAAAACGGGAGTATTAAAATTGAAACAAGGTATAATTTGAATACGAAAAATAAAATTATCTCATTATATGTATAATTAGAACCACATGTATGCTCGGTGCTAGGAGAGATTAGCGATAAAAATATTAAAGTGAATTTTCAGAGAGGGTGTAAGTATAATTCAAAATTTCTTTTGGAAAAAAAAAAATACAATTTTATATTTTTAGAAGGAGTCTAAGTGTAATTAACTTTAATTTTTAATATAGTCGGTAGTTATATGTGCTAGCACTGTCCGCATACATGATGTGTGTGCTTAATTTTCTAAATTCAATATTATAAATAATTATTAAAATTTTGTGAAATACTTTTTAATTATATAATTATTTGGTAATTTATAATAACTGAAAAAAAAAAAGAATACGTAAAAACCAAACCAAACTAAATCGAATGAAATAATTGAAAATAAAAATAAATAAGATATGAAAAAAAAATTAAACCTTAGATAAGAAAAGTGAGATGGGAAACAAGAGAGGTCAAAATTAAGCAAATAAAGAGGTAAGTGGAAAAGGGTAAAGAAAAAAAGAAAGAAAAAATTAATATTATTTTTTTAAATGGGGGTAATTTTGTCAATGCATTAAGAAACACACTAATAGCCGATCGGGCTTTATTAATAAGGATAATTACACTCCCCTTCCCCAAAGTTTGATGTAATTACACGTAAAAATCTCCTATGATTTGGGAAATTACATCTAATACTCTTGAGGTTTGCTTCCATCTAACAAATTAATCTATCCGTTAATCAAAATTCGCTAATTTTGTTGATATTAACAGAAAAATTGAATGAAAATTAAATATATCCTCGATTGACTTACTACTGACTTATTGTAGGTCAAATAATTTTTTTTAGACTAAACTATCCTTATAATGGTGAAAATATATCTTCTCATATGCATTAACGCGTGAAGACGTGTGAGGGTGATTTGATCATAAAAAGATTTATTTGGCCTGCAATAAGTCAGTAATAAGTGAATTAGAGGTAAACATAGATTTTATTTCAATTCTTTTTTTTTGATTAATATCAACAAATTTGGTGAATTTTGGATAACGAAGGGATTAATTTATTAGACTTGTAAACCTCAATGGTGCTAGATGTAATTTTTCAAACCACAGGGAATTTACGTGTAATTACATCAAATCTCAAGGGAGGGGAATATAATTATCCCTTATTAATAGTATAGGTCATGGGAGAAGATTTTTTATTTTATTTTATCACAATATTGAGTTTGTAATATATGAGCCAGAATTAGTGACAAAAAAATGTGTATTATCACTTTTATATATAATCAGTAAGTATATATTTTAAGACTGTAATTGTAATTTATATTTGTCACTTTTTTAAAAATAAAAACTTACACAAACATCCCATATAGAAAATTATAAAATACCCCTCAAAGAATGTATTTATAATTCTATGAGAAGTAGAAAAATATTTGTGTAATTAAATTTAATTTTAGAGTGTCGCAACATAATTTATTCAATATATATATATATATATATATATATATATATATATATATATATATAGATAGATAATGACTTGGTTGTCACCTGGATGAGGGGATAGGATAGGCTCGGAAAACTACATGAAATTTGTAGCTGGGCGGGGTTGGCTGTGGACGTCTGCTGAGTTGGATATTCTATTCATCAGATCCATCCCTATGAACTTAATTTGGCATATTCATTGAATCGCATTTCTTAATTAGGTAAATTATATTTTACTATTCAAACTATGTTCGTTTTATATTTTGATATTTAATTTTTTTAATTTATCATCTTAATTTTATAAAATTTGCATTTTATCATATATAATCGATTTTTTGCTAATTCTTGTGCCAGAAAAAAACACATGTTGTGCATATGTGAAAAGTATCACATCACATAACCCTTAAGTATCACATGTGCACTGCATGTGATGTATTTTTAACAAAAACTTGTAAAAAAGTAATTATAAATAACAAAATACAAAATTTCGTAAAATTGAGATGGTTAGTTGACAAAAAGAAAAAAAAAATTTAGATGCCAAATTGTAAAAATGATAATAGTTTGGAGACTAAATGCAATTAACCCTTCTTAATTTAACATTACAAATATATATTATTGATAAAAAAAATAAATAATTATCACTAATTATACGGGGTAGAACATTTTATTTTATCACTATAATAAATTTTTGGCTAAATTCTCTTTTACCCCCTCTATTTTGTTTATTTAGCCAAAAAACCCCTATATTCTAAAAATAGGCAAAAAAACTCCCTCCTGTTTTCAATATTCCAACAAAAAAACTCCATTCTGTTACAAATTGATGGAAAGTGGGTTTCACGCGAGGGTGGTGCATCTGGTCGTCGATTTTAGAGATTTTTGTCAACATTTTAGTCTATTTTTAATTAAAATGCCCTTTATACGAGTATATAAGAGAGTAAAGCTTCTTAGCTTGTTTTGTGTGCATTTTTTTACTTGTTTTTAATTTGTTTTGAGTATTTTTTTTTATTTTCATCTCTCTAAAAAATTAAAATTTTTTTAAAAATATTTATTTAAAACTACAAAGACATTATATAAATTTTTAATATTTAATAATTTAAATTAAAAAATTAAATTACAATCACAATATACAATTTAAATATCTTAACAAATGTGGATATTAATGAAATATAAAGCTATACATTATCAACTAATTTAAACATTATATAATTAAAAAATATTAAACAAATTATATTTAAATTTATTACATTATAAGAATTATACATTATTATTTTTTATTTCAATTTTTTTAAAAAATACAAAAAAGATAAAAATATATTTCTTATACAAATTTATATACATTATTTTTTATTTCAAAATTTTTAAAAATATATTTATATCAAATATAGAATACAAAAAAAAAAAAAATAACATTATAAAATAATAAACTACATTTTAATTTTATAAATTAATTTAAATTATTATTTAAGTTAAATATTTTATTAATTTATATTATCTTTTATAAAAGACATTTGTATTTAGTATTATAAATATTTAAAAGAAAAAAATCTAATATATATATGAGATAAATTATTCAATAAATATTACAATTAGCTAATTTTTTTTTAATTAATCAAAAATATATTTAATCCTTAATTTATTAAAAATTAAGAAAAAAGAAAACGGAGGCGAAGGAGTGTCATGAGGACACGATCACAATGGTACTGGTCCGCCGTTGAAGGGAGAGAAGACGACGGATAAAATGAGCTCCAAATGGCTACAAGGAGCGAGCCACCTTGAGTGTGAGAAGTTGTCGGAGAGGTGACGATAGGGGATGGGTGGGGGTGCGTTCAAACCGCCAGAGGAAGGTGAGTCGAATGGTGGTGGTTTTCGGTGGTGGGTCGGGCTGTCGAGGGAGAATTGAGGCGGAGAATGAAGTGAGATTAGGGAAATTTCCGGCGGGGAAGGCAGCGGGGTTGGTGTTAGGGCGGGGGGGGGGTTCTTTTGTTTTTCTTTTTAAATTATATATACTAGTTGTCGTGGGCACGCCGTCTCTGCGTGCATATGATAAATAATATTTTATGTTTTAAAATATATTACGAATAAAAAAATATATATAAACATCATGATGTGTTCAAAAAACGCACGGGGTTCAAAAGATATGGGCTGTCGTTCAACGCTTGGGCCGCAGCGATTGCAAATCCTGAAGGGGGACCTGCAAAAAAAGAGTTAGCATTCCAACGCCCAAGTTAGTATTGGATCTTCGAGAATATGAAGATAGAAGTATACAAATGTGATATAAATGAAGATATGGTGAGTAATATAGGTGTAGAAGTGTATGAATACGTGTTAATGTGTTTGTAGAGTGCTTAGAGAGTGTTTAAAGAGTAAAAGATGTGTGAGAGACGTGAGGAGGACGTCTAGAGACTGAGAAAAGTATCAAGAATATCTATTGAAAGTGAATTGAAGGTTTGGTTTGGATCTCCCGGTAGGATAGAATGAATCTGTATTTGTAGGGAAGGGGATGCTCTTTCCCCTCCTGGCTGGAGTTTGCACGTTCCCTTTATTATCAGGAATAGTGGATAGGATTTGTTAGGATAAGGTCTGATTTGTCTTTATCTTTAGTTAAGTTTGCTGTTGAAGCTTATCTCCGAGTTGGGGAGTGTCTGCCTCCCAGATTCGGAGGAGGTTGTTAGAGTCTGTTAGGGTTTGGAGTCTTTCTCCAGTCTTGTGGGACTCCTCGTCTCCAGTGAGTCACAACCGCTAGGGGAGTCTTCCTAGGGCTGACATGGTCCAGTGTGGTTGCTGACACATGGACTGAAGAGATGCCACGTAGGATAGTGGGTTGCCACATGTGTGGGCCTTCTGGGCCGAATATTTTGTTAAGCTTTGATCATGGTACGAGTAGGGGGATGCTCTGTCCTCTCGGTCCGAGTAAGGGGATGTCCTGTCCTCTTGGGCCTCTTAGGATGTTATGGGCCTTTCGTTTCTTTCTTCTTTTTGGATGGCTTGAATTTCTTTGGGCCATCCTATTTTTATGCACATCAATAGCCCCTACTCTAATAAATGAAGATTTCGACACTTATTAGATCTGAACTTAGAGCCGAGGTCAAGAACCTTTTTTTTTTTAAATTCCAACAAAGAATGTTAGTAGCATAAACATGTTTAGAAACATAAGAGGTTACTTCATGCCTGTATGAAACAAGATTTTTTATGAGGTGCCCCCCCTATGGAGGAGGGTTTAACAGGTGCCTTTTGTGCCTACTTCATTGTAGGGCTTTATTTTGCTGCAAGAGAATGTTAGACAATAAAGAATATATATATATATATATATATATATATATATATATATATATATCATGAATGGATCTTGTATGGAGCAAAAATTATTATGCCTTCTCGGAGGAGTGCTTATTGAGGAGAATGTCTCCTTGGAACATAACTTAGGGACCTCGCCGGAGGAAGAATAAGGTATCCGCTGGAGACAGGGCTTAGATGCCTCCGTTGAGGAGGCTCAGGTGCTTGCACAGAACAGAGCTTACAAATCCCCTAGAGAAGTACCTAAGTGCCTACCTGAAGGAGGGGGTGCCTCCATAGAGAAGGGCTTCTGCACCTATGTGGAAGATAAGGCTTTTATGAGAAGTTTAAGAGGATATCTCCTTCGTGAAATTATTACAAGAAAACACATGTTAGTATGTCGAACGTGGTAAAATAAACTTTAAAGAATGTTAAATTATTAAAAATAATCTTTGAGGGAAACTTGTAATAAAAAATTATTCGTCGAGGGGGATGCCTGCCTGGGGGTAAGGCTTACTTTCTAAGGAGGATGCCCTCCTGCTATTCTAGGGGGACATCTTGCAGATTTTTCTGAGGAGGATGCCATCCTGCTTTTCCAAAGGGACATCTTGCAGATTTTTGTGAGGAGGTTAACCTCCTGTTTTTCAGGGTAACCCTAAAGACACGCCTTTGCAGGTTCAAGAGGTCCTGCTCAAGCTTTTCAATGTGCGCCATCCAGTCCTTGGGGGCACCTTCTGTGGGAGAGGGTGCTCCCACCTTCTCACTAAGGGGACGCCTTGTTGCGAAGGTCTCTGCATATTGAATAGTGGATTAGTAGAAACATTAGAATTAAGTAATGGTAATGGTGGGGCTGCTGAAGTAGGGCCTTTGAACGAAGGTAGTAAGCATCAGGGGGAGGTCCTCTAGTGGGAGGGGGACCATCCTCCTGGAGTAGGTGCTATCTCCGTTGTTTGGTAGATTCCATAGATCTCACGCCTTAGATCAATATTCCTACAGACGGTGACAATGATGAGTTCAAAAAATGCACGGGGTCCAAAGGATATGGACTATCGTTCAATGCTTGGGCCGAAGCAATTGCAAATGTTGAAGAGATGATCTGCAAAAAAGAAGTTAGTACTCTGACGCCCAAGTTAGTATTGGATCTTCGAGAATTTGAAGATAGAGAAGTATACAAATGTGATATAAATGAAGATATGGTGAGTAATATATGTGTAGAAGTGTATGAACTCGTGTTAATGTGTTTGTAGAGTGCTTAGAGAGTGTTTAAAGAGTAAAAGATGTATGAGAGACGTGAGGAGGACGTTTAGAGAGTGAGAAAAGTGTCAAAAATATCTCTTGAAAGTGAGTTGAAGGTGAGGTCAAGGTTTGGTCCAGATCTCCCGATAGGATAGAATGAACCTGTATTTATAGGGGAGGGGGATGCCCCTTCACCTCTCGAATGGAATCTGCACGTTTCCTTTATTATCAGGAATAGTGCATAGGATTTGCTAGGATAAGGCCTGATTTATCTTTATCTTTAGTTAAGTTTGCTGTTGAAACTTATCTCCGAGTTGGGGGATGCCTAGTTCCCAGATTCGGAAGAAGTTGTTGGAGTTTGTTAAGGTTTGGAGTCTTTCTCTAGTCTTGCGGGAATCCTCGTCTCTAGTGAGTCCCAGCCGCCAGGGGGAGTCCTCCTAGGGTTGACGTGGTCCAGCGTGGTTGCTGACACATGGGCTGATTAGATGCCACGTAGGATAGTGGGGTGCCACATGCGTGGACTTTCTGGGCCGTATATTTTGTTAAACTTTGATCATGGTACGAGTAGGGGGATGCCCTATACTCTCAGTCCGAGTAGGGGGATGTCCTGTCCTCTTGGGCTTCTTAGGATGTTACGGGCCTCTCGTTTCTTTTTTCTTTTTGGATCGCTTGAGCTTCTTTGGGCCAACCTATTTTTATGCACATCACATTATTTTCTTAAATGAAAAAAAAAAGAAAGAAAGAAAGCAACAAAAAAAAAAAAAAAGAATCAATTTAGGGGTATTATTTGTATAACGATAAAATTGGTGTTGCAGTGTCATAACCATCATTTGTGAGAGAAAAATACATTTTCTTTTTATATAGTATAGATAAAATAATATATACAATTAAAAATTATATACAAGGGCATAACGGTAAGATGGTGTAAAATTTTAACACCGTTACACTTTAGAAAAAAAAAAGGGAGTGTGTGCTGAATTAAAAAAATACATGAGAGTATTTACCTATTTTTTAAAATATATTTTTTTAATTCCAAATATGCTATTCATATAATAAATATAGATATGTTTTAAATTTCATTATGTAATATTTATTTCGTCTGTGTATATTAGAAATTTGGTGAGCTCAAAGAATAAGAAAAAAATTGAATAAAAACTTTTTAAATTATTTATTTATATATTTGGTAATAAAAATAAATTTTAGAAATTAAAACAAAAAATAATTGCACAAAGTCTCATTGCATACTAAATACTTCTTTGAAATGTTAAATTCATTATTAAAATTGCAGTCTATATTTTTTATTTTGTCATATATTTATATTTTTATAAATACTTATTAATTTATAAACTATATTTTAGCATATATTTAAAATATAGAATAAATAATAATATATGGTATATATTTTGTTATATAATTTTGTACTTGTAATAAATATTTGGTAAAATGCATATAAATATTTAACTAACTTGATATGATACTTAATAAAACATTTCAAAATTTAATTATTTATATGATATACTCTTATATTTTGATAACGGATTTAAATATTTTATATTGATACTAATTATATTGTAATATATTTAAAAATATATATAATTGTGTCATTTTAGCAATATATATATATATATATATATATATATATATAAATACATTCCCGAGCTATTGGGAAATAACTAATACCACGAGTCAGAGGAAAATGTCTAATTCCATTCTTGTGGGAATGAGCATTCCTAAGGTCCATAGAGGAAGGTTTTAGGAATTGATAGCCGAAAAACCCCTACTAGGGGTGGTAGATGAGACAAGCAGACTATTGAGATTCACGAGCCAGCTTGATTTGAAACTTGACTTAAGCTTGAGTTTTTCGAATATGAGTCGAGCCAACCCGAGCTCGAGCTCGAGCTCAAAATATCATACGGCTAGCGAGCATTTTTCATTTTTAATTTTTAATGGCAATCCGCCTTGCAATGAGAACCTGAGGACCCCTCAAGAGGGACGAGATAAGAAAATAAGGAAAGATAGACCAAATCAATATAACCTCCTGACCACCGGAGTGATTGGGGTCATATATGATGGATCTATGGGAAGCGACTCTACCTGAGTGGAGAAAGCAACAATCAACGTCATTGAGGACATCGCAAATGGCCCGTTCAATCTAGACGTGATGATGAGTGAAGAAGCAGAAGATAAACATAACATAGTTTTTGGTCATCAAGACTTGGGAGGAGACATTTGCGCCAATAATGACGCGGTAGTGATTTCTGCTACTGTATCAAACATCCGGGTCGACACGATCTTGGTAGATAGCAACAGCTCAATTGGCGTTGTTTCTACAAAGCTTTTCCATGGATGGGAATCGACAATGCCCAGTTGACGCAAATCAACACGCCAATAACAAGCTTTAGTAGCGATGTGGTGCAACCATTGGGAGAAGCAGAGCTACCTGTGTCTTTAGGCTCTCATACCTAAGACGAGCAACAAAAATGGTGAAAATCTGAATTCAAACTTTAAAATTGATTTTGTACCATTTCAGGTTTTAAACCTGAAAATCTTAAATCTTTAATTAGTCACATGAAAACCTAAAACCTTCAATTTTAAAAACCAAATTCAATTTCAAAAAGTAATCCACGAGAAATCAAATTTGAAATATGAAATTCAATTCAGTTTTAGTTATTTCAAAAAAATTATAAAATCTGAAACTTTGGTAACAAAATCAGAGTTTATTTTCTAATTGTTATAAAATAAACCCAAATGTATTTGCTGCAAACAATATATCCTGCGACTGAGACATTCACCCTAATCTCCATAATACTTCGAACGCTAATTTGGAATTGAACTTAATATAATGAGTTTATTATACTAATAAACTTCCTATATAGGATAAGAAAATATGAGTGTATAACGCTCACCTCACAACACCTTATATACTTATCAATTTCTATCATTGTCTCATCATTCTCCTTATGTAGGACAAATATTTCTTTATCATTTTCTCAACCTAACCTATGAATTTCATGTAAGTATTTTTTTTATTAAAATTAGTAGTAACCGCATGCGATCCTCGCGTATAAAAAATATATATATATATATATATATATATATTATAAGTAATGGAATTTTTACACGTCATTCAGGTAACTGTTGCAACTCTCCGTATATCTTATATGTCCAGTGTTCATAAATACTTCTTCAAAAGATGCAAATCAAAAATAAAAAATCGGCAAATGTTAAGATACATGTGAAATTTATGAATAGAAATCGAAATGCTTATATATATATATATATATATATATATTTTGGATAATCTATTGTTAATTAAAAAAAATTCTTTTTACTGTATCATATATTGATTCATTTTCTTTTTTTCCCCATAAGCAATGAAATAAAATAAAAAATGATAAAATCAATTTCTCAAGGATAGAATTTTGCGCAAAACAAATTGAATGCCTTTCAATTACATAATGTTTATTCAGACATATGCAATAAATTATTAATATTTATAAGAAAAGAAATAGAGAAAGAATTTAATTTTGTCGCTGTTGTTGCATTTGCCCTACTAATTTTGTATTAAATTATTCTATACCATTTTTTTTCTATCTATGTATTTAATCATTATATCCTCTTATACGTTTCTTAATAATCAGAGAAAGTGCTTTAATTGCAAAGAAGTGTAACAAAATTTGATAAGATTATATCGAAACAAAGGACTTAATTCTGTAGAAGTAGCAGAGCAAGAACAACAGAGCCTTGGGCATTCTTTTCTAATTATTATTCATTTTATTCGTAGTTCATTCAGGATTGCTTGATACTTTACAAATTCAATTCTTTTTTTTTTTTAATTTTCAATCAATAAAAATATATATGATTAATAAAAACTGTTAAAAATATTGTCTAATTAATATACTTAAATATATCCTTAATAAAATTTGAAGCTAGTGATTTAATATTTGAATAGTGTAATTAGTTGATTAAAGAGTAGTGTAATTAATATACTTGTGAGAGCGGGGGAGACGTGGTAGAGAAAGAGGGGTGGTGTGGGGGTATTTTTTATAGTTGAATAAATTGCTACGAGAACTACTTTGATATGCAAAATTTTTATTTTTGTCTTTTATAAATTAATAAATCCATTTTGCAAGACAAAAAGAATGAGTAGATTATACAAAAGTAAAGGACAAACTATGTAAAAAACACACAATAACTTCCACATTAAATACAAAAAAAAGTGTCATGAAAAACACTGTTGGGTCTAGCTGGAAGGGGGCAAAGTGAGAAGGCACGTGTTAGGGTATGATGCCTACAAGGTAGGAAAGCCGGATAGGGGAAGAGGTCGCCCGAACACGAAAGTTGGCAAATTCACAAAATTTCTTCACTTGGGTTGAAGACGTTTTATGTTTAAGATTAAATATTATGTGGTACAGGTTCTTTTTCCCTCATATTTAGCTAAAATATAAGCCATTGTTCGTTCTCACTGTCTTTGTTCTAATTAATGATTTACATTTCTTAAACAAATTAATAATCTCTCCAATATTTCCATCTGCTTTGACCTTCAGTCGTGTCCTTGAGTTGCTCTTGTTAACGAGTTAGCTCTTTCTTCGCCTCTTCAAGAGCAGCCTCCGATAGCTTCAACACCTTGTCATAAAACTCAAAGTGCTGATCAATAATTTTTGTCAAAGTAGCGATCTAGGAACACAAGGAAAAGGATTCATAATATTTAAGAGACTACACAAAAATTTACAAGAAACATAAAGAGGAAACTTACCCTAGCAGAGATGCTGCACAAAAGGCAAGTAACAATGCAATTAGCAATAGAGCTGAAACGCGCAACGGCATACTCACTCACAATGTTGCACAACTTCTCATATGCGAGATCAAAGACCGAGGTATCCCAAAATTAAGCAACTCCCTCATGATGATTAATCTCAAGGGAAAAAACCCCTTCACAATATTGTGTTACAAAGCATCAATAACATCAGATGCACAGGGCCTCTTGGAAGACCCAAGTGGCGAGACACGACCATCTTTGGCAGACCACTTTTGGCCATGATGCAAATCACAAGGGCGTAAGGGAAGGGGAGGTGACTGACGCCTCAGTTTTTTACCTCGATGTAGAGGAAGGACGGACTTGCAAGTCGCAGTCACGCTGCTAGAGCTCATGTTCAACCTTGAAATGCTGGATGTCCTATCGTGAAACTTTCTTCCCTGAACAAAAAAACCAAGACAAAAACAAGTAATGGAGAAAAGGATGGTCACAACATGCAACAACAATAGCATCAAGTTTGAGAACAAACAGACAAATAATAATAATAATAATAATAATAATAATAATAAATAATAATAAATAATAATAATAATAATAATAATAACAACAACAACAGACAAAATAAAGTTTTCACATCAATCGTTTGGTCGAATAAACCTGCTCCCATGAAAGACATACGAAAGATCATAGCTAGGATTAGGTGCCGAAGGTGTATCCCCCCAACCAGTCGCCAAACCTTAATCTAAGTCTATGACACAAAAAAAATTGTCCTTCTAAGGCCCTTTGGAAGACACACCCCCTTCCAACAATTTGCAACCATGTTTGGGATAAAAAACGGATACCATCGTCAACAAGTGCTGCCTCGATCTTATTTTCTAGCATCACATGTTTGAAGAGGATATTGAGGAAAAGGGGGAGGTTATCCCCACCCCCGATGGAAGAGGCCAAGTGCGCCTGCGGTTCCCTGAGATGCGCCCTGTCATCCATTAAGGGTTCGTTGAGGTCGGGAGTCTTCAGAATTCTCTCATTTAAAACAAAGAGTTGTTGGTTGTCTTCCTAATTGGAAAATAGAAGGATTTCATAGAGAGGGGAAAGTCAAGCTCCTTAAAACAATAGTAAAAGAGTTGAGAGTAAAATGGGTAATATGCAAATCAGAACGCATATGCTATCTATTCCAAGAGGACATGGAGGAAGAGAGAACCTAAGGAGAAAAATGTGAAAAAAATAGTAAAAAAACCAGGAGGTGGCCCCCTAATTTGTTCTCCCACTCCTTAGAGGTGGAACTCTAAATAAAAAAATGGATCAATCTTATTTTTTAAAAGGTTAAACTCTAAA
Source organism: Sesamum angolense (assembly GCA_034509725.1). Classification (NCBI taxonomy): domain Eukaryota; kingdom Viridiplantae; phylum Streptophyta; class Magnoliopsida; order Lamiales; family Pedaliaceae; genus Sesamum; species Sesamum angolense. Next base: position 12,881,815 of record JACGWL010000011.1, on the reverse strand, counting down.
CATAAGGTGCTATTACAGTTTTTAACATCCATAACGCAACAATGAAACCTAGACTGGAGGGCTACAAAAGACTCCAACTCAACATGCTGATTGAGGCAAGTTGCCGCCCGCCTTGATACCAACTCATCATCCTCAAGAAATTTTTTTGGCATCTCACCACATAACCTAATCGTGTACCTAATTGATCCCCATGTACCTTGACTTATAGAGACAGATCAAACACAAAGTCTTAAAAAGAACAAAAATGATATTAACGCGGGAAGAGAAAAAATAAAAGATACATTTCCTAGCCATGAGATACTTTGCAAAGGGAGACAAAGAACAAATTAATTTGCAGAGGTGAATTAGACAATTATAGTATCAAGAATATATAGGAGAAAATCACGGTCCTGGCAACACTCCCAGACAGGCCAAGCCCGCAGAGAAGTCCAAGATTGAGAATAATTTCGAAATATCCCAAAGGATGTTTAGAATTGTGGGGTGTTGATGGAAGAATTAAATCATATCAAATAAGGCAAGTACAATTATCTCAAAAAGAAAGGTCCAAAGTCAAACTTACCAAAAATTAACATGACACAACAAATTATGAAATAATCCTAGTCAACAAATCGCAACCATGTAATGGGGGCAAGCGAGGAAAAAGTATCCTTACCTACCCTAAATAGCATAAATTTCTACTAGCGTAAGTACCCCTCCACATTCTCTCGTTAGAGAAGACGTGGACAACTTGTGTCGAACTCTGGGATAAATGTGTGAATCGCATCCTGTTAATACAAATTTAGTTGATCTCATTTTTTTACGATATCAACAGCAAATATTTTGGCCATTCGATCAAGTGAATAATAATTAATTGTGGTTAAAATTATATGATCATAGTAGATAGTATTAATTTTTTAGATTGTTAAGCTGTAATAATTTATAAATAAGGAATAATCCACATTTTTCTTATAATATTTTGTCCAAATAATAAGGTTGCGACCTGAAAGTTTGAGTTTTGTGATGAATATGAATATTCAGTTTAGTTCTAAAAATTTATTTTATCTGTTTATTTCTATGGAATGTTTATTTAATCGATGTATTTAATATTCTATTTCACATAATATGTAACAGATTGATTATTTTTAATAAAATAAGGGTGATAGCAATTTATGTTTATGTGATATTGGAAATGAGCAAATTACTCCCTTATAATAAATAAATAGCAATTTATCTCTTGTGTTTTAAAAAATGATGCAATTTGCCTGTTGCCTAAGGGTTAGTTGCATTTTGTATTTCGTATTTTGATAACTATTTTTTTTTTTGTCAATTACCATCTCAACTTTACAAAATTTTGCATTTTGCCATTTATATAATAAATTTTTTCCACCAAATTTTTGTTAAAACTATTAGATGCATGTGACATGTGATATTTTTTATACATACACAACACGTGATGTTTTTCAGGCAACAAAATCAACAAAAAAACCCTCATATATGGCAAGGTGCAAATTTTGTATGGCTGAAATTGAAAATTTTTTCACAAAAAAAAGTTTAAAAATATTAAAGTGTAAAAGTGGGTATAATTCGAATGACAAAATATAATTTATACTAATATAAAAAGAAAAGGGGCTCCATACTCACAAACGGCGGTTAGTGACACCGTCGAACCAATTTTTTGTAAAGTCAAAAATGTCCTTTAGTAATAAGATAACTAACTCATTCCACTTTCCAAATTATTCATTAATTAATAAATTAGCTTTCTTTTCTTTCTTTTAATATCATGTATTATTTTTTTTGCTCTTATTTTATAATATTTTAAAATATAAAAATTATTTATTATATGCACGCAGAAACGGCGTACCATAACGGCTAGTTTATCCAAAAATCAAAAGTTTTAGAATGGGCTGCAGATAAATTTGATTTAAAGTTACTTCACTTTCAAATATTAATGTATTGGGCCATCCAATAATATTCACAATTGTGCAAGAAACAGTTTCAACTTCAAATAAATTTTCATTTTAATCCCTTAAATTCATTTTGAATTTTCATTTTTAAAATTTTTATTTAGAATAATTTTAATCCCTTAAATTCATTTCTTGACTTTTAACATTTTTAAACTTTAGTTTCTATCTTAGTTTGATCTCCCCTAAAATTTGGCATAATTACGAATACACTCTTGTTATTTAAAAAATTATCAGTAGCCCCCTTGATTTAATAGTCGTCTAACAATTAGTCCATTCTGTTAGTCTCTGTTAGGTTTCCATCCGTTTGTTGTGGTGAAGTGACCAAAATGCCTTGTGAACTTAAAAATTATAATTTTATTTTTTTTTAAAATAATTTTTTTATTGACTGAGTGGATACTTTATTTATAATTTTCCAAAATTTGTCATGCACTCAGATCGAATTTTTTTACAAATTTTTATTTTAAAAAAAAAAATACAACAAGGTCATTTAAGAATTATATAATTTCTTCAAATACCTCCATCTGAGAATTACATAATTTCATTAAATATCAAGGGGGTATTTGTAGTTTTTCAAACAATGATGAGATATTCATAATTATGCCAAATCTCAAGGAAATCGTTGTAATTTACCCCTATATTTTATAAAATTTATCTAGTCTGAAAATATAATAAAAAAATTTCTAAGTTGGTAATTTTTTTATTTTAAGAGTTAAAGATAACTCTAAAAAAATTAAATCTTAATAATATTTATTAAATGTTTGGATTTTTTGAATAAATTGTTGGTAGATTATACTCTTTAACAAGATTCTTTGGTAGATTAATATATATAAAATTCATTTTAGGAGGTATTCTAAATATATAGTTCCATTTTATAGAAAAGTTTTATAAAAACCTTTTAAAATGAATTTTATATATATTTAAAATCCAAAAAGTAGTCTAGTTAAAAGTACATTCAGCCAGCGTTTTCTTCAAACCGTAGTTGTTAATATTTAATAAATATTGTTAAGATTTAATTTTATTAGACTTTAACTCTTAATATTAAAAATCCAACTTAGATTTTTTAATTATATTTTTAAATTTGATAAGTTTTATAAATTTATTCATAATTTTGATTTTTTTTGTTACTTTTGAAAATAAAAACAAAAAAGATACTATTTATTTTAGGTTAAATAATATGTTATTATTATATTAAAAAAAGTAGGAAGTTTTTATTTTTTTCATACAAGATATTTACATCATATTCACCACATAAAAATATAAAAAAATATTTTCTCTCTAAAAAGGTATAATTTGATAATTTTATAAATTTAAGGGACTAAAGTAATAAAATCAAATTTTACATCACGAATTTTAAGTATTAATAGTTATAAAAATCAACATGTTAATCATCAAAAGCTTATATTATTTATAATTAATCAGATAACTAGTATTTACAATTAGAATATTTAAATTTTGGCCACTAGTTACCAAATTTTGTACAAAATATTTTTAATTTGCTCAATAGTTTGAGTGGTAAAACAGAATATGGTTAAATTCATGTTACACTTAGTACATTTTTTTTTAACTCAAATTGGATGTGTTCGAATTTGAATTAATTATATGGTAAGTACAATATATTTTGTGTAATTGATGTATAGTTTAGAAAAAGGGGTAAATTACATAAGACTCCCTTGTGTTTTTAGAAAAATAGCGAAACCCCAATGTTATGTTTATAGGCAAAAAAATTCTTGTATTATTTAAAAAAGCAGTAAAATACCCCCTATCCGTTAGAAATTAACGGAGAGTGCATTTCACACTTAAATGAGAGTAGGTTTCTTTTTAATACTTTTTGACATTATTTTATATTTATATATGTCTATTTTACCCTTTTGTTTGATATACAAAAGAAATTTAAATATATTTTAATAAATTATATATTATTGATTAGTTTATTTATTATTTAGTTTGATATATTTAATGAATTATATTTATTTTATAAAATATATTAATTAAATATTAAATACTTAAAATTGATATAATTTTCAATTAAATTTTAATTAAGAAATCATAATAAAAAATTTAATATACCAAGTTTAATTTTTATATGAATATAAATAAAAGTCAATAAAAACAAATATATTAATAAAAAAATCAAATTATTATTTAATTTAAATATATTTAATAAATTATATTATTTATAAATAATATATAATTACAATTACCATATTTTTAAAAAATTAATAGTTTTTTATTATTTTTGAATTTTAAAAAATTAAATTATTTTTACTTATTTTTCAAAAAACAAAAATTTTAAATTCAGATTTTTTAATATTGTATATATTTATAAACAAAATTTATATAAAATAAAAAAGTTAAAAAGGGGGGGAAGACGACTATCGTCTTCCCCACTTCCAGCCAACCCCTCGGCTCCCCCCCTCCTCGCCATGGATTTGGGCGATGAGGGTCGCCCAGATCGACGGGCGACGGCGAGTCTTCTCTGGGAGTCGCCACCGTTTAACATATATATTATGTATAACAATATATAAAAATTATAAATGGACATGTATATATAACTATATGTATATATAATACAAAATATACATTTAAAATAATTTAAAATTTGGACATTTCGTTTTTATTTAGTGAAGATCAATGGCTATCATTACAAAGGTATAATGGTCAATTCTTTAAAAAAATTAACGCCGTTAACCCTAATAAATGAAGGGGAAGAATATGCATTATTTTAAAAAAATAATGCGGTTTTTTTACTTATAAATTAAAACACATGGGAATTTTATACAATTTATCCTAGAAAAAGTGACCATTAATAGCATAAAAACTATATTACGCTTATTTTATAATTAATTTGATTTGATCAAACTTCCTTTCTTTGAAAATTTTCCACTTAGTACTTTATGTATTAAGTGCATGAATTTGTGTATGAAAATGGAATGCTAGTAGTTGGGTTAGGTGAGTGCTCGATTTTGAATAAAAACAGTGTTGGAGGAGATGATAATTGATGCATGTTGGCTTAAATTTGGAAGAAGCTTTCACATGCATGCAAACATACGGTGGTCACGGGTTTTGGAGCTTTTTGCTTTTTATTAATATTTTTTCTTTTGAAATTATTTATTTTTATCTTAAATCTTGTTTTTTCTTTTTATTATATTTCAAAATTATGTTCATTTCCGTTATTTAAATATAAATCGATTACATAAATATGTACCATCAAAACTTTAGTAAAAGAATTAATTGTTTATACTTATTTAGTATTTTTACACACTCATAGAATGTGCCGTGTACTATATATGTCTTCGTATTTTTAGACACGCGTTTTCCTTAATTAATGATGGGTGATGGTGATGGTGATGGTGATGGTGGTGGTGATGACGGTGGCAAACAGAGACGTCAATACTAGTTTGCGATAACAAATTGATAGTAACGTGCTTGGTCAAATTTTTTTGAATAATTATATTGTGATAGAATTAAAATTATTTTCATTTAAAATATTTTGTTTATGATAATTTTAAGGTTGTAACGTAATATTTAAAATTTATATTATCTTTCATTGTAGTGTTAATATTTAACAACTGTGGTTATTTATTGAAAAATTAAGAGAGTTTAATGACCTGATTTTTCTCTACAAACTAAGATTCAAAGGCTTAATTTTCTTTTGCCCAAAAAAAAAAAATGAATTTATCTTGAAATTTGGTATCAAAGGCCCCAAGAATTTGATGTTAGGGAAGACGTGGAACCTTCACAATTGCAATACTTTCTTTTAGTTTAGAGCTTTGAATTTGATTTGCTTTGTGTTTTTTTTTCCTTGAGTTGATGTCTTCTTATGTCTCTTCACTTGTTTTGTTACGTTGAATTTATTAGAAAACGTTCCTATTTATAATTGTAGGGTGAAAGCTCTGACCATAATTATTTGATTAAATGGCGTGATTTCATTATTCACTTTTCATGATGCAGTCGACATATATATAAGATGTGGTTTAGAATTATTAAATCATTGATATTTACTTTATTATTGACTTGGAGTTTCTTTCCTTTTTGATTTGGTAGTATTTGATGTAATTGGGATGGCAGGGGTTTCCAGGGTTAGTACTCGTCAGAGCACAATTGATTTCGAATATGGAACGTAGGTTGTATGGAGTCATCTTTCAATTAGCAGGCTAGAAGCAGAGACCTACGCCGTAACATTGTAGCCTTCTCATGACACCCAGATTCTGATATGGACTTTAATTCGAGACTCAATTGGTATTTATTTTTTAATTGATAATTTATTCTTTTTTTTTTTTACCAATTATTTCTTTTTCTAAAAAAATCTTTTGACTGATTGCTAGTATGATCCAGTAACTCGTAACTATATATGTGTAAATCGCATTTTTTGTTTCATACATCACAATACTTTTTAATTTAATCCTATTTTTATGATTTTATCACGTTACATTCCATAAGTTGGAAAATTTTCTATTAAACCCGTAAAAGATTGTAAATAAATGGAGTTGAGCTGAACACAATATTATTAATATGATTCGATCTTTTGATAGATCAACTTGAAATTAATTGCAGTAAACTTAAGAAATATTAGAATAATTAAATTCGAATGGGTTCTATTTGAGTTGCATACAAGATTTTAGTACTTTATACCTAATTATTGATTTAAAAAAAAAATGAATCGAATTTGAGTCAAATTTTAAATTGTATAAAAGAAAATTTAGTTATTATACTGATTAAGTAATTAATATACGATTAATTTAAATAATGTACGCGCCTTCTCAAATTAAATTACCTTCTTCCCTCTCTCTTCTATAATTACAAAAATGTTAATTATTTCTATATTTGCTGAGTTACAAAATCAGATGAAATTATAAATTAATTATTTTTCCAGACATCCACTTAAGAATTACAAATCAATATTTTTGGTTGAATATTGTGGTCGTTAATTATTTCCCATTTTCCTTTTCCTATTTCTGGATTTATTTTATTTTATTTTGTTTCATAAGTTATATTCATGAAATTGAAATGTTTGACACTTGTGAGTTAGCTAATTAACATTTGTTCTATATTTTTTTATTTTGGTTTTGATTTATATGTATAATAATGGGTAGATTACGTTCACATGTTCTGAGATTATGCCAAAATATACTAATAGTCCTTACATTTTTCTTAAATTACAACTACACCCACTAAGGTTATGATTGTAATTACAACTACACCCCTATTCAAATACTAAATTTACGCAAACACCCTCTAAAAAACTTTACACTAATACCCCTTAAGTGGTGTAGCTACAATTTTAGGAAATACAGAGAATTGTATAATTTAGCTTAACATAAGGGAGTGTGTAATTTATTCAATAATAATAGAAACATATACAAGATTAATTCAGATATAACTATGACAAATAAAATTTCATGTTCAATTGAATTATGACAAGGATAAAATAATATATTAACTATCAATTATATCTCTTTTTTCTTAATATTTTGAAATTTACTAAATTAATTTACTAAAGTAACCGCCCCACGATGAGCCGTTAACCAAGAGGTGGGCGCGTGGGGGGACTGCAAACCAACCACGCGCCTGTAGCCCTAATCATAACTGCCCTAAGACGGTCATTTCAAAATCAAAGTTGGGATCAAATCTATGCGGAAAAAGGAGGAAACATAAGAAGAGAGGATGAGACTCAGGCTCAAAGACACCTGGTAAGTTGTAGAACCCAAGAGAGAAGATGTACTAAGCTTACTCTAAGAAAATGTTCGGATGAGCCCGCCTTTCTTTAGAGTATGGGGACTTGATGATATGTGTATATTTAAAACGGCCCAGACAAAGGTGATGGCCCAGGCAAAGAAGACAGCCCAAATAAAAAGGATAGCCCAAATAAGGAGGATTGTCAAACCCATTGATTACTACCAAGCCCTGCACGGAAAATGCCAGCCCAACAACCATAAATGGATCGAGGAGTGAACGGGTATGAAGCCCAGGAACGCAACCGGCCTAGGCGACCATTTCAGCCCAAGTGACACATGACCAGTACAACAGAATTAGGGCAAGGATGTCTCAGCACAAGAGTCCTAAGTTAATCAGACTCCTAGTTAACCCGGACTCTTATCCTAACTAACACACCCCCAAAATCCGAAAGTTCTAGATATTCCTCTTCAGCCTAGGACTCTCCGCAATAAATACGAGGTCCACTCCTTGGATCGGGGCCTCTTCCAAATTCTTTAGATTTCGGCTCTTGTTTCCACCTCATATTGAATTCTAGCATTCCAATAGCAATCATTCATAGCTTATATTATTTTTACGCATCACCTTTTCTATTTGAATTGATTACTGACTTGGGTGTCGGAGTGGTAACATAATTTTTATAGGTCCCCTCTATCGAATTTGTATTATTTCGTGGCCCAAGTATTTGGATCAATCCAACAAACTTGTGCGTTTTCAGACACATCATAATATATTCGTGTGTTACATATTATTTGCAATTGGGCACACTTTATATGTGGACAAAATATATAAAAAAATATATAACGTACTTTATAATAATGATAATGTTTGTGAAAGAAAAAAATATATAGTAGAAAAATCTTTCTATATATATAGTACAAAAATCTTTCTATAAAAAAACTGCTATAATATTTATTTTATAGGACTCAATGTGCTAAACTTGTAAACTATGAGACCAAAAGTACAACACGCCTTATCGTATGGAACTAATTGTGCAATTTCCCCTATATATATATTTAAAGGGATAATTACACTCATCTCCTATAAGGTTTGGTGTAATTACACATAGATCCCCTATAGTTTGAAAAATTACATTTAGCACCCATGAGGTTTGCTTTCATTTAACAAATAAATCCCTCTGATGTGCATGAAAATAAATTGACCCAAAGAGGCCCAAGTGGCCCAAAAAAAAAAAAAGAATTCGAAGGCCCATGATCGCCACCGGGAGGCCCAGGACATCCCACGCCCATAACAATCACAGGACGCCAAGGATGACTCAGTCCACAGTCCAATTAAGCAGGCCCAGACAACCCAAGAAGCTCAGGAAAAGGAAAGGAGACCTGGGACATCCCCGAACTCTAGGCCTAGGACATGCCCCGAACTCGAGGCTTGGGACATCCCCTGACTCGAATCATCATTAAGGCCCACTAAAACAAGCAGCCCAAAGGGCCCACACACGTGGTAGCCCACTCTCCCATGTGGCACCTCATCAACCCAGGTGTCAGCAGCCACCTCGAACCACATCAGCCCTAGAATGACAAAACAGGTAAGAAAAGACTCCTTGGAAACTAGGACTCCTTGGCGGCTAAGGCTCCCTCGACTGAAGAAATACTTCTACTCCTAGCTATAGATAAGGACGACTTCTCCGTTATCTTAACTATCCCAACCAACTTTCCCAAGAATCTCGAAAGGGATAGATCCCTATTAGATGAGGACACTCCGTCTATAAATATAAACCTGGTCTCTCGAGGCTAAGGACGCACACTATCTGATACTTTTCCTCACATACCCGAGTACTCTGAAAAAGACACTCTTCACACCTTTCTCACGCCCCTCACTCTCTAAACTATATTTTAAGCTCTTTCCAAGCATATTATCAAGTGTTCTTACACTATTTACCAATCTTATTCACTATATCATGATTTTCCATCACATTCACTTACTTTTTTACTTTAATTCATCTCAAATCCATACTAACTTGGGCGTCGGAGTGCTAACTCCCCTTTTTGCAGGTCCATTCTTCAAGATTTGCATTCACTTCGGCCCAAGTCTTGAACAATTGTCCAAATCCATTGGACCCGTGCGTTTTTTGCACGCATCACCCTCCGTTAGTCAAAATTCACCAAATTAACTGATATTATCAAAAAAAATAAGAAAAAAATCTATATTAACCTTTAATTGACTTATTACTGATTTATTATAGGTCAAATAAATCTTTTTATGACTAAATTATTCTCATACATCTTCACGCGTTAACGTATCTGAGGACGTATATCTTCACCGTTATAAGAGTAATTTAGTTCGAAAAAAATATTAACATGAAATAAGTCAATCAATGATTAATATAAATTTTTTTCTAATTTTGTTTTGTTAATATCAGTCAATTCGATGAATTTTGACTAACAGAGGGACTTATTGTTATATATAGGCAAACCTCAAGGGTGCTGGGTGTAATTTTTAAACCACAAGGTGTCTACGTGTAATTACACCAACCTTAGGGGAAGGAGTGTAATTATCCCTATTAAAAAATATGAAATTTCTCATTTGACTCAATTTTTAGCTGGTAATTATTTTATATAACCCAAACTCTCGCTTTCTCTCCATTCTCCTACTTTTTCTTCTTCCTTGGACTCTTTCCTTGAATTTTTTATTTTTTCTTCACTATTTATTTAATTTGTCTATAATTTAATATTGTAGGCTACATACCTAGTACGTGGCTATTAAATTTTTTTACTGGTGGAAAAATTAACACATTTTTCAGCTTGGGATCACTTTTTGGGGAGAATACAACTACATTTGAGGGGCCAGAAAAAATAATTTTTTCAAAGAAATTAACGCAAAGAAAGGGGGAATTTCACTATTCTCTCTCAAAAATCAAATCACACCTTTCCCATATTTTTTTAAGTTAAAATTAAGTAGAAATAACATAAAAAAATCATGTCTTTTACAAGTGAATCAAGTAGACCAAGTGGAGCATTTATAAATTACTGCAGGAAGAGTGACCGATTAACCTCCAACAAAAAATATTTAATGGCCACGTGATGGAATTGAAAGCAAAACAAATTTAATTCATGAGATAAAAAATACTATTTTTCCTCAAATGAATTGTTTTAAGTTTAAAAATATTTAGGGATAATTACATTTACACCCTCATCTATTGTCATTTTACACAAATCATCTATGTCTTTTTAAAAATTATAGAAACCACCTCTGACAGCCTTTAAAACTCCAAAATTTCCCTGATGACTTAGCCAAACTTTAATTTAATTTTTTAATAATAAAAATGCCCTCAAGGGTGTTTTATAATTATCAAAAGGTAGAGGGGGTGTCAAAGTAATGTTTATGAGGATGAATAATATGACCCCATATATTTTTTATTATTATTTATATTAATTTTTAATTTAAATTATTTTATTAATTTTTTTTATTGAATCAATATATAAATTTACACCTCTTAACATAAAATATTAAATTATTTAATTAATATATTAATAAAAATTAGTTAGCTTATAAATTCAAATTAAAAAATTATCACACTTGCATAAATTATTTTAAATTCTTAAAATCAAAAAATTATTTATTCTCTATTTTTATTTATAATTAAATTTTACAAAAGTTAACAAATTATAATTCAAAATAAATTAGCCAATTTATATAAATTATATTAAAATTAGTAAAATAAATAATTTATTTATGAAAAAATATATTAAATTACTAAATTATTCTTTTTAAAAATTATTCCGTTTTCTCAATCTATCTCCATGCCCATCCTCAACTGTCGCCTGTGCCCTCATTCCCACCGCTCCATTAAGGCCTACGGTCTCGCCCCACTTGCACCCAACCTTTCACCCTCCTTCGACGTCGTTGGTCATCAAAATATGTGTGTATAAATATAAAATATATACATATAACTATGTCCAATTATATGCATATTTATATAATATAAACATATATGTATAATTTATTAATTTTAATAAAATTTAGTTATAAACAGAAATATAGAATAAATCTTTTAATTTTAAGAACTTAAAATAATTTATGCAAGTGTGATAATTTTTTAATTTGAATTTATAAGCTAGTAACTAATTTTTATTAATATATTAATTAAAATTTTAATATTTCAATTATAAGAAGTAAATTTATATACAGATTCAATAAAAAAAATTAATAAATAATTTAAATTTAAATTAAAAGTTAGTTTAAATAATAATAAAAAAATATATATGGTCATAGTTTTCATTCCCATAAACATTACTTTGACACCCTCTCTACCTTTTGGTAATTACAAAACACCCCTGGGGCATTTATGTTATTAAAAAATTAAATTAAAATTTGACTAAATCAATAGAGGTATTTTGAGATTTTAAAGACTGATAAAGAATGGTTTTTATAATTTTTAAAAATAAGAATAATTTGTGTAAATGATAATAAATAAGGAGTGTATATCCCGAATATTTATGAAGGTAACAGCATTAAATATGGCCAACACCCAAAGAGTAAAAGCAATTGGAGTGTTTGAAGAAAGTACATACTCCCATTTAAATGCTATTTGGTCATGTGCAGCGTTTTGTACTTCTTCATATTTGCTTATTGTGTGGACCCAAGCTGGGGTCCTATGTTTCACCAAAAGAGAAAAAGTTTGAATTGACATGTGTTGGAGATATTAAATATTTATGATTCTCTTTTTTTTAATCTTAAATGATTATGTAGCAAATCTGAGATTAGATTAGAGGTTAATTAGTAGAGCATCAAGAAAACAATTATGTATTATAAGTACGGATTTTGATATTAAGTGTTGGGATGTCTCATCTATTGTGATTATATTTAGTGGCAAGAAAGTTTATGAGCCAACATGTTATATGGTGATTTTGTTCTATGCCTCATTGTAAAATGAAAAGAAAGAGAGAAAAACATGGAGAAAAAAAAAATGAAAATGCAAAAAAAAAAAAAAAAAAAAAAAAAAAAAAAGGAAGGCAAGAAAAAAACGAAGGAAAAGAGCATTCTCTCTCTAAAATATAGTTCAAGCATCAAGCCATGCAGCATAGAGCATGAGATAAATCAATTTTGAAAAGCTTGAATTCGTACGTCTACGTATACTTGGTGCTCTAATTTAGTTTTTTGGATTTTTATCTCATTTTTTCTAATATTTCCTACTCCTAAACCAAAACCCCATTACAATCAAAATTTAAGACTTCTTGATTCAAGTGTGTGCATATCTATAAGTGGTGGAGATTTTGGTGTATAATCAAGCTTATAGTGAAGCATTTTCATAAAAAGCATTTGAGCAAAACATTTGGCCAAAACACTTGAGAGTTTGGGAGGAATGAGAGAAATGTCCACTATTTTTCCGTGCTTAATTTTTGAAAAATTCGTCTTGAAAATCTTTGCTTGGCTACTTTAGTCTGCGACTCATGAAGCTTGGAGTGAAATTCTTGCACCTCTTGATCCTTATTTCTTTGCATCAAGGATGAGTAAATGATTAAGTATGGTGATATTTGATAGGAGTGCATTTTATGTTAATTTCAAGTGAATTATTGCTTTCCTTTCATAGCCTAAATGCTCCTAATTAAGTGTCATATTGCAACATTTATTCATTATGAAGTAATAGAAAAAAAATAGAGAAATAAGCAAAAAACCAAACTTTGCACAGATTAGGCGTGCCTACGCCTAACCTGCGGGAACATAGTTGCAAACTCAAGACTCGATTTTGGAAGGAGTTGAAGCTAATTTGGAATATCTTTCGATGATTGTAAGCTATATTTGCTGGAGGAACTTCATTAGGATTGTATTTTTATTTCTTTTAGTCTTTTAGTATTATTTGGAAACTACATTCTTAGTCCTATTAGAATTAGGTAACTAGTTAGTGTATGTATTAGGGTTGCTCACGGTGCGGTTTTGATTTTTTTATAGCTAGTTTCAAATTGCATTGCTCTTGGCGGTATTATGAAATAATTTTTTAAATTGTCACTTTCAAAACCAAAATCAAAGATGCGGTCTCGGGCTGTTGGTTGTTTGAAATACTTATAACAAAAAATAAAATATTGAAACTAACAAAAATCATAAATGAAATAAGTATTTTTACGTAGCCAGCAAAAAATATAAATTTATAAGTAATAGAATATATTGAATACTATGTCTATATAAATATAAACCTCACAAATAGATATAAAAAAAACTATAAGTTAATTGTTAGAACTTGTCAGTTTAAAAAAAATATAAGAGATTATAAATAGATATTAAAATACTAAACGTTGTGGCACGCCGTTCCTGCGTGCATATTATAAATAATTTTTTATATTTATATTAGTATAGATATATTATAAATAAGAGCAAATAAACAAATCAATACATGACATTAAAAAGAAAAGAAAATAAAACTAATTTATTAGTTAATGAATAATTTAGAAAGTGGAATGAATTAGTTATCTTATTTGTTGAAGGGCATTTTTGACTTTATAAAAAATTAGTGCGACGGTGTTACTAACCGCCGTTTGTGAGTATGTAACCTCTTTTCTTTTTATATTAGTATAGATAACATAAAAATTTATATTTTTCATTTTAAATAATTATTGTTTTAAAAAATTATTAAAACTTACTAAATTGTTGATTAAGCTTGTTGATCTCATATATATATATATATATATATATATATATAATAAAATAATAATAATAATAATTAAAATTGTTCAACCATTATCATTATTATTATTATAATGAACTCTAGATTAATTCATAGGAATCACCAAATTTTGACATAAATTCATAAATAATAAAATAGATTGCATAATGCATTTTATGTATCTTGATATAAATATAAAAATCACAAATAGATATAAAAGATCGTAAGTTAATTGTTAGGACTTGTCAATTTAAAAAAGTATAAGAGATTGCTAATAGATATTAAAACATAACATAAAATTTATATGTGTCATATTAAATAATTCTTTTAAAAAATATTAGAATTTACTAAGTTGTTGATTAAGCTTGTCTTTGTATAAAGATTAAATGTATAAATAAAAGTGCCATAGTTTATTATTATCTAAAGTAAAATATATGATATTGATTAATAATTATAATATATGGTCAATTTTGATTACAAAGGATGAAAAATGAATGAAAAATTAAAAAAAAATCAACAAATGGGCTTAAGAATTTATAAACAATTTTGTTGTATAAAGTCCAAATTTGAATTTTACAAAAATGGGCTTATAATATGAATCTTTGATAATATATGAATTTTGGGGTAATATAATTTGAATACACAATTCTTCTACAAAATTAATTATTTTATCAAATTATTATATATATATATATATATATAATTTAAAAAATTAATTATATATGTATCGGTGCGGTGTGATTTTTTTTAAACTATAAATTAAAACCAAACCAATAGTGTGGTTCGATTTTATTCTAAATTTTAGAATTGCGGTTTGAAAAATAAATCATAAAAAAAGGTTCAATTTCATTCGATTAGGACGGTTTGAATATTTTTTTTATCACCCCTAGTATATATGTGTGTGTGTGTGTGTGTGTGTGTGTGTGTGTGTGTGATGCAGTTCACGTTGTAGAGAACTTTTGATCTATGGATCTTTTATTCTCTGCATTTTTTTTGTAAGAATTCTCTTTTTTTCTTCTATTTGTTCTCTCTTTAGCATGTTAGGCTAGTTCTTTTAATTTCGGTTAAAGACTTGGTGAATGTTCAATTCCACGAGTTGAGAGATCTAATTTATACTCATATGGATATTTTTGTTGTTTTCTGTGATTTTATTACAAATAATCTGATTTATAAATGATATGTACCGTTATTCTTTATCAAGAATATTTGCCTAGCCAATTGAATTTACAAATCTGTAATTGTTTGTCTAATTCAGTAACTAGTGGCAACACGACATATTGACAATGTAGAAGTTTTCAATTTTGTTGTGGGAAATGCACAATCTAACTTAAATAAATTCTCGTAGGACTTTATTGTTTGTTTGTTAGAATTAGGTCTTTCTAGTTATTAATGTTGTCGGTATATTAAATTTTGAATACGTTCCCAAAGTTGTATACTGATTAGGATTTTAGTCAACGGACGTTCCTTAACTATCAACAAAGTAAGAAAATATAAGTTTGTTAGGTCGTATGAATGATCATAATCAATTTATCTATCATGAATGATTGTAACCTTTGCATCTACGATCATCAATGGAATTGAGGATGATTCTGTCTTTAACTGAAATATTTTTCTCATATTATCCTCTTTTTAAGTGCTTTCATCCATTTAGTTTGAGACTAAGATTTTAATCAAAACCCCACCCTTTTTACTTCTACTTTAAAAAGAAATTAATTTAAAACCAATTTTGTGTATTCAGCCTATTCACTATTTCACAAGTTTTAAAAAAAAAAATATTTTTGGTGGATGATATCTTCAGTTCATGCGAAATAAAAAAAAAAAAATATGAAAAAGTTCCGATTTGTAAGAGTCATAAGATTGCAAAAAGATCAAACTATTCAATATTTGGTTAAAAAAAATCGATAAAAGCTATTTTTGAACTCAAATAGTTAGACTTTTAAACAAACCAAGTTTTAACAAAAAAAAAAAAAAAACCACTTGATAAATTTTTAAAATTGGCTCGATAATATATTTAAAAATATTAAATTTCTCGTTTGACTCAATTTTAGATGGTAATTATATATCCCAACTCTCGCTTTCTCTCCATTCTCCTACTTTTCTTCTTCCTCCTACTCTTTTCTCGAAATTTGTTATTTTTTCTTCACTAATTATTTAATTTGTCTATAGTTTAATGTTGTAGACTATGTGCCTAGTACGTGGCTATTAAATTTTTTTACTGGAGGAAAAATTAGCGCATTTTTCAGCTTGAGATCATTTTTTATGGAAAATACAACTACATTTGAGGGGCCGGAGGAAAAAATAAATTTTTAAGGAAATTAGTGCAAAGAAAGAAAAAATTTTCTCTTCTCTCACAAGAATTAAGTCACATATTTCCCATGTTTTCGTGAGTTAAAACTAAGTAGAAATAACCCAAAGAATCATGTCTTTTACAAATGAATCAAGTGGGCCAAGTGAAGCATTTAATTATATGTTACTGTGGGAAGAATAATCGATTAATCTCCAACCAAAAATACTTAGCGACCACGTGATGGAACTAAAAGTAAAACAAATTTACTTCATGAGATGAAAAATATTATTTTCCCTCAAATGAATTGTTTTAACTTTTAAGTTTAAAAATATTTATGAAGGTAACAGCATTAAATATGGCCAACACCCAAAGAGTAAAAGCAATTGGAGTGTTTGGAGAAAGTACATAGTCCCATTTAAATGCTATTTGGTCATGTGCAGCGTTTTGTACTTCTTCATATTTGCTTATTGTGTGGACCCAAGCTAGGGTCCTATGTTTCACCAAAAGAGAAAAAGTTTGCATATGTGTTTGAGATATTAAATATTTATGATTTTTATTTTAATAGTTTAAGCTTTGAGAGGGAATGGTCATATAACAATATCATAGTCTGATTATAAGAAGAGATTTTAAATTCAATTTTATGTTATTCATTTAAAAAAGAAAGATTTACATGCAGAATTTGTTCGTGAAAAGGTGTTTAAAATATTAAATATTAGGGATAAAATTATATTTAAATCCTCTTACTTATGATTCTTTTACACAAACCTTTTGTATAATCACAAAAACGACCATAACAGCCAAAAAGTAGGGATAGTTTGTGTAAATAATGACGTTATCTTTTTTTTTTTTTTTTTTTGGGGGGGGGGGAGGGGTATGTAAGTGTAATGCTTAAAAAAGTACGGGTGCTTTGTATAAATGATGTTTATATTTTTTATAGGCGTATGTGCAATTATATAAAAAACATTGGTGATTTGTATAAAAATACCATAAATCAGGATGTGTAAATATAATTATCCTAAAATATTAAATAATTCACCTTTTAATTTTTAAATAGAGTGATCGTTTTAACAATATATTTTACTAACATAATACAAAAACTAGCATCACATATCTATGTATAGTTCGGTTAAATTGGCCAAATATTGAATAAATTATTTTTTTCGGCTTTAAAAAAAATAGTTCAATCAACTTTATATTTATAAGACAAATAGAGGATCACCAATCGATGCGGTGCAGTCCTTAAGCTTTTACATGGCCGAACCAACTATACAGATTTGAATCCTTTCTAAGGCGTTTAGTAACGTAGGTTCAGCCTTTTGTGTTCGTTCTTGGTTAGATTTTTGGGTAAATTACATCTGCCTCCCCTGAGGTTTGGCATAATTATAAATACCCCCTCATTGTTTGAAAAATTACAAATACCCCCCTAATGTTTGATAAAATTATGTAATCTTTGGATGGAGGCATATAAATGTCAACTTTGCCCTTACAGTATTTTTTATTTTTAAAAAAAATTAAAATTCTTATAAAAATATTGAATGGGATGGATGAAAAAAATTAAAAATCATAAAAACAATTATCACCTTAGTCGATAAAAAAAATATTTTTTTTTAAAAAAAATAAATAAAATTAAAATTTTAATTCATAAGGGTATTTTGGTCAGTTCATTAAAAAAATACATAGATTGGGGTAATTGTTAGACGGTCGTTTAAAATTAGGTGGCTATTTTATAATTTCTCAAACAACGAGGGGTATTGTAATTTATGCCAAACCTCAGGGAGTAGATGTAATTTACCCTAGATTTTTATTGGGATGAATTTAAATTATCTCCCAGATATATTGAAAAAGGACATAAAAAAAATTCTTAAAAAAAAAGGGGCAAAGAGCCTCCGCAACCTTCTAATAAGGAAGCATATTACTCCTCCTTCCACTGGGCAGTATAGTTTACTCACTCATTTTGCAATTTGTTTATCTATTTTAGTTTGTAATTGGTCACTTTTATCCCTAATTACTAAATAAATTGCACATGTTTATGTAGAAACTACATAGATTCCATAGAAGAAAACCTCCAAAAGAAGAGAGAAGCATGCTCCAATATAAAGAAAGAGAAAGTGATAATATTTTTAGTTTTTAGATTTAGTAATTAAGGCTAAAAATGACCATTTACTAATCAAAATTGCTAAACCAGTTGCAAAAATGGGCGAGTAAACTTCACTACCCGGCGAAGAGGGGTAATATGCTTCCTTATTAAAAGGTTGGGGAGGCTCCTTGCCATTTTTTTAGCATTTTTTTTTTTCCTTTTTTCAATATTTCAGGGGGTAATTTGAATTTATCCTGATTTTGTTCTTGGCGACATCAAATCAGCTATAAGAACCTGCATGGCACAATTCTCCTGCCGAATCTGTGAGGTGCCACTCATATTTTCTTATTTGCCACCTTCGCTCATTTTCGATTATATATAGTTTAAATATAGATATAAATTCCATATAAATGTGGCCGACCACGTACAAGTTGTAGGGTTTTAGGCATCATCATGAAGACAAGGGTGTCTTGTTGAGATAATTGAATGCATTAAAACCCTCAACTAACGGCAACCCCCTTGCCATTTCATAGACAATCTCATGCGATGGCAACTGGGGATTTATGCCTGTTTGGGATGCACAAGGAAATCAATTCTGCTCACCCCAAAATATCGTGCAAACTTATCTATGAAACAAACATGGTACATGGATTTGACGTATTACTTTTCTTGTTGTACCTCACATGACTACTAATTAAAATGGACCTCTTTCTAGTGTGTAATAATTTGAAACTTAAATAATTAAAATATTGAGTACTAATACTATGATGTTTTTTATGGGTACGCGAAATCTCATCCAATAGTTGGTACCAACCTATTTTCCGAATTTAGGGTCGGATACGTAATCTTCATAAATAATTGATGTCCTATTTTAAAGTATAGGTAAGTAAGGTCCACGATCAAGATATATATGGATCTTGTCATACTCACAACCATCGCAATTAAAGTACCTCATTCTAGCAAACCAAAGTTTATTTATTTATTTATTGTACTTTTTGAGGAAATCACATTGATTGAGGAAAAATACAGTACTTCTTGAAGAGGTGTCGGTGCAATTTACTTCAAGGATTGTTGTATAAATTTTTCCCGTGAAAGGGGACTTAAACATCATTGTAGTTGATGCGGCAAAAAATAGTGATCAGGTCAAGTGAAGTACGACATAACGGAGTAAAATGGTAGAAATCAATAGTGTAAATGAAAAGTTGAGGTTGAAATTCTCTCTTTTGGTGTACAAGTGGGGGATTGAAATGAAAGTTTTTTTTTTTATTTGGTTGGGGGAGGTTGTAATTTATAGGTAACTAATCAGTCGATCGGGTAACGCCGAATCCCCCACGAATTAGGTGGGAGGATATCTCATGGCGGTTGGAGTCTCTTGATTTTTGAGGGAAGGATAAGGATCTACTGTGGAAGAAGTTCTTGTATACCCAGCAAGGTAGTTGAGGGGATATTGTATTCATGCCAAGTTTCTCGAGTTGGAGGTTTCCTTAGGAATAACGGTGTCTTCAGTCCTTCATACGACCGCCATATGTCCCTACCTGAGCAGCTAGGGTTTAACAGGTCTTGCCGGGCCTACTGGTATGAGCTGAGAAGTCCTACGTGGATGCCATCTGAGTCATATATGGATGCCACGTGGTATCGGTCTGATTGTGCTTCTCAAGCCGCTAGACTTCTCTCGAGGCCTGCAGGGTCTTTTTGAATTCGGGCCTGCAACACGTGTTTCGTTGGACCAATTTACTTTTAGGAGTATCTTTTGCTTGACTCCCTCAAAGCATTCGAGGCCTTTACTCGGATTAGGTTTCCAGCCCTTGAAGATTTCTTGGGCCTTGGATTTCTCTAGTCTATCAGGAGGAAAAATTGTAATTTATGTCCCACAACTTACATCGTTTGCGATTTTGATCTTATTGTTTTACCCCTCACCACATTTAGTCCCATAAGTGTAAAAAAAATTGTAATTTACGCCCTACTCACATTTTTCATTGGATTCTTGACGGAATAGTATGAAAAGTTATATAATTTACGTCCCATAACTTACACCTTTTAGGACCAAAATTGCAAACGGCATAAGTTGTGGGACGTAAATTGCAAGTTTTCATACATTGCAGTAAAAAAATGTAGGTTAAGTTAATGGAGCCGTCAAGGATCTAACGAAAAATGTGAGAATGAGACGTAAATTGCTATTTTTTATATACTTATGTGACTAAATGTGGTGTGAGGTAAAATAATGGTTCCAAAATCACAAACAGTGTAAATTGTAGAATGTAAATTGCAATTTTTCCTCTCTCAGGATCCTGTTCTTATTTCTAGACCGCTTGAATCTTTCTAGACCAAATCACTTTCATGTATATCTGTAATAACTAGACACAATTTTAAAATATATCCATGTAATTAGTGAGCAATGCTCACACACAAATGTATGCTAGGTAGGTCAAAAGATTCATTACAAGCCAAGCACATATAAATAATGCTGATTCCAAGCTATCTTGTTTCTGGTTCAACATCAATGAAGATCTGCAGGGGCCAGCCCCTATCCCTATCTCTCCCACAACAAATATGACCTCCCAATTTTCGTCTTCAATCATTCATTCAAGCCAACCCACCCCCTCCCTCCCCAACTAATTGCAAATTGCAGCATTCAATTCTCCAACCCCAACCAACCCTACTGCAAGTGTCTCTCCACATTTAAAAGTATATTATTTTATTCATTATTTATGAACACGTATAAACATTTATAAAAATTAATATTATTAGTCACGATCTAATTAATTAATCTTTGATTAGGAATGGCAACGGGCCTATTCTAGACATGGGGTTAATTTTAAGCGGACTATAACCCGCCCCGATTTTGGTTTTGGACTTGTCTTGAACCCGCTTCGGCTTTGGATTCGATGGGTTTAACTTGTATATCCGGGTTAAATTTATTTCGTTTGATTATTAATATAGATAAGATTATATTATACCGATATTAATATGTTGAGAATATGATTTATATTACATATATATATATATATATATATATTATTTATATGTTCAAATAAGAATAAAATATTTGTAAAAAATTATCTGATCAGGTTGGTTTTAGACAACACAGGAGCCTACCCAGAATACAACCAAGTCTGTAAAATCAAAACCCATCGACAAACCCGAACCCAATAAATTAGATCAAAACCCCACCTCATTGCCATCACTAATAGTTCGTCATGGTTAAACAATATTTATCATAATTTTAACTAATGTCGCAATATCCGTCATAGTTCAAAATGATCAATACTTTATCATATATTTTAATTTATGTACACATGTTATGTTAAGACAAAAGCATTTCTATTAAATGCTACACAAGGTACATAAATTTTAGGGATAATTATCTATACCTCTTGACCTATGATCTATTTAAACAAATCATTCGTGTCTTTTAAAAAATCATACATATACCACAAGAAATATTAACATTATTCACACAAACCACCCATATTTTAAAAAAAATTACACATACATGCCCTACAAACGTCAAAATCATTATATAAACTATCCCTGTGATTGCCCTTCCAGGGGTGCATGGTTATGTAATTATATAAAACACAAAAGTGATTTATATAAATAGAATAGACCAAGGGTGTAATTATCACTAAATTTTATACACGTAACGTGTCTGCACACGAAGAAGCAGGACACTAACAAAAAAAAAAAAAAACCATTAATTTAAAAATATATGATTCGATCAGATCGCGTGTGTTTGGCTATGACTTGGAGAAAATGATGGAGACAAATAAAGGGTGTCTTAAATCTAAAAATAGCAAATTTGTTGGTATTATTAGTTAACTTCCCCATCTATATAAGTGGGCTCACTGCACTCTGAATAAATGCTTTAATTTCATCACTCTTTCTTGCATTCAAGAGATGCAAAAGCCTTAGCTATTTCCAGTCCTACTACTACATCACTTTTCTCTTCATCATCATATATATATTGTCCGAATTCTTACATACATACATACATATATCCTTCTTTCTTCACTGTCTACAATTGAAGATTTATAGCTGTCCATGGCTGCTCCCTTGTATGCTTGGCCATGGGAGTTCTTGGGTGTTACAAGGTACGTTAGATTAAACTACGTCGACATACGTATTATTTTTGAATCAACTAATACTATGATGTCTGAAGAGGGTTTCTTGTTTTTACGACAGTATGGTATTTATGGGATTTTTCTTGCCAAAGGGATATTCGATGTATCAAGAAGAGATCACCAAAGAACGATGGTGTCTTCATATATTTGTTCTATGTATGCTTAGGCTCGCGACGTATCAGGCATGGACTTCTTACAGCAACATGCTCTTTTTTACACGAAATCGCGTCATCGTCAAGAAAGGAGTTGATTTTAAGCAGATTGATAAGGAATGGCATTGGTAAACATTGAATTTTTTTTTTTTTTCTCATGTGATTTCTGTTATTATTATTTATTTATTTATTTATTATTTTTGTTTGAATGCAGGGATAATTTTATTTTGCTTCAAGGACTAGTGGCATTTTCGGTATTGTACATGTTTCCAACCTTTGAAACTCTTCCTCTGTGGAACAAAAAGGGCATCACAGCAGCAATAGTTCTTCATGTTGCAATCTCAGAGCCACTGTTCTACAGTATACACAAATTCTTCCATGGAAATTACCTTTTTACCCATTACCATTCCCTACACCACTCATCAGCTGTTCCACAGGCCTTCACAGGTGAAAATCTTGCAAAATTTTTAAGGTTGCAGTTATTGATATATTCTTACTTCAATGTGTAGATAGATTTGTTTTAGGACATATATATATATATATATATATATATATATATATATATATATATATATATACATGTCAGATCGATTCATGTTTGATCCATTTAATGATTGCAGCTGGACATGCTACATTCTTGGAACATCTTTTGTTGACGGTGGTGATTGGAGTACCGATCATGGATCGTTCTTGATCGGACATGGATCTTTGATGTTGATCTATGGATATGTTTTGATCTTCGATTTGCTCAGATGTTTAGGCCATTCCAATGTGGAAATCTTCCCCTATCAGATATTCAATGCCATCCATTTCTCAGATATATACTCTACACACCAACGTAAGTCCTATATATATATATATATATATGTTATCATTTTCTTACCAAAACATTTCAAGTTTCAACAACATAAATCTTCCTTGTTACTGTCGGGTGGCCTAGGTTTCTTATGTCCATCTCAGAGCAAATTGTAATTTTAGTTATGTAATTTAAAGAGTGATATTTTTTTTGAATTATTTTTCGCGATTTAATCATGTAATTTTAAAATTCTGATAATTTTAGTCCTATTCTAATTTATTAGCCGAAAAATTGCGCATAACTTGCACATAATTGATTAAATTGGAAATTTCAGTAAATATCTAAAATTGTCAAAATTTTAAAAGCACAAGACTAAATTATAAAAATTAATTCGTGCAAGACAAAAAATACCATCCCTAATTATAGGACTAAAATTATATTTTCCCGTGAATTTTAATGTTTCAAAGACTATTTTATATGTTTTTTCCTTGATAAATTAAATTACCATCGAATATTTTCATTGGGACAAGTGGGTTGAGATCATGAATGTTAGTATCTTTTGCTGTCATTTTCACCCACAACATTTAGTACTATTGCTACAGTTGAATGTATAGTAAATATGTAAAGTTGAGTTGTCCGTGACATGAATTTTGAGATTATTCTCATGAGAAACTAAAACAAGGCACGAAAATTCCTGGTACTATTATAGCTCCATTCTCTTATGCACTAAAAGAAATTTAATATTTAATTATGATTAATTATCATGTTAGTAATAGTCATTGATTACGGTCATGTAATAGTTGTTGACGATGGTTTTTGCCATGTTAAAATATTTGTCATGGTTAAAAAGTCATGGACAAAGTATTTGCTATCACTAGAAAAAAAAATGATTTTTCACTACTGTTAATTACTCTATATAGCCAAAAGGAGAAAATTGTGACAAATACAAATCAACAACTGCTTTGCAATAATCATTAGTCGTTGTTTCTGCAAGTGTGGTCAAAACATTAGTCATGGCTAAAATTATTGTTAATGTTTTAACCTATAGCCAAAAACCATGGAGAATATTATTAATTGTGGTAAAATGTAAGCTTTTGCTTTGATTTTATTTAACTGTGATTAATAATATTGATTTACAACGTTTTTAAACCGCGGTCATTCGTAGTGTAGCAAAAACTCAAATTTTTTGTAGTGTATGGCTCATAACTATGACAAAAATAATTTCCATAGTGGATATTTTAATTTTTATTTAACCATAATTTAATATTATTTATTATAATTTTAATTTGTAGTTTCTTGATGTGGTAGGCAGCAAAAATTGGGTGTCTGTTAGTACATCCTTAACTTAATGTAAGATGGTTTAGTTCTGATTCATTTCTATGGTATGTATATATATTGACATTTGCAGATACCACAGCCTCCATCATGCTGAGATGGGCACCAATTACTGCCTTTTCATGCCTCTTTTTGATGCACTCGGGAACACATTGAACATGAAATCATGGGAAATGCACAAGAAAAACTGGCTGGATTCAGGTCTGTAACTTAAAAACACCATTGAAAATATTACTGAGGTACTGTACATTAGTTTACTCGTTGTGTGATTGATGTTTGTGAAAGTTTAGATAGAATATTTTGTCAGAAAATAGACTGATGATTAGTGTCAACTGTTTGATTGATTATATCGTTGTAGGGGGCAAGGGAAATAGCATTTTTGGTCCCATAGTTGACTTTTGGTCCCATTCGTTACGAAATTAGCACTTTTGGTCCCGTAACTTAGAAAAATTAGCAATTTTGGTCCACCGTCACTTTTCTGCTAACTTTTTAACGGAGACAGCCACGTGCCGAGCACGTGGCCGTTAATTTTTTTTTTCTGGAGGGAAAAATGGCGCCATTTATTGCTTAGTATCATTTTGGGGGGAATATAACCACAATTGAGGGCCAAAAACACAAATTGAGAAAATTAGGGCAAAGAATTGTGATTTCTCTCCTCTTTCACAAAAAATACTCCCCACCTTCCCAATTGTTGAAATCAAAAGTGAAATAGAAATGTGATTTCTCTCCTCTGTCACAAAACTAGTGTTGTTTGATTTAATGGGAAAAAAATTGAGAAAAATTTGTTGATATTACAAAAAAATTTGAGAAAAATTTATATTAATCTCTTCTAATATAAATTTTCTCAAATTTTTTTGTTAATATCAACAAATTTTTCTCAAATTTTTTTCCCATTAAATCAAACCACACTAGTTTTGTGACAGAGGAGAGAAATCACATTTCTATTTCACTTTTGATTTCAACAATTGGAAGGTGGGGAGTATTTTTGTGAAAGAGGAGAGAAATCACAATTCTTTGCCCTAATTTTCTTCAATTTGTGTTTTTGGCCCTCAATTGTGGTTATATTCCCCCAAAATGATACTAAGCAATAAATGGCGCCATTTTTCCCTCCAGAAAAAAAAAATTAACGGCCACGTGCTCGGCACGTGGCTGTCTCCGTTAAAAAGTTAGCAGAAAAGTGACGGTGGACCAAAATTGCTAATTTTTCTAAGTTACGGGACAAAAGTGCTAATTTCGTAACGAATGGGACCAAAAGTGAAAAGGTCTAACTTATGGGACCAAAAATGCTATTTCCCCTAGGGGGCAAATATATTATAATATATATATATATATATATTATATATATATATATTAATAATATTGTGACTAATCATTTGTAATTTTCTTAGCAATACTTTATTTAATTTATTAAAGTTATCGTCAGTAAGCTATAGAAAAAAATCGTGTAATGCTGAAAGAAAAATTGTAATTTTAGTCCTGTAAGTATGGGGTGATAATTTTAGTCCTACTAATCCATTTTGGTAATTCTGTCTTTTTTTTTAAGTATTTCGTACGCTGAAGACAAAATTAATAAATGGAATTTTTATAAAATAGCCAGAAAAGTGCACCCAAATAAATTGGTCACATATACTTTTTCCAGTCATTTTAGTAAATTCTTACTACTTTTTGTCCTCAATATGTGAAATATTTAAACTTATCACAAAAATCATGTATATAATTACTAAAGTGTAAACTACTCTCCGACATTCTTGGAAATGCAGGTAAGGACGGGAGAGCTCCGGACTTCGTGTTCCTAGCCCACGGAGTGGACCTGTCATCGGCTTTGCATGCGCCGTTTCTGAACAGATCGGCCGCGTCCTTACCCTACTACACAAGAATTTACTTGTTACCCTTTCTGCCGGCAACTTTTGTGGCGATGCTACTGATGTGGGCTAAGACCAAGGCCTTCCTCAACTCATTCTACAACCTTCGTGGTCGCCTACACCAGACGTGGGTTGTTCCTCGTTTTGGCTTTCAGGTCTGTGACTGAGATAATACTTTGGTCTTTACTATGAATGAAAACTTAGGTTGTCTTGACCACTACCATAAAATGGCTCAATAGTTGTAAAAAATTTCGATTTTCAAAACACTATCAAGTTGATTAGTAAGTGTAATTTTCGTTACTAATCGCATTATTTAATATATATATATATATTTTACTTATTAATCAGCTCGACGTTGATTTCTTCGCAGTAACTGAACCATTTTCTTTTAGTATAACTTGCATGCACTTAATATATATATATATATATATATTATATATATATATATATTATTATTAATTAGCTCGACGTTGATTTCTTGCGCAGTTGAACATTTTCTTTTAGTATAACTTGCATGCACTTCATATATATATATATATACTAATAATAGATTGAATCATATACTATTATATGCATATATATATATATATATATATATATATATTTTACTTGCTAATTAACTTGACGTTGATTTTCTTTCGTAGTAATTGAACAATTTTCTTGTAGTGAACTATAACCTGCATTCACTCGTTGCGATTTCTCTATACTTGTTTTGCAGTATTTCTTGCCATTTGCTGCAAAAGGGATCAATAAGAGCATAGAAGAGGCTATTCTTAGAGCTAATAGGCTTGGAGTTAAGGTTATAAGCCTTGCTGCTCTAAATAAGGTTGCTCTCTCTGCTCCTCTCTCTTGAATTCATATGTG
Organism: Sesamum angolense; assembly: GCA_034509725.1. Classification (NCBI taxonomy): domain Eukaryota; kingdom Viridiplantae; phylum Streptophyta; class Magnoliopsida; order Lamiales; family Pedaliaceae; genus Sesamum; species Sesamum angolense. The sequence goes on along the minus strand of JACGWL010000011.1, from coordinate 12,854,047 downwards.
TCTTTTTAGTTCTTGAAAACCTAGCATTGATCGATCGTGTTTCCTACACGTGCATAAACTGTCAAATGATGTTTTCAATTTATAATAGAAGATTCAGACTGTGTATTAACGTTGATGGATAAAGGATAACATTAGGAAAAGTACAATTAATCTGTTCGAATTAGGAGCAATTAGGCCATGTAATTTAAAGAAAATGGCACATTATGGACAAAATTTAGGCAAAATTGTAAATTTGGCTAGAATTCAGCATCCCCAACTCCTGTGCAGATTTGCAGTTCTATTGAATTTTGTCCTTAATGTACTAATTTTTTCAAACTGCTGGGCGTAATTGCCAAATTGAATTCCGACAGAAGGAAAAATTGTATTTTTGGCCCCATATGTTATGATCTTTCTCAGTTTAGTCTCATTTCTTACGATGTTCTCATATTGCATCCCATAAGTTGAAATTTTTCTCTATGTTAGTCCTCACATTCATTTTCTTTCTAGTAATTAATTGAAAATGTATGAAGATGCAAATGACTCCATTACTTACTGGCGAAAAATGCACGATGACTAATATTGAGAAAAATTTCAATTTATGAAATACAATATGAGAAAATTATAACAAATGAGATTAAGCTAAAAAAAATTGGACAAAAATACAAATTTTCCTCCAGTAGAACTAAAATTTCTATTCCCTATAATTAGGGGACAAAAATTGCATTTTTCCCGATAATGTTGCATGCTTGTTAATGAGTAATAGAAAAATTCTTGTCCGAACCAGGGCTGACTTAACCAAACCAATCACGAAGCAAGTGAATCACACTTGCTATGTGATTGGTCATTTTTCCTGAACTGTACACCAATCAAACGGCAAGTGTATTGCACTTATCATATGATTGATTTAGGTCTGATCAAGTCGGGTTCGGGTTAGAATTTTCCATGAGTAGTGTAATAACTATCATGAATCTCGTTTTCCAGAACGAGGCATTGAATGGAGGCGGGACACTCTTCGTGAACAAACATCCAAACCTTAAGGTTCGAGTGGTACATGGTAATACCTTAACAGCGGCCGTTATTCTGAATGATATACCTAAGGATGTGTCCGAGGTTTTTCTAACCGGAGCGACTTCAAAACTTGGACGGGCTATCGCTCTTTATCTTTGCAGGAAAAACGTTCGAGTTTTGGTAAGTATACTGTGTAATTGCTTCTATATATATTGTTTGCTACATCTGTGTTGTTGGTGGGATTGCCTAAATGTAATACATCATCATATGTGTAATCGAATGTGCAGATGCTAACTTTATCAACTGAAAGATTTAGAAAGATTCAGACAGAAGCACCAGCTGATTGCCAGAAGTACCTAGTCCAGGTGACTAAGTACCAGCAGCGCAAAACTGTAAGGTGTGCCACTTATTTCTCAATGTAGCATTCAACATTCATGATTTTCATCTTGACATGATAATATGTTTATGGGAAATTCTAGTCCAAATCAGCAGTAGATCCCATTCAAAATTGTATGCATGATGAGTGGATTACACTTGTCATGTGATTTGTATATAATTTATACTAAAAAATCAATTACATGATGCATATATAATTTGGTTGGGGCAAAATTACACTTTTAGTCTTATAGGATAGGAGGTTAACACTTTTAGTGTTATGCTTCACGGGATTTTTAAAATAATTCTAAATTGAGAAAAAATCTACTTATTAGTTTTGTTGGATTAAAAATTTTTAAAATGATAGCAAAATGAAAAACTCGACACATTTAGTACGTCGTCCAGGTTTTTATTAAAAAATAGACGATAATGACACGTGCAATACGCCTATTCCTTAGCTTGGTTACTCATACAACTGATGCATACACATATTGTACGTGTCATTGCCGTCTATTTTTTTATGAAAACTTGGATTGGATTAAATGTCTAGTTTTTCCAATTTTGGACCATTTTGAGAAAATCATAAAGCATATACGGCTAAATGTGTTGAGTTTTCTCAATTTTAGGATTTTAAAAATTGCATAAAGTCCCCTATCCTATGGGAAAAAATGCAATTTTAGTCCTGTAACTTAAGGAGGGTGGCATTTTTGGTCATGCACGAATTGATTTTCGCAATTTAATCCTATAATTTTAAAATTTTGGCAATTTTCATCTTTCTTGCCAATTTGGCTAGAAAATTACATGTGCTCATTTCAAATTAAATTATATTTTAGTCTTGTAACTTGGGGGCATTGGCAGTTTTAGTCCTACAACATAGGGGAGTTGGCAATTTTGATACTACATGAATTTATTTGCAGGACTAAAATTGCGAGTCCAAGTTTGCCAGAAAAGAACTAAAATTGCCAAAATTATCAAATTATTGGACTAAATTGCTAAAATCAATTCGTATAAGACTAAGAATGCCACCCCTTTAAGTTACATGACTAAAATTATAATTTTTTTCTATTAAAAGGTCTAATTTTGTCTATTGATTGAATTTGATCGCACATGATTCGGACAAGAATCTTTCATGTGTATTCTTGAATCCAAATTTGCAGAAAATGTTTCTTAACATATACAAAAACATGATTCGATCATGGTCGGTTTATTGCAGACTTGGATAGTAGGAAAGTGGATAACACCCAGAGAGCAAAACTTCGCCCCAGCTGGAACTCATTTTCATCAGTTTGTGGTTCCACCTATCCTGCAATTTAGAAGAGACTGCACTTACGGTGATCTTGCAGCCATGAAACTGCCCGAAGACGTCGAAGGCCTCGGATGTTGCGAAGTAAACCATCTTACTACGTTCTATTTTCTTGACCAAACACACATACCTAGTACAAATCAACCAAACTTAGGACATGCATTAACCTCTAATTTCTTGCTCTTGTCTCGTTCTCTCAACACTTGCAGTACACGATGGAGAGAGGCGTCGTCCATGCTTGCCATGCAGGCGGAGTCGTTCATGCGTTGGAAGGATGGAGCCATCATGAAGTTGGCGCGATAGATGTCGACCGGATCGATTTAGTGTGGAAAGCTGCATTGAAACATGGTTTGGAGCCAGTCTCGAGTATCAGGTGAAATTCTTACACAAGTGTTAGAAAACATTGGAACAAAAGTTTTATAATGAAATGAAGTTACATGAGGAGAGAGAGGTGAAATGTGTATGCTTGTTAGAATAGTACACAATTCATTGGCACTAAATCTTACAGGATTAGTTAATGGCTCTATTTATTTTGTAATGATTTTTAGTATGTATGTAATGCAGCTTCATTTGCTTTGTAATAAGTTTTTCTATGTTGTATAAGAATAAGGCCAAAATTGTATTTTTCATGTTGTATGTTTTGGAAATACATCAATGTTTCTGAATCAATAAATGTGTTATTACAACATTCATTATGCATGCGATACATTAGTATTTTTAAATCAACTAATAACTTGAAGCAAGCAAACAAACAACAGGCCAATAATTTTAAAAATACAAAGTGGATTAAATTAAGTACGTATATTTATAGGACCTGAACTTACTACTTTTTTATTGTGAGCCTTCAACAAATTAAAGGGGTTGACGTTTTAAGGAACTCAACTATGGGTTTGACGAATTTGAGATCGGATTTTTTTTTTTAGATTTTGCTCGAGATCACCTATCGATTTTGCTTAATTTCGCCAAAGTTGCTAGGGGAATTAATGTGGGGATTGTGCACTTTTTCAGCATCTCCCGTACTTATGATAAAATTGTATTTTTAGTTCAATAGAAACTACAGTGGCATTTTCAGACATCAATTACGAGGATGTCAATTGTAAACTTGTAATTGTTTACGAGATTTAAGTCCAAAATCATCATAACATAAAAGAATTCACAGGATAACTTGATTTGGTGAAAATGTGATAATTAAAATTGGAGTTAATTAAGTCTTAAATCAGCAGCTCTTTAAATTTGAGTTATATATTAGTTGGGATATCCCACTTAATCACTTTTTTTTTTGTTTATTTTGTTCTGAATCAGCCGGATATTAGTAGTTAAAGTCCGCTATTATATATCAGGATAAATAACATTTTTGGTCCTATAAGTTAGGCTCGCTTCACTTTTGATCCCATTCGTTACGGAATTAGCACTTTTAGTCTCGTAACTCACAAATATTAGCACTTTTGGTCCTCATCCACTTTTTTTTCCCTACAATTTAACGGTGTAGTGCACGTACCTAGCATGTGAGTATTAAGTATTTTTTGTTGGAGAGAAAATTGATTTTTTTTCCAACTTAGAACCATTTATGGGGAAAAAAAAATAACTACATTTGAAGGGAAAAAATAAATCTTGAAGGAAATTAGGTTAAAAAACATAGTGATTACTCTCTTCTCTAAAAAAAATTGAATCATATTTTTACAGGTTGAAGCCAAGTAGAAGCAATGCAATAATCATGTCTTTTGCAAGTGAATCAGGTATGCCAAATGAAGCACTCGTATGCTACTATTGAAAAAAGGCCCAATTTTTCCTCCAACCAAAATAGTTACGCTAGACACGTGACCTACATCGATAAATTATAGATTAAAAAAGTTTTAGGACTAAAAGTGCTAATCCCAATAATGAATGGGATTAAAAGTGACGTCGTCAACTTATAAGACTAAAAATGCTATTTTCCCTTATATATCATATTATCGCTGGATTATAATTTTAATATTATATATACCACTTAAATTTCATCACGCCAAGTAAAAAAAACCATAAAAACTACGTGTCATGACAACTCACTGAATAGGTCCATTGTCTTTTTGGTAGTTAAAATTGGAAGCCCGTAATACAAAAGCTACGGGCCCGAAAAAATAATCCATACTGGTTTTGGATTACTGTCAAGGCCCGATTATGATACCCCATGCATTGTATCAACCCAATACAAAGAATTAGAAAAGGCTAACTGGCGTAATTAAACCGGATTTTAACCCTAATTGTATGTGTCAAACCAAATTGGCAATCTCTCAAAAATTAAAGTGTGCTAGCCTACTTGTGTGTATATATTCAAATAGATTTGACAGAGGATTTTAAAAATAAAAAATAATATATGATTACATATTGAGGACTAAAATTGATGTGGACCAGTTGAAATGCATAAGTAATTATATCTATATTAATATAAAAATAAAGTTTCCTACACTCATGAACAACGATTAGCAACATTATCTTATTAATTTTTAAATATGAGAATTGTTCACCTAATTAGATAATTTTAAAAATTAGTTATAATTATTTGTTTTTTCAAAAGTGACTTCATGTAATTTTAATATCACTACACTAATTCTTTTATTGCGTCCATAATACTTTAAGTGGTTTTATTTTCTTATTTTTTTTAAAATGTGATTTATTGATTTATATATATATATATATATATATATATATATATATTTTATAATATATTTTAAAACGTAGAAAATTATTGTATGTACGAAAGGGTGGCATGGTGCGATGGCTAGTAGGTACAAATATTGAAGAATATAAGATGTATTTTAGATTTGATTTTTGGTGTTACAAAACAATATTTGTGTAGATGATTGTAAATTCACCACAAACTCCTACCCATACAATATATACACAACATGATATCTAACATATACCATTTAGTTACCAAATATAATACGCCAAATAATATAATTTCCAGACTCATGATTACAACTAAAGGCTTTTTAGGTTACGTATGAATTGATGAATTTGGATTTCAACTAATTTTTTGATAATATTTTTGTATTTTTTCTGGATAAATATAAATTTAAAAAATTTCAAATTTTTTAATTTTTGATATGGGAGAAAAAGGAAAATCAAACCTTCATCAACACCCCCAATTAATGAAGGGCAAGATCTTTGGGGAATTAAAGAATATTTATGACATTGGGCTATAATTGAGGGATTGAAGCACATATCAAGGGATTGGGGCATTAGGACTGAAGCGGTGCAAGTACTAATTTATCCTCAAGTCACTTCTATCTGCGGCCTCTATTTTGAAGATGAAGGCAAAGAAGTAAACATCATATGCTTGCCCAATTTATGAGAGGAGTATAAATAGACTCATCATCCTTTGTAGTTAGGGGATCCCACTTTTGGAGAAGAAGATATCTATTGTGAAAAAGAGTCCTTAGCTTCAAGATCATTATATACGTTTGTTGCGTATTGTTATTAAAATCCCAAGCATATGCTATAATAAAATTATTTTGATTAATCTTTAGCAATTTTAATATAAAATATTAGTTGAGTCATATCAACTCGGCGCCGTCTATGAGAAATTTCAATCACAATTTTGACAAACCCGTTCTAGAGCCAGAGACCTGAAAATCAATGAAGAAGTGGGATAGGAAGGACATTAGCGAAATAGGAGGGACCTCTCAAATCAGGAAGACAAACATTTGAACCAATACCTCCAACTAGGGAGAGAACAAGATGGGGGTAGGTGAGAAGAAGAGGAACTACCGCCATTGGCCCCACAGCTGCCCCTAATCCACCTGACACCTGAGGCACTTCAAAGGATGATAGAGGATGCATCAACACAAGCAGTCGAGAGAGCAATAAACCACTTCATGGCAAATCGACAAAGAAAGCCTTCTCCCGTCCGTTCTCCTCGAAAAGGTTGAGGTACGCCCTCTGCCCCCAAGGATAACGAGTCCAGGGAGAACGATCCCCGAGACATGTCTGTGGAGAAAGGGTACAGTAGCCAAGCCTCCCCACCATCGGATCTTCCTCAAAGAGGAAGAAGAGTTGGGGAGCGAATGGATAGGCCACGGAGAAGAGAAGAAGGAGCTGCTAGTAGTAGGAGGAAAAATGACTCCCATACTCGAAACGTCTCCCAACAGCAAGGTGCTACCCAAGACCCGTTACCTCTGGTTGTCGCACCAACTAGTAGAAGCTCATTCTCAACAGATCTTGGCGAAGGCATTACTGCAAGGAATTCGAATACCTAGTCTTACAGACTACGATGGGACAGGAGACCTGGAAGACCATTTGGACAAGTTCCTATCTAAAGCGGACCTATTGGATATGAGCGACACTGGATACTACAAGATTTTCCGTACCACCCTATCCGGGAAAGTCAGGGCATGGTTTAACCAGTTGCCAACTCATACTATCGAAAACTTCGAACAGTTATCTCAACGCTTCTTGCATCATTTCTCCATCAATAAAAGGTTTCCCAAGAAAGCATCATTCCTATTCACAGTAGTGTAGTAGGAATAAGAAAGCTTAAGGGATTAGAAGTCCCGCACTTTGAGCCATGAGTTATTTGCAAGTATGTTTCAACAAAGCTTACGAAGGGGTAGATTCAGAGAACCCATCGCAAGCAAACCCCCAACGACATTGGATGAACTGCTTAAGAGAGCAGCCAAATATATACGTATAGAAGAAGCACTGAAACCAAAGACGGACACCAACAACAAGAGGAAAGTTCGAGAAAGGGAGAAAAGAGATCCTCGCATAGAAGGATTAGCAGAAGGACAAATGCATTTGCCCTCAACGGTTTCACAAGGTACACCCCTCTTAAGACACCCAGAGCAGAAATTATGACGATAGTAAAACAACAAGGGATTGTGCAATGGCCTAGGAAAATAAAGGATAACCCGAAGCGGTTAAAGTCAGACAAATATTGCAGATTCCATAAAGACAGACGACACAGTACGAAAGATTGTTACCACTTGAATAACGAAATTGAGAAGTTGATTCAAAGAGGATATTTGAAGGAATACGTGGAAAACAAACCTTCTGGACACCTTCGCCCCCCAAAGGCAAGGTGAGGAGCTCGAAGGAGTGGAGAGCTCCAGGAGAAGAGAAAAAGGGAAAGGAAACCTCACAACTGTAGGAGTAATCGGTGTGGTGACTGGTGGACCTGCAGGAAGAGATTCAGCCCGAGCACGAAAGACATTGGTAAGAGCTGTGTCCTCATCTCCGAAAATTGATATAAAAAATGCACATACCATTTTTCAATATACTAGGTAAAAATCACAGACTTACCATCTTCAATAATTTAATTACCCATGTTAAAAATCAAAATAAAATTAGATGGTAAGATAATAAATGATTTAGGTATATAAATAGTGTGTATAATAATATACTTACAAGGATATACCATAGAGAAAACAAGACTATTATAGATGTATACTATAATAGTATATACTATTCTCTTAGAGTATGTACTATTCTATTATAATATGTACTTCTGTATATGGTTATTTATACCTGGGTATGTGCATTTTTAATTATAGAGAGGTAACAATCATCGGAGTATCAGAAGAAGAAATTACTTTCAGCTCAAAAGACCTGGAGAAGGGAGTACTCCAACATAAATGATGCATTGGTGACCTTCGCCACTGTATCAAATTTCTAGGTAAAGAAGGTTTTGGTAGATATCGGGAGCGCTACTGACATCTTGTTATTCGCAGCTTTCTCTCGAATGGGGAAAGGAATGGAAATGCTGACAAGGGTCAACACCCCTCTAGTGGGGTTCAATTGAAGTCTTGTAGAACCCATGGTGGAAATCGCGTTACCCATTTTCATAGGAACAGCCCCTCATAGAGCAACGAGGATGTTAAAATTTTTTGTGGTTGACGCCCCATCATCCTATAACATCATTATGGGACATCCTAGCTTAAACTTTTTCAGGGCGGTAACATCTACATACCACATGAAGTTGAAGTTCCCTACTGTCCTGTCGGCAAGAGAATGTCACGCAAATATTCTCAAAAAGGAGACCAACCTCTCTATAGAAAGTAAAACTCAAGTACCAAGCAAAGAGAAGAAAAATATGGAAATAACCCACGACCATGCCTTACCATTACTCGAACAACCGGAACAGCAAATGAAGAAGAGAAGAATATAAGAGGAAAAACTTGCAGCAGCAGAAGAGCTAAAAGACGTGCAAGTGGTTGAAGGTGAACCAAAGAAAACCACCTCGATCGGAATAGCAATGGAAAAAAATGGAAGAGAAGTTAGTGCATTTCCTCAAAGTAAACTCAGATGTATTTGCTGGACAGTGCATGATTTGGTGGAAATAGACCCTGAAGCAATGACGCACAAACTAAATGTTAACCCAACCTTCTGACCAGTAAGGCAGAAGAAAAGAAACTTCCGACGAGAAAGGAAAAATAATAAAAGAGAAAGTGGAAAGTTGCTAACTGCAGGGTACAACCATCCGGTGCAATATCCCGAATGGTTAGCCAACGTCGTCTTAGTCCCCAAATCAAACAAAAAGTGGAAGATGTGTATTGATTTTATGAATTTAAATCGAACCTGCCTAAAGGATTCATATCCCCTCCCAAAAATAGATGCACTGGTGGACTCCATGGCAAGATGTGAGATGATGAGCTTCTTGGATGCTTTTCAGGGATATAATCAAATCTCTCTTGAACCCCAAGACCAAGAGAAAACATGTTTCGTCACAGAGCAATGCACTTTCTGTTATTGGGTGATGCTTTTTGGGCTAAAAAATGCAGGAGCAACCTATCAAATATTGGTGAACAAAGTTTTCAAGCATATGATTGAATGGAACATGGAAGTATATATCAATGATATGCTTGTAAAAAGCCGCAACAAAGATACCACATACAAGACCTCAGAGAATGCTTTGACGTGATAAGGTGATTTGGGATGAAACTCAACCCCTAAAATGCACTTTTGGAGTACAAGGAGGAAAGTTCCTAAGGCTATTTAATCTCGTACCAAGGACTAGAAGCCAACCCAGAAAAGATAAAATCCATAAAGAAATGAGTCGACAACAAAGAAGGAAGTCCGAAAGCTGGAGGAAGAAGCCCTAAGCAGACTCTTGGAAAAGGAATGCTAGGAGACATTCGACAAATTAAAAGAATATTTGTCCAAGCCACCCTTGTTGACGAAACCACAGATAGGAGAAAAATTGTACATATACCTCTGTACATTAGAGGAAGCACTAAGTGCCGTGCTGGTAAGGGTGGAAAGAAAAGAGCATAACCCGTTTACTACATCAGTAAGGTATTGCAAGGAGCCGAGCTGAAATATCCCCCCATCGAAAAATTGGTATTAGCGTTGATAGTGGCAGCAAGAAAACTCTGCCCTTATTTCCAGTCTCACCAAGTAATAGTGCTGACATTATTTTAGTGCCCATATTATTTTAGTTTCAATTGATTGTTAAATTAAGTCAAAATAAAGAGGATAAATGCATATATATTTACCACATTTATATAATTCTATATTATATATATATATAATTATATATATTATAAATATGTTATAATTGTATTTTATCAATATTAGTTCATCAACCATTTTGGTTATACTGATTGTATATTTTATTAATAAAGTATACAACTATCTCTGCATGTATAATTTTATTTTTAACTTTGTTTGAAGAAAATTACACTAAAATAAAGTGTGGGAATAAGTACTTTTTGAACTACAAAGGGTGATTTTGAATCTTAGAAATCTGTTATTCCTTTGTTTTTTCACAAATCAATATCTGTACGGATACATTGGACTTTTCAACCTTAATAAATTAAGGTTAATTGTGTTTTGAAGGTTTTAACTTTCTTTTTTTTTTGGGGGTGGGGGGGGGGGGGGGGAGCTTGATGTGGGATGAATATTTTCCTACCGATTTACTACATCAGTAAAGTATTGCAAAGAGCCGAGCTGAAATTTCTATAAAAAAGTATACAAACCATCCATTGTATTCTATATAATTTAACTTGATTTGAAGTTATATGCATTGTTATCAAATTTATTTGTATTTGGATTAGCGATCCAGTAGACAATTTGGCTTGCTTCACAATAGAGAGGTTAGTTAATGAGGATAGTGCATAGATAGTTATTTACATTTAAATTTTTTGTTAGATTGTGTATTCACACAACATCTTAAAAACTATTACATTAAATAATTATATATTGTGTTACCACTATTATTGAACTAAACAAACAATTAGAGATTTGCAAGTTCAATTGGCTAAGCAAATATCTTCATGATGAATAATGATACCTATCATTCATGAATCGATCGTTTGTGATAAAAGCACAGAACAACACAAATACCAATATGAATGAAAGTATAAAGCATAAATTATATCTCACAACTCATTGAAATTAAGCATTCATCGAGTTTTTAACCGGAATTAAAAGAACTAGCCTATCATGCTAATGAGAGAACAAATAAAAGAAGAAGAGAAAATATATCGAAAAAATGCCGAGAATATCCCAAAGATAAGGGATCAAAGATGTCTATATGGTGAATTACACCACATATATATTAAATTTACCTCATTTATTAATTGTTAATAATAATTTAAAATCTTACTAAAATTTTATCCTAAAGAAGTTCTCCAACAAGTAGTTTCCACTACATCCAAAAGCATCCCGATCAACTTCAAATCTTCCCAAAATTCATGTTTAATCCTTCCTTTTGCAGCGATATTTCCGTAGGTGTCCACTAACTCTTCCTTCTAATCTGTCAATTCATTGACTTTTGCTTCTTTCTCTTTTTTCATTTAACCAATTCATTATAATCTTTTGCTACAATATAACACTTGATTAAGAGCATTCTAACCACAAAAGATAGCAAAATATCACTTGAATTTATAATTAAATGCACTCCTATCAAACAGACTTCAACACGTGATGGGTGATCACGCCCTATTCTGACTTCAAAATTGTTGATGGGGGAAATCATTTTGAAAGTTTTTAAGCAGATTTTTCTTCGTTTTTGCTGGAAAAAACGTGGATGAAAAGAAAAGACCCCAAAATTGCTGCAGATAAAAGAGGAAAAAGGAAGCCATTCATCATTTTGGAGCTTGGGAGCAGAAAAATAGGAACGTCAGCATCGTCGATCAGGTTTCTTCTCTCTGGCTTATGTTTTCTATTTAGGATATTTTATTTTGCTACAAACATTTATGTAGCTAAATTTTCTGATTCAAGAAAAACGTTAAACCAATTGTTATGTTTTGAATCTTTGATATTGTCATGAATAAGTGTACAAAGCAAGCAAATTAATTGTGGCTCGCATGATTATTTGTAAGGACAAAAAATTAGGTTAGATGATTGCAGGTATCTCAAGTTGTCTAATCTAAGTTCAATTTTTTTATTGATGCAAATGTTATTGTTGAATTGATGGACGCTATCATGCCCAGTCATGAGTCATGAGATAATATCTACACATGAGTATGGAGTGCCTCTATGTTCTTCTTTATTGGCAGACCTTACCCTAGTGCATTTTCCAATTCCAGTGCTCCAAACACGTGATATTAAAGTATAAGTAGACTGAAGCAGGATTAACTTTATTGTACACATATGATGATCTGGTATAAAAAATATATCACATTATTGATATACGAGAAAGAATGCATGTCACGATGGTGTCATAGTAGACATGATACAGTGCATTACGATTATAAAATTACAACAGAAAGTATAACATAAAATAATATTTAATTTTATATTATATTAATTACGCTACAACTTTTTTTCTTATTGGAGTAGAACTACTAAGGAAAATAATATATGAGTTTGGTTAAGGAAATCAATATACTATTTATAATTTGTTATGAAGAACTCCAAAAATGATTTATATTTTAAATTGACATGAAATAGAATAGGATAAAATCAATCTAAAAGATTATATTTTGATGAGTATAGAATGTAAAAGTGTGATACAATAAAAGAAGAAAGTTATTTTACCTTCTATCGTTTGACATAATCACTAAAAGTCATGGAGGAAAATATCCCTCCTCCTCATTATCCTATTGACAAAAATATTGGAAAATCTTCATTTAATAAAAAATATATTCAAATATTAATTATAAAATTTACCCACCACACAAGCAAAAGTACAGAAAATAATTTCATTTGGAGAGAGAGAGTTGCAGGCTCATGGACCTTTTGTGGTGGTCATCCTTATTAGGCCAAGATCATGAGTCGAGTGTAGGGGTGTCCTGGGCCTCCATCCTCCATCTTGAGTTGCTGGGGTGGGCACATCAAGTATTAAGGAATCCACTAATTGACTTGAAGTATGGAGAGTAACGGTTGTTGCTTGTCAAAATAGCTATCATTACATGTGCAAGGTACTTTGGTAGTTTGCTCATTTTTGCCTCTAGCCTTTTCAATTTTTAAAACATATGGTCCGCATTTTGGATTTATTTAAAAAAAAAAGTGTTTGAATGGCATATAAGTGTGTTTTTGCAAAAAAATTATTTTGCTTATAGCTAATAGTTTGAGTCAATCATCTGGAATGTGGCTAATGAAAGCAACTTATTGTTGGAATTCATTTATCACATCACATAAATTCATAGTGCTTGAATGAAAATAGCTTTCCAAATAGAAATGAAAGTACTCTGTGTGTTTGTGCTTGTGCTTGTGTGATTGGTAAATTTTATAAATATTTGAATATCTTTTGAATAAATGAAGATATAAAGGTAAAACAATTTTCTTCATTTGATGTATCATAGTTTTACACCCTATATGCTCATCCAAATATGATGTGCATTTTAGATAGATTTATTCCTATTCCATTTCATGGGTCAATTTGAAATATGAATCCATCGGAGGGTTCATCCAGTAGGCGACGGGCGACCACAACCGCCTGCCTCAAGCTCCACCTCCGACTACTAGCAGGTTCGGACGAGCCACAGCCCATCTTCCTCGAAATAGCCTCAGAAGGATCATCAACTTGGTAGATCTCCCTCACAAACCTCATTGTTTGTCTGATGATGTCATGGACACACGTAAAGTGTACAAAGAAAGAATAAGATGTGGATAAAAGTAACTAAAGGAGTAGGAGGAGATAAAACTTACAAGCTCAAAGAAGAGCTCTTTTTTCTTCAAAACATACGTAGAAGAAAGAAGAGAGAAAGATGGAGATTAAGCCTTTAATGAAGGAAAGTGGGGAGGTTAAGCCCACGTTCACTCTCATAACCACCCCTCATTGGACGGTTACCAAAAGAAACATACACGTGGAAGGGACGAGTACCAATACCCCTAAGAGTAGCAGTCATGATGGCTAGGGCTGGCCATCACACCAATTCTAATAGAGGGCAGAATACGAAGCCCTAGGCAACAGGAAAGGGAGGGAGAAGAAAAGGTAGAGAGCACTTGGCAAAGAGACCTTACTGAGATAATGAGGAGGAACTCCCTCGAGTATGAAAGCCCTCCACTCTAAGGAGTTGGCGGATTTCTTCCTCCTTAGAGTTGGGGGGGGGGGGGGGTGGACTGAATGATGTGCATGTCTGAGGAGGCTCAATCCAAGCCCTTAGCACTCAATGTGCCCGCCCTATCAACCAAACGGACCAAAAAACCCAAGATGGAGGATGAAGACCCACGGCACCCCTAAACTCGACCTATGATCTTGGCCTAACAAGGATGATCGGCCCAAAAGGCCCATGAGCCTGGAAACTCTCTCCACGTGGCGTGCAACTGGACCACCACCTTGGGTCACGTCAGCCCTAGAAAATAGTCTAAATGAGGAAGGTTCCTGGAGTCTAAAACCATAACAGCTAAAATTCCCTGCAGGTAAAGGGTCTCCCCCTACGGAAGGATACTCACGTTGGACACATCGAGCTGTGGATAAGAACAATCTACCACTTATCTGACCACCCTAACCCTTTTCCCTAAAAATGGAGGAAAAGGGTATATCTCCAGCAGCTGGGGCACCTCCCTATATATGCAGGTTTGGTTTTTCAGGTGGGGGAGGGTCTCGTCGAATTCTCTAAGCATACTTTCAAGCACTCCTCAAGCATTATCTTGCAAATTAGAATATTCTCTCTCAATTTAATCAACATATTTCAATTTCTTATTACGTTTATTATTTCTTCGCTTTATTTCACCTTGAATCCAGTACTAACTTGGGCGTTGGAGTGCTAACGTATGGTTTTGCAGGTCTTCTTTCTATAGATTTATAAACACTTCGGCCCAAGCTTCGAATGCTAGTCCAAATCCTTTAAACCCATGTCATTTCTGTACACATCAAAGATATTTGACAATATACAAAATGTTTTAAAGTTTTTATTAAAATATTCAAACAACTATATATATATATATATTATATATATATATTATATTGCAGATCCAACATTGAAATCTTAATATGTAGATGGTAATTATAATTAGAGTTTTAGTGGTAGTTTCAATGTTGCAATTAATATTAATATTTCATGCTTTGCTCTAACTTGATTTCAATCATTCTCATTGAAGCAACCCTCTTTATATATGTGAATCACATAATTAAACGGATGGCCGACGACTAACAAATATAGAAAAGAATGAAGTTAGGGACAGTAGGCACATGTTTGCCCAAAACCTAAGATGGAGACATGAATTAAAATCATGTTGTACCAATCAAGAATCTTGGGAAGCCATGCACGTGTGTCTCATTAACTTCACGAGCCCCATTAGACATGACATTTCCCTGTCCAAACATATGCGAAATCCATTCATGAATAATTCACCTATATGCATATATATATGTACATCAATATCATCATCTCTTCTTCACTCTTCCAAATCTAATTAACTATATATACATGTAGAGAGAGAGAGAGAGAGAGAGGAGAGAGAGAGAGAGAGATGGGCATGAGGACAATAAAGAGAGTAGGGTTACCTTAATTAGGACCTCACATTGATTTTCAATTAATTCTCTTCCAATTCTCTCAGCTGGCATATATTCATCATCGGTCGTGTATATGCAACATGCATGGTGGGGGGATAGGTATTTGTTACCGACACGCCTGTTTCGAGATTTTGTTAGTGTTTGGACAAAATTAAGTTGTTCAAATTTAATATAAGTTCGATCCATGCACAACATTATGAATCGTGAGTTGCGGGGTGTAGGAGTACTTATGTTCCTTCTTCCACATCTTTTCTGGATCATGACGTGAGTCGACTTACGCTATAAGAAAATTGTTCAATAGCAACGAAAATAATTAATGTCGAAGTAATTATCAAGAAAAAATTTCATTGTTAATCTACATTATCTAATACAAGAAATCTTTGTCAATGAATTTAGTAAGGAAAATTAACTTGCTACGAATTTAGCAACAAATTATTTAAAAGAAATAGAGAATAATGTAAATTCGCAATCAAAGTTTTATTTGCTAATAAGCTCGATGCAGATTTTAGTATCAAATTTTTCCGTAGCAGTTGATCATTTTTCTTGTAGTGTTACAACAAACAGGATTGTCAGGAAAATCCAACAACAACAAAAAAAAGTAAAATGATTCAATAGCAATGAAGAAAAATTAGCGTCGAGATAATTAGCAATTAAAATTTTCGTTGTTAATCTATATACATTATTTAATACAAGAAATTTACTTGCTACTGAATTTAGCGAAGAAAGTTTTACTTGCTAATAGATTTAGCGACGAATTGTTCAAAAATATATATTAAATATTGTTGATTAACAACCAAAATTTTACTTGCTAATTATCTCTTGCAACACTGATTTTAATATCAGATTTATTTGCAACTATTGAGTCATTTTCGTTTAGTAGTTGAAAACCTTCCGACTGCTTAATTAATCCCTCCAAGTGTGAAATTAAGTAGTATTTTTCGAGAGAATTATAAGTTAGGAATAATTAAAGAATTATAAAGAACTTTATGTAATAACGATAACATCTGCATCGATCGTATCAAATCAATTAGAGTACGTCCATATCTAATTAGCTCAATATCGAACTTAACCCTAACGAAGCTAACACACCCTATTTGTTAAGGTTCT
This sequence comes from Sesamum angolense, assembly GCA_034509725.1. Classification (NCBI taxonomy): domain Eukaryota; kingdom Viridiplantae; phylum Streptophyta; class Magnoliopsida; order Lamiales; family Pedaliaceae; genus Sesamum; species Sesamum angolense. The sequence continues at coordinate 12,837,392 of JACGWL010000011.1, read as the reverse complement.
TATTAGAGGTTGGTGTCTTAATATTTTTACGACTAAAATACCTTTACATTATATTTATATTTTTCCTCCTTAATTTTCTATTTATTTATATATATACATATCAGTTTGATCAATTATTATAATATAATTTCGTTCTCTTTCACTAAATAAAACTAAAAGTACAATAAAATTTAAATTAATCATAGATCGTCATGTGCTTTCGTTGTTGGTATATATAATAATCATCTTGCATGGGATTTTAACGTGTAATTATTGCTAATTTAATTATTATTATTTAATCAATTGATTAATTAATAATAATAATTATGATGCATGAAATTTCAAAGTTGAAGTGATGTAAGAGAATGAAGAGGATATGATGGGAACCTTAAGATTTTTCGGACAAGATTGGATTATTATGTCATTTATGGGGTGGTGTCTTCACATTGTGAAGTGGTCATATTCAGAAGTAGATCACCAATTATTCTACATCACTCTCATGCACAGACAGACGTCGCCCTGCACCAGCACACGATTCACTTCCCAATATCACACATTTTTATATACTCGATTAATTATGTACATGTAATGCAAACGTAGCCATCAATCATGCCTTAACCTATTAATAAAGCTGATTAGGTTTCACCAATAAGTTTGAAGTTATAATTTTGAATTCTTATAAAATATGTAGATATTTGTTTAATATGAATTTATTTAATATAAATTTATAATAAAATTATATTTGTAATCTTATAAGATAGAGCGATCTACACTTTTAGTCTTCTATTTTACGAGATTTTTAAAATGATTCTAAAATTAAAAAAATCGAACGATATATGTATTCTATGCTTTACGATACATTTAGTCCCATTTCCAATTTTTTTTCGTAAAATGGATAACAATACACGTGCAAATGTATATCCATCGCTCGTTGGAGCAGTCGCTCAAGCTAACGAACAAGCAAAATTACACTATTTTTGAATGAAAACTCGATATGGGACTTAATGGGTTGAATTTTTTCAATTTTGTGATCATTTTTTAATTCTCGTAAAGCATACAATCGCATATGTTGAGTTTTCTTAATTTTGGAACCATTTTAAAATTTTCAAGTGTTGAAATATCTTATTTTGTCGGACTATAAAGTGTAATTTTTGTCGTAAATATATTAGTCGAATCGATATAATTACTCTATTTATTATATTAATGTAATATGCTTGTAATGAATGTATTAATTATGAAATAAATTAATGTAAATGCAATGAATATTATCTTAAAAAAAAGAATCAAGAGCAAGAAAAGGGGTAGGTTGTTTGGTTGGATTTCGGACCAAAATTGGGGGTGTTTAAAGTAATAGGTAGGGGTAGGGGTGGCCTAAATGCTAATAATTGGTAGGCTATGGGAACAGTGTTTGGCTTTCTTAGGACAGTGCGATGGCCCATCCATGTGTGCACATGTATCTCCTTTCTTGCACCCTATCTATCATTAATTCCTCTTAAATGAGTGCGTGCGTGCTTCTTTCACTTCACACCCCCCATTTCATCACGCACACACCCGCATGTTTCTCTGTGTGTGCTTGCTTATATATATATATATATTATATATATATATGTGTGTGTGTGTGTGTGTGTGTAATATTGCTATGTCGTGGTCGTTCAAAAGCATTCATAGTATTTGGATTTATTTTCTGACTATTTTGTTATGTTTTGTGGAGGTAGAGAAAGAAAAATAAAGATAAATAAGTATGTATTAGAGATAGTGTGTATGTTTGGATTTGTTTTTTGAAATAATTTAAAATAAATATTGTATATTTGATGTTGTGTTTTGGGAGACAAAAATTACTGTTCATTGTCAAATCATATCTTTTTTATATATATTTATAAGGTTGTGTGTTTAATATGTATTTTGGGAGATAAAAATAACTGTTCATTGTCAAATCATGTCTTTTTTATATATATTTGTGCATTGTGTGTGTGTAGATATATGTATGTATTTATGTTAAAACAATTAAAAACATCAAGATAAGTGTTTTTTGTATGATGACAAACATTGAGTATATTTTGATTGTCCCGAAAATAACTTGAAAATGAAAACAACATAGTGATTGATTTGCCTAAATTATTTTGTTGGGACGACGTTTTTCGCGCGTACAAATAATCTCTATTTATTTCGGGAGTGTGAGAAACATATATAAAAATGGAAAAATAAAATTTTGGATAAATAGATCCCATCAAGAATCGATAAATGTTTGGAAATTTCATGAACTCCGAAGAAATCAAACTTTGAGATGATGAATGTACGATATATATGATCTTAGTTTAATCATTTGATTCAATGTTACTGAATTTCCAATATTAAATGAGGAATTTAAGGTATAAATATAGTAGTTCGAAATTAAATTTACGGCTTGTCTCTCTTCCTTACAACTTTTATTTTTTTTCCTTTTTTGGGTAATGAAATGCTCGTTCTATGCTTTTTGTTGTCCATATAAACCCGTTTTATGGTACATTAGTTTATGACAACATTTACGTAGCAATATGTGATAAATGCAGATAATATATATGTTAGGAAAAATTGCAATTTTAGTTCTGTAAGGAGTGGTATCTTTAGTTCTGTACGAATTGATTTTCGCAATTTGGTTTTGCAACTTTATAATTTTGGCAATTCTAGTCATTTTTCGGCCAAATTAGACGAAAAAGGATGAAAATTGCCAAAATTTTAAAGTTATAGAAAATCAATTCATTTAGAATCAAATATGCCACCTTCCATAAGTTATAGAACTAAAATTGTATTTTTTCCTATATTCTATCAAGATGTGATAGATTATAATGTTCCGACATTTTAAAAAACCTCTCGTATTACTGATATTACACATTTACGATACTTGTATGATTGAAACGCACTTTATTTATGGTTAATATAATATGATTTTTGATATAGTTGACAACATTTTGAATATAATGAGATTTTTAATTCATTTCTTAAATCATAAGAGTTAAGAAAATAAATAAATGAACAAAACATAAAAAATTCTAAAACTACCTTTTTCTTTGTTTTCTTTTCTTTTTTTTTTTTAATTTTGGTCATGTAAATATAGAAGGGTAGTACTTTCATATTAGTTCATTTGGATTTTTTTTTTTCACAATGAAGGGCAATTATCTTTAAAAAAAAATGGTAAATTGGATATCTATCGTCGCGCTAAAAGAAATATAACTTTTTGTGATGGTTAATTACTATATAGTTAAAAGTACAAAATTTATGGCGAATACTATTTAACCAAGTTTATGAAACGGTTGCTCGCCCTACAGGGCGAGGGTAAAATATTAGTCACAACTAATAATCATGACAAATATTTTTGCTATATCTAAAATCATAGTGAGTTGATTACTTACGGTCGAAATTTAAATTTTTGCTTTGATTTTGTGTATTAATTTATCATTATTTTTAACCCGTAGTGCATTATAATTAATGTAGAGAATAATTCATTTTTTAGTAGTGTTGAAAACTACTAATTTGGTTAAAAGATGTCTCACCAATTTGCAAGTGACACGTCCAACACTACAAAAAATGTGACTTTTAACCATGCTAATTGTCATGACTAATATCAATAGCCGTAGCAAATAGTCATTAACCACGGCCATGCAATGGTTGTTGGCCGTGGTATCTGTGAGGGTGGCTAAAACATTTACCATAGCTAAAAACCATGGAAAATACTTTTACTATGGATCTTAGTCATGGCAAATAACTTTTTTGTAGTGAAAAACCTATGTTTTTGCATCGATTTTACTTAACTGTGGTTAATAAAAAACATTTACCACAATTTTTAGTCCGTAGCTATTTAAATTGTAGCCAATAATTATTTTTTTAGTGCAATACACAACATTTTCTGGTCAAATTTGCAATTTCCAACAACAAATGTGTTTTTTTTTTTAAATTGTAGTCTTTAATTGCCAAAATAAATTTCAAGTGGATCAAAAATGTCAATCCTATATACTTACAGGAAGAAAATTATAATTTCTCGTGCCTGAAAACATTTAGTGTTATATATGTCAAGTATATTTTTCTCTTTTCGAAAATCTATCGAACTAAAAAGCATTTTTTTTTAATCCCCCAGCAACACGTATAGTAGTCTATCGAGTATATTGGTGGAACTCCAACACATGCTACGTATAGCTAGTTGGATGCTTTTTTTTTTTTTTTAATTGTACTAAATAGAATATATCCATGCACATATTTACATGTATGATTATTATAAATACTTATCTGATGGGGATTATTATTATTATGGAAAAAATAACATAAATACCCTTAAGAGTGTTATTATAGTTGTATGCAAATAGGCGCTCTCCTGATTCAGGTCGAGTCGCCCAACTCGACTCACTCAGAAGACCTATTTCTGTGAGCTGTTGATCTACCCGACAACACCTAAGCAAGATCACAACACGTGACATAGACAAATGGACACTTTATACACCATTTATACCTCATTTATGTTAAAACATTTATTACACCCAAATTCGCATTAATACATTTAAATCGCTTTCCCCTATCTCGATCCAATATTAACTTAAGTTTCGAAAGATTTTAAACTGTGACCTCCCAACAAGTCTAACAACCTACTCTTTTCTCAAATCCCAAATACTATTTTAAAAACGTTTGAGATGGCTAATGATCTCGACCCCAATCATTATGATGTAATCTAATATATAAATATATGAAATTCTTGGCATTCCTAGAATCTGTGAAATAGTTTACCTCTTAATAATGCATGTAATAATAATAATAATAATAATAAAATTAGTGGTTACATACAAAGCACCAAGGTAGCCACTTACGTACATATAATTACGTAAAAATTGAGAGTAAATTGTCACAATCTCCGTACACGCAAGCAATGAACTGATGGTTTGTCAGTGGAATTATCTGAAACTGAGGATATCCGTGAATCTCGGGCGTTCCAAGTCCAACTGCATGGTCCCATTTTTATCATACACCATGTGCCCATTATAGTTTCACTCCTCCACCCTCTCACTCAATTCCCATTTTTTTTTATATATATTATTTTTTATTTTATTTAATATACATACATTATATGATATGTGTATGATAAATAAAGTAGGAAAATGAAACAGGTTTGTAATAGAAAATCTAATCAGCCTTCCACCACATGCACTTTATAAGATTTTAGTTACAGCACGTATTGTTCGAAATTTACATGATTTTTGTTTTAATTTACGTTGTTATTGATCTATAATAAAATACATCTTCTGTCACATTTTTTTACATTAATTGTTTGTTAGATAAGAAAATTGCATTGTTAAGATCAGTATTATTTTTATCCCATCGAGGAATGTGATCTCATTAATAGTTTGCATAAGTTACAAATTAATCCCTTCGTTACATTTCGTTAGTATTTTTGTGGAGAAGACGTATGCTAAGCGCGTACGTGGCCGAGCGTTATCCAGAATACTAATACGAAAACGACTAAAAGTTATTTTTTTTATAGCTTAAAGAACCATTAATGAGAATTCCGTAATCAATGAAACATGCTTAATACATGCTTTTTTTTTTTTTTTTTTTTTACGGAATACTAAAGTAATCGAACGAAAAGATTAAAATTGAGATTTTTGTAATCAGTAATGAGAATCATGTAACCTAATGGATCTGAAAAGTGTACAAATCCTAAAGTAATATGGGACGAAAATTTTCCCTATGTTGACGGAAAGGTTCGTTAAATGAAATACGAAATTACTTTATTTCGACTTATAATTATGATTCTAGTTGAATTATACCATTTTTTTAGGGGTTTTAGTTATATCTCGATTTGAAATAATCTAAATAAGAGATAATTAATAAGTAATTACTGACCTTGATAATATGATACTAGGATTGAAAATGGGATATATTAAATTGCGATTACTATCATGAAAAAGTCACTTAATATATCAGCTTGAGGCACTAATCACGAACTGATCAATAATGCGTAGTTTTTATTAGGTGACTGCGAGAATATATATATTTATTAGATGGAAGAGTTTGAACTTAAGGAGAGTTTTTGAGTTAAAAATTTCAAATGGTCCCATATTCAATAGATTTGAGATACGGTGCACAATGTTATTGAAAATAACTTAAAATGAGAATCCAACGATTTCAAATAATTTGAAACGTCGAATTATCCAAACAAATAAGTGGATCTAATATTATAAATTTAAAATCTGTATCTCGAAATACATCAATCCAATCGAATATGAAGTTATTTTGCTTTACCCCATCATACTATGATCATAAATGACGAGTTTGAAATTATTACACTAATCATATACTTGTAAAAAGAGGATTTTAATTAATTTTTTTGGCAGGGGTCCATGTCAAAACCCCACTTACACAACGGAACTTTTTCAAAAAAGTAAAAAAAGGATCTTAATTAATTTATTTCTACGACATAACATGTTGACTTTGTATACTAGTATTAATCTTCTCTTTTATTACATAAATAGTTAAAAGTTGACATAATAAATGAGAAAGGGGCTGTAAGAATTAATGAGAAAGTCTAACTGATAAGAGAAATGGAGTTAGGACTGGTAAGGTTGGATGATCTGAGCTAGAGATGGGGTCCACCAATGATCTGAATTAGAGGATGGGGTCCACGGGCAATTCTTTGCTCGAATAGTAAGTTAGTATTGAATTGAAAACAAATTAAACTTGTCAGAGTGACTCCCAACTAAAATTTTCGAATTATGCCAAAATAAGCACCAATTATTATAAATAAAGCGGGGTCGAGAAGCTAGACCTCGTAGTATTAATTGCATACTTGCCAAATAGTTGCCCCTGATATTTAAAAGGTGTCGATATGTCAAAAAGTATACAGAGCCACATGACGTTTCGATGGTAGCTCGATATTTCCTGTATCAACGGTCGTTGAAGCGGGTTCTTGATCGGTCTATTCGGGTCGTGCCCGACCTGTATAGAAAAGACTCGGATCCCCATCTTGTTTGGTAATTAATGATGTTGAACGAGGGTTTTTATCAAAGAACCCCATCATAACCTCAGTGATCCAAACTAATCCTAGGAACTCTTAACAGATGTCCAAACAAGTGTCGCACGTAAGCCGAAAGGGGCAAGACATACATGTAATGATGTAAATACACACACATATATATTATATATATTATATATATATATATATAAATGTATGTATCATAATTGGTACTTGGAGAAAGCTATCATTCACAGCTCAGAATGGGTATAGTAATAAAATTGCATGTGGTGAGCATGTGATCCCTTTCTCTTTCCTTCCAAAAATTGATGCCCTAAGAATATAATTTTTCTTTGTGGGGCCCATTCCCCTCTTCCCCATGTTTTCCGGATCCTGCCAATTTTCCCTTTTTTCTTTCTTCTGCTGCCCAATCCTTAATCATTTGCCTTAGAATCCTAATAATCAAGTCTAAGACAAGGATAAGGAAAAGTTCTCATGTCTCAACAGTGCAAGATTAGAGAAAAAGATTTCATGTATTTATAGATAATATAACATTTATATATTTATATTTATATTTATATATATCTAGATTAATTAATTGTGTAGTATTAGAAATTTAATATTTTTCGTCCCATTAATTAATGATCTCATAAGTTTTAAAATTTCAATTTTTAGTCATTTTGTCGGATTCTGTTGGTATTTGATAAAAAAAAGTACGTGGTTATTAACTTTAACGGCCTTCTGGATAATTGCCATATAAACTATCTGTCAAAATGATAACAAAATTAGATAAAAGGATTAAACGTGATATTTTTTTTGAACTTCTGAAATTATCAATGAAATTCTTGTAACTAATGGAATAAAAATGTGCCGACTCTAAGATATAAAATGAAAATTGCAGTTTTTCATGTAATATCACAATAATCGAAACATGTAGTTTAGACAATATTGTTCAAATATTTGAATTGTTGATTTGCTGACAAGTATAACTTTTGACGTAATACAAGAGATGGAGAAATCACTGGGATACAAAGACAATCAATTTTCAACTTTCATGTGAATATGATTAGATGTATATTGCTGCCATTTGTTGTTCGAAGACTTATTATTAGTAATATATATATGTATATATGCTCATAATCCTTTGCTCCTCGTACTTATTGTTAAGGTTGATGTTGGAAAAATAAGTAAGTAAAACAACGTTTAATGCATATATAATATCTTCTCACAATCGCCACAAAAAATGACTTACATAATAGTTTTAAAAAAATTGATATTAAAATTAATGTTGAGTTAATTAGTAAGTAAAATTTTTGTTGTTAAATTCATTATCAATTAAAATTTTTTGTATTAGAAAATTTAGATTAGCTACGAGAATTGTACTTGCTAATTAGCTCGATGTTAATCTTTTTCATTGTTATTGAGCCATTTTTTTTCATTGTTATTGAGTCATTTTCTTGTAGTGAATACATTTATATATATTATGAATATAAAGTTGAGTGATAAAAGTAAGATTGTCATTAATTAATTTTGTATAGTTAATAGTAAGATTATTAGGTTTTGTTTTATTACAAGAATAATCTTTATAATTAATGTCACATGACTTTCATAATATTAGCAACAAAAGATCTTGTATACATAAATTTGTGAATAATGAATAATAATTCGTGTATAATGATTTAATAACAAGACTATATATATATATATATATATATATATATATATTAAGTTATATCAATATTGAAAAATTTAAATGAAATTATTCGCACTGCTGATAAGTTATGTTTTTTCAGAATTATATTGTGGAAAAATTAAATAAACTAATTATATATATATGATGCATGCATGGCATAATTAGAACTTAATTAAATCTTAAACCCCAGGTAACAAATTATTCCTTTTTTAGTAAAATGATCGAGCATACTATTAAATCTCTACACAACAATTAATCAATTATAAGTTAGATCTTCTCTATGAAAGTACTCTACTATTTTTTGAAAATATTTAGCTTGGATCATAATCACCGCTAACTAAACCAAGCCAAGTCTATCACATTTATCGTGCAACAAATATATCTATTTATATAATTTAGAAAAAATATCAATTTATATCTTATAATTAATATAATATGAGCATATTTAATTAATTCGAGAAACAATCTAGAAAAAAAATTAGTCCTATAAGTATAAGAGATTGCAATTCTAGTCATGTTGAAATCAATTTTTAGTAATTTGTTCCTGCAACTAAAAGAAATTGGCAATTTTTAGGATAATTCTGACCGAAAATTCATAAATTGGCCGAAAAAATGCTAGTCATGCGTATGTGACATGTTAGTTTGGATATTTCCGTTCAATTTATGAATTTCCAATCAGAATTATCCTCAAATTGTTGTTCCTTTTTTCTTAATTGCAAGACCGAAATTGCCACCATCTATACTTATAGGACCAAAATTATAATTTTCGACAACAGTCTTGCCATCATTTGTATATGTTCTTACAACATTTTGGTGGTTACGGGGCTTTCGATCCAGCTCTACCCTATCCCAAAGGAAAGTTGCAAGAAACATTAATTGATGATGAAGTTATCCCAGTTTTGATAAGTTAAGAAATTTTTGTTTTCTTGTAGGTTGTGTTGTCACACAATAAGCTACAAATGTTAGGTTTACATTGCATCAAAGGGAGTCGACTACTTAAATAATCTTTTGTCTGTAATAACCATAATCCCCCAAAAGAAATGTCAAATATTCTGTTTAGGGTTTTGACATGCGGGCCATGGAGTTGCATGTGCCCGCATGTGCTGTGTTTCTCCCATTGGCCCACCAACACACCCCCACCCCCCACCCCCTTCTTTCAGCAAATAAATGGGCTTTATTCACTTTCTTCTCCTTCTCATTCCTCTCTTCCTCTGTCTATGTCTCATCTGTTTCTTGGTTCCTGTTTGGAAATTAATTAAGTTTTGCAGTTTTTCTGCAATTTCTCTGTCTCAGGATTGCATTCTTGCAACCTCGGATTCTGCGCTTGATCGTCACTTCGATGAAAGAAAGGTATGTGCAGTTAGTTTTCTTGATTTCATGCTACTTAGAATGTAAGAAATAAATGAGAATATTTTGGTTTCTTTTTTCTGAAGAAGAAGAATTACAACTCATTGATTAATTTTCTTGAGACCCTTTTATTATTTTTACTGATTTCTTCTTCCTATTGGGAAATTAAATTATGCAGAATGCCGAATTCATCAGCACTGATGAAACAAGAATTCCTGAAGAAATGGATAAAGGGTCTGCAAATATACAGCAACTTCAAGAAGGAAATGACGATTTTCGAAAGAAAAAAGGCCATCAAATTATCAGCAGACGTGGCCATTGCTTCCACCAGAAACGCCTCGACTCACTGGAGCCGGGCCCTGATGTCCGACGTTTCCACAGACGACGCCAACGACGCTGCCAAAATCGTCGTCGAACAAATATCAGGCCGAAAGGTAGAGAAGTACAGCCGCAGCAGCAGCAGCAGCAAAGACCTGGTGATCACATGCAGCAACAAGATTCTGAGAAGAAGCCGAGTGGCGAGTCGTCGTCGGAGAATTAATAGGGGTGTAGGTACAAGTGTTAAAGCATGTTCCATTGCAAAGAAGGTGGTGAAGAACAGAACCCGAGTGCTTAAAAGTCTTGTACCTGGTGGGCAAGAAATGGATGGGGTTTGTCTGATTAAGGAAACCCTAGACTACATAGCTTCTCTCCGAGTTCAGGTTGATGTAATGAGACATCTTGCTGCTGCTGCTGAGCGTTTGGACCCTCCACAAAGGTCAATATTGTAAATTATTAATTTTCAATATATATTATTTATTTCAGCTTTTTTTTTTTTTTTGTTTTTTTTTCTGGTTTATAATTAGATCATGATCACGAAGGGCATTATGTAACTCTATATGTACAGATGAAAGAGTATTCGATCGTGTTAGTAATTATATACATACATATATATATATATATATATATATATATATATACTATGATAGAATTAATTAAAGTCGTAGTTTTAACTGGATGTCACTTTTAAATATAATGAAAATTAATGTGAATTTTGTGGAGATGCAATGCTAATAATTAATTGGCCTGAATTTAAATTCAATATATATATATATATATATATATATATATATATATATATATAGCTAAAAATAAAAAATTTATGATCACTTTGTATAAAGATTTTATTTTATGGGCAATGTAATATATAATTTTTGAATTTTCAGTTTCAGTAATTATTCAGTCTTATTAAACTGAAAATTTGTTTGTATGAATTATATATATGAAGCATGAGATTAATAATTCTCAGAAAATTTTTTTTTATTGTGAGTGTGTATGTAATGAAAATTTTAATTAATTTTCATATTGTTTTTTTCCATTAAAAGGAAAAATTTATTATAATTTTAATTCTGTAAGTATGTTGAGTGACCATTTTAGCTTTTGTATGAATCCATTTTCACAACTTTGACTTTAATATGTGAAATTCTAAAAATTACAAAAAATTATAGCCAAAATGGATTCATTAAAGACTAAAATTGTAATTTTTTCATTCTCAAACGTACGTATATGGATTCCTCGACAGACAATGTATAATTTCAATGTTCTGTTTTTCTTATTAAATCTTTTATCAATCAAAATACTTAATAATGTCATGTTTACGGTGAAACTATGTCCATCAAAATCGCGCCAAATTTGCAATGGAATTTGCGACTTGGAGGCCGCTACAAATATTTCATCAATATTGGCAATAGGATTCAGGATAATCATGTGATAATCAGAGTTATTCATTCCAAATCAGTCGTAAAATTCATTGCAAATTCCAATGTTTTATGCAATAAACCTATTTATTCATAGTGATTATCGCCATTAAATGCCTAACAAAATCATTCTAATTACCATGATCATTGTCATACATTTGTACGAAGCATCCCATGACTTCATCTTGGAAGATTTCACTGCTCAATCGACGGCCCAGCTGGAGTTGTTCTCTGCAGTCATGAGGACTTTGTGTACTTTATAGTTCCATTCAAACTTCGCAAGCCACGAGCTTTTTTTTTTTTATATATATATTACGTGGATTCAATCAATATACCAATATATTAAAAATAATAGATAATAAATTTAATTCAATCAATACATTAATATATTATATATAAAAATTATGAACACTCACATAAAATGAAATAAATACCCACATGTTTGGTGGGGCTCAAATCCATGATTTCAAACATGCTCGTGCGACTTCAGACTTTGCCTCAACCACTAGAGTAAAATATCATTGATGCAAGGCACGAGTTTCCTTCTGAAGTTGATTGTTAATTTTTACGGTCAGACTGATGAAAGATAACAAAATGATAAAAAAGTACAAACGTTAGTTACCAAGTTTGATGATTTAGAATTTTGGGGTACCAAAAATATAATTGAGGTAAAGTTAGGATACTAAAAATGAAATTATCCCACACATAAATAAAGCCCGTTAATGTAACTGAGATTTCCATAGTTCATCAATGTTTCTCTTTCTTTACAATGACGACGGAACCTGTCATCTTCTTTCTCCTCTTTCTTTATGTATTTTTTCATTTTCTTTTTTCGTTTTTTCACTTCACGTTGTGTCCAGATGAAAAGATTTGAATTTAACAGAATGATTAAGGCATAATTGCATAAAATCCCATCTATTTTAAAAATTCGGCTAAAAACCCCGTATTAAAAATATATGCAAATTTTTTTTGTGTTTTTTGAAATGATGCACACTCAGCTCTTCCGTCATTTCTTTTTAACGATATCAATTTTTATGGTAATTTGCCCGTTATATCCTTGTTTTAATAGTCATTGATCTTTCTTCATTGAAAATGGTCTCCATTTAGATTTTAAATGATTTGTAAAATATATTTTTATTTATATATATAAATACACACAGTCTATATATATATATAGTTTAATATATAATAATTATACAAATATTTAACGTAATATATATATACATATGTATAAATAAACGATGGAGGTGGGTGACGGCGATGGCGACTACGAGTTCTCACCGTCATCCAACGCAGATTGGGGCGATGTTCCAATCTGGTGGGCTTGTGGCGATGTCTCCCCAAATTTGGGCTGGCGACCCCGTTCGTGGCTACTCAGATTTGGGCAGCGACGGCTCGATGTCACCGCCTAACGACACCGCAGAGGTGGAGGCGCAAAGCCGAAGGCAGGGGGGGGGGGGGGCAGCAACCTGGGAAAGGAAGACGATGACCCTTTCTTTTCTTTTTATTTTTAATAAAATATTATTTATATTTTTTTTATTATATTAGTTATTTGTAAATTTTAATATAATAAAATGTACTTTTTATGTCTAAATATATTATACTAAAAAACTGAAATGTATTTATTCTATATAATAATATAATTTTAAAAAATATCTAACCCAAAATTATTTTAGAAATTTAATCATGTATTTTGATTTTAAAAACTTATAAATAATATCAAATAATATTAAAAGTTTGATATTTTCATATATAAAATATGTATAATAATTGTATTTGATGTAATAATATATTAATCAAAAACAATAAAGATAGGGGTAATTTTGACAATTAAAAAAGGATAATGGTTGAAAATACATCAAAAGATTGTCTCATTCGCGTGTTAAGCGTGAGTAAATAACTCTTCATTTTTCTTATGGAGAGTTTTTTTTTTTTTTTTTTGCAGGGTTTATAATTACACGAGGTCTTTTTTAGCTATTTAATTAATACAAGTAAATTTTTAACAATTTCTCCATTTCACAGGGGGTAATATGCAATTTTTCCAATTTAAAATAAGAATTTCAAATAATTTCATATTAAATTGATTTAAAATTTATCACAATGTCATAAAACATAGTTCAAAATAAAAAATTTAAAATTTGAAATACTTTATAATGTGAATTTATGCAAACGAGTGGTATTATGAATTTGAAATTCTTAAATCCAAATTCATCAATTCGAAAACTATGTACCAATATGTGTTTATTTATTTTAGACTTTTACTTTCTTGCTTTAATTGCGCTTTTATTTATGTACATTTATGCACTTGAATAAGTGTTTCTTGTCTTTCTTTTTTTGGAGGGAAAATCTCAAATTCCATTAAAATTGAAAATCAGCCTCAAGCGGACAAAATAAGTCAACCTCAACTGGCGAAAAACAATGGGAGCTGTAAAGGGAAGCTCCAGCGCGAGTAGCAAGTTTGTGAGCAATAGTATTATTATTTCTACTAACATGAATAAAATCTAAATCTGAGCAGAGGGAAGCAGCAATCCTATTATTGTTGACCAAAGGATTTGTGTATGACTGATCCGGTTCAGAGCTATTGAGCTTGTTGATAAGATTGAGGCAATCTCCCTCGATCAAGATCCTGTTCCAACCATGTCTAATTGCGAGATCAATCGCTTCTCTAGCAGCAAGGGCTTCGGCAATTTCACCATTCACTTGTCCTTGATATTTGCGTGAGAACCATGCAAGGACAGAACCTGTTGAATCCCTAGCAACTCCCCCGATCCCCACTTTGCAACCCTTGTGAAGAACCGCGCCGTCGAAGTTGATCTTTATGGTTCCAGCTTCGAGGGGATCCACTTTGCAGGTCTGACGTTGTGTTGAACATGTTACGAGGATTGAGTCACATTTGCTTCTCTGAAAGCTGCCAAGATTGAATTTGCACCTGTAACTGTTTGTTGTAGAGTTAGTGAAGTGTGTTCCATAATCAACAAGTTCCTACTCCACCACAAAAACCAACACATCACTAAGAATTTCTCAAAATCCTGGGTAGTTAATAGCGATTCTACATGGATAATCCATTTCAAAGTTATTCCATACCAAGCTGAGATAACTGTCCATGGTAAATCTGACAATGCCCAAGTCTGTCTCGCAAAATTACAGTGGATGAAAGTATGTGGGATGTTTTCATTAGCTTCTCCACAGAAGGGATAGGGGGATTGAATTGTTTTTAACCTCTTTTCCATATTTGAGCCTGTGGGAAGAGCATCCGAAGCCAGTTTCCATGCGAAGAGTCATACCTCTGGTGGCAGTTTAGCTTTCCAAATAGATTTCCAGTGAGTAATAACAGAAGGATCACACCAGGTGCTAGAGGATTGGGAGTTAAGTAATGCGACTGCAATCAGATATGTGCTCCTAACTGAAAATAGGCCATTCTGAGTGAAATGTCAACATCTAGAGTCTGTAGTTGGTTCTCGTCCGAGAGGAATTTTCAGGATCAATTGCTGGTCCTCCGGAATGAAAATATTCTCTATGATTTGTTTGTCCCATTCCTTAGTGTCTGGATCGATCATTGCTGCCACCACATTATCCTCCAGGCCTTCAAGTGGTAATGTTATTGGTTTGAACGTGCTTGGGCGAGGCAACCACAGATCTCTCCAGATTTTAATTGAAGTGCCCGATCCAACAGACCATCTGCTTCTGGATGTAATGATATTCTTAGAATTGATGATTGATCGCCACAGTTAGCGATGGTCTCTGTACAAGAATTTGATACATTAGTGTTCATAATAATCACTCTAATTGTCTGAAACTAATACTAATTGCTTTGTAAAAAATTTCCATCACATTCTAACATGATGAATAATTATGTTTTCAATTAATTATGCGTCCACTATAAACAGAAAAGAAAATATAAGATGTTCTTGCAAATATTTTTTAAGGTAAATTACAACGACCTTCACTGAGGTTCGTGTAATTACGAATACCTTTTCATTGTTTAAATAATTATCAATACCCATGATTTTAACGGTCGTCTAACAGTTAGCCCAATTAGTTAGGTTTTCATTTATTTTTTGTGTTGAACTGATCAAAATGCCCTTGTGGATTAAAATTGTAATTTTATTTATTTTTTTATTTTTTTTATTTTTTATGGATTAAGTAGATAATTTTTTTTATAATTTTTAAATTTTTTTCATCCACCCCATTCCATTTCTTAAAAAGGTTTTTATTTTTTTTTAAAAACAAAAACAAAAAAATACAATAAAGACAAAGTTGACAATTTCATACATCCATCCAAAGATTACATAATTTCATCAAACATCAAAGGGGTATTTATAATTTTTCAAACAACGAGAGAGTATTCGTAATTATGACAAACTTTAGAAAAAGTCGTTGTAATTTACCATGTTTCTTATTCTGTTATTTATATTATTTGTTGTTATTCAATGTTTATATTTGGTTCTGTAGGACTTTGTAAATAAAATGGGAGAATTAACACATGCCCCTTGAAAACGCGTGACAGCCGGCCCGGACACACAGGCGCGAGGCCACGCCGGCGTGGTGCTGGACGAAGGTGATCCGAGAGAACATTGCACTCTGATCTAGAAGGAAAGAAGTCTCGGCATTGAATGATATGCCATGACAACTGCACACCGGACAACACATTTAATCCTTTTCAATTCATCGCTGTTAGCTCCCATCAGCAGAATCTGTAATGCCATTTATATTAAATACAGTATTTCTGATTTAACTGCAAAATGAAATGTAGAAAAAGGCCAGTTCGGGATATAATGTTTTCTTGGTTTACATTTTATAAACAGATGATTACATTCACAGCCCTCAACAATATTCACAAACCCTACATAATAATTAGCTCTGAAATAAATAATACGTTTAATACTTACTGTACATCCAAGCCGAGTAGAAGACCCTTCCAGGAACAACAAAGTTTTACTAGGTCTTTTTCCACCCTCAGCTGCAACAGCATGTTCTTCCACAAATTTTTCGATGCGAAAGGAGTCACACTGCCTAAGTTTTTTACCTATTGCAATCTCCGTTGACAATATAGGTGAACCAATACAGCGAGCAACTCTCTCTAGGCGGTGGAGCTTCATATCATAGACTAGTGTCATTCCATTTGCAAGAATAGACTCTTGTATGTCACGAGAAACTGATTTCTCAACTAAAATAACATTAGGATGGCACATCTCTATCATCTCAACAATTGATTTCAAACTGTCCTTTTCCTGTCAATGAATAAAATAAGAAAAAAAATGATTGCTGATAAAGAGATAAGTTTTATATGTTCAAGTCCAAATAGGAGGCATTCTCACTTTACCTGCTGCATTGATTCAAATGATGATAATCCACCAGAAGAAAGATCTAGTGAGCCATGGATCAACAGGAGCCTCGGGTTTTTGTACTTTGTAGGCATGTGTTTGTGAGCAGCATGCTTTTTGAAGACTAGCCCTTTGATTACTTGACTATGGAATTGAAATCAGGGTGCAGTTTAAGTTAGATTCACCAAAAATATATGAAATCTATCAAGAGTTACTGCATACATGAAAACCCAATCTAAATTCAGGGACACATGAACCACAATTCTAGTTTGTAAGTCTAGTCAGGTTGTGTCATAACCCTTATGGAAACCCGCTATACAATCCCTTGACATGGTCTCAGGGTTTTAAAAAAGTGCAAAATGAAATGCAATTTTTTGTTAAATAACATGAGAAGTTGCGCCAGTAAGAATTCCCGCATATTAGTACAATTCTTTCAAATTAAAGGAGCTGAATATCCATCTCAAGACCTAAGTGGCTCATCTACGAGTTCAAGAACAGATACTTTTCTGTAGCAAATTTTACTCATGAAGCAACTCTAGATTGCTTAGTAGACATAATAAGGCCCTGAATTTTGGTGTCCTCTTCAACTATCTAAACAAAAACTCGTTTTCAAGGCAAAATCCAATTTATGTAGAAAATTTTCAAGCGAGAATAAAGCTAAAAAAAGTCATTATTACCTTTGGGTACGTAAACCAGTGGCAATACATTTAACCTTCACATATCCATCAGGATCCATCGTCTGACCCTCATGTATATCAGGCTTCAAAAAAGCAGCAGCCTCCCATGATAAAGAAGTCACTATATCCACCCAATTCTCACCTGAATTTCCTGAACAATCAACACCCACGGACTAATAAAGTTGACTAACAAGGGCCATAAATTTCCCGTTCCTAACATTGTTCATTGCATTAAGCTTTTGCTCTTTGAACTTGTAACTTCCACTGCCTTCTTCTCCGAAGCTGCTTAAAGAACTAGGTTTAGTCCAGCTGACACCATCACCATATTCATCTTCATCATCATCATAATTTGCAACACTACCTGTTATTTCATCTTCCTTGTCTTCTGGTTCTGGAGGTAGCCAAAATTCAGCATCCAATTCATTGTTTAAAAGAGATGTCCCAGATATCTCAACAGATGAACTCACTCTTTCTGTACTCTTGTCTGTTTCCTGAATTTCAAAGGTTCCTACACTCTCTGCATTTCTGATGGTTCTAAAGTTGTCACCATTTCTAACTTCCCCAGACTCATGTTTCACCAGACTACCGATATGATGAAAACCGTTCAATTTTACTGGTGAGTTTGAGTCTTCCAGATGCCCCTTTGATAAAGCATTGGAATCTGCTAGATCGCTGTCTGTGCTGCTGTCTTCCACATATACCCTGACAGAGAACAAAGAAACCTGGCGTAAGCTTAAAATGGAGTTGAAAATCTAGAAGCCTTCAAAATTAAGTGAAACTATACTCTCAGATAATTTCTTTATCAACCATTAGCACAAGGTGATGAATTGTATACCGGTCATCAAAGTTTGTGTCAACTGAAATGTCACCTGAAAAAAAAAGTTGTGAGTGAAAGAACAATTGCAAATTATAGCAGATTGAAGAAAACACACAGTAGCAAGAGCTTACTGCAACTTGATACAGAACTCTCAGTGCTTCTTAATGAAGCAGTAGGGCTGATTGATGGCATTGTGAGAGAAATGGAATTCTCTTTACACTGGAGAGCTGCCCAAACGTCAATTTCGTGGAATGCCTATTTTCCTGCTTTCTGTAGTTACTTGAGTTTTGTCAACTTTGCTTTGCAATAATTCCACGTGTTACATTTGCTATTCTCTCATCCTGCATTTTAAATTTAAACAAGCCGAGAAATTCACAGATAAGTGCTATCCAACATCTATCTGAGAAGTACATAAACATCCAAGACCTCATTAGGTAAAAGTAATAACTAACTCATTAATTAAGTATTAACGCCGTGATTACAGGATTCATAATGTTAGAGCATTTGCTCCAGGAACAGGAATCAAAATGTCACAGTTCACATGAAATTCAAGCTAAAATAGTTTAAGAACTATCGGAAAATAGAGAAAAGAATAAAAATACTCAGATTCTAGATCAAATATAGAGAAGAATTAATAAATATACACATAGCAAAAATCTAGATATAATGGCTACTAAGAAACGCACGAGAACGATTAGGTAGCTGATATAAACTGTAATTTTTAAAAGAAAAAAAAAAAAATTATACTTGAATACACCTCAGAAATCTGAAAGTATAATTACACAGAAACAATCAAATCAGTCATTCAAAATTCAAACTTTGAATTTGTATAACCATCAATCTGTAGATATGACTCTTTATGATTATGACATGAAGAGTAAAGTTCTAATCTTGAAGTTCACAGCAAATGGCAAAAGGCAATCATTGGAACCCAAAGGAAAAGCAAACTGTTTACTCATTTAACAGAGCAAATCCAAGCTGAGGATAAAAACTTAAATCCAAAACGTGCAGAATCTTGAAGTACCAAACCCCAACAAATTGAACAATCAGAACTGTAGATAGTTTAATTCAAACAAAATCCAATGGTACAAGAATACAACTTCACCACTGAATTAACCATATTAACTTGAAAACAATAATTTTCAAGAAAGAGAAAGATAGAACAAAAAGGAATGATTCAACTCACCCTTAAACAAATCCAATGAACAAGTAATCATGACCTTGAAAATACTTATGATTAGCATACCCAATCTTCAAAGCCCAGATTGCATCTCTTGCTTGAAGAAACAAAGATTTGAAAATCTTGGACATTCAACAACTGAATAAGGGTCGATGAAAGAGCAAAGAATTTCTTGAATGAGCTCCAGAAGAAAGAAAAGAAAGTCTGGAGACGACAAAGAAACCAATTGAAGCAAAAACAATATTGTGCGTAGCTCCAAACTGGGTCCACAGAGTGTGTTCACTGCTCAGAAAAAATTCGAATTTTTTTGATCCAAGGTAGCATGAATGAGAATGAATGAATGAATGAATAATATATGTAGGTGAGAGAAGGCCAGATGGAATGGAAAGGGAGGTCTTTATTTGCATTCAAGTCCAAAAATTTGAGGTTAAAATTCTTCAATCATTAAAGAGTTGTTTGTACAGTGTTGTTGCCAAAAATCACAAGGAGTTTTCACTTTCAAACTTATTTGGGTCCCTGTCCGGATGCATTTGGATATTCCCTTTGCCTCATCATGAAATTATTCATCTAAATCAATCAACTTCAGATTTTTTTTTTTTTCTTAAGGTTAATTTCCAGGACATTTCTTGTGTCTTTTTTTTTTTTTTTTTTTACCTCATCACATATTTAGTTTGAAAAAAATTGTAATAAAAGAACCATGATTAACAACATCCACCCAAATAGCAAGAGTGAATCAAATACAAACACAACATGGATATATGTCTATTTTTACGACAGTTTTTTGTTTTTTAACGTATTTGTTGAATTAAAACTTAATTTAAAATTATTGATACATTGAATCAGTTGAAAACAATCTCATTCTATTTAAATCTGAATTATGTTCTGACTACTCATTTTTATTATTAAAACATATAAATAGTCTTACGGTAATTAAATGAAACTTAAATCTTTTCTAGTTTGTTGGAAAAAGATTATTAAAAAAAAAAACAACAGAGGGTGAGTGGAGGAGGGAGGGTTGTACGTAATTCGCGTGCTTCAAATCATTCCTCTTTAGACGGCTTTTTGTCGCATTGTTGGCCACTCACACACCGAATATCATCACTTCCTTCACACATTCAAAACTATTGCTCATTTACTCCTTTCATATCATCTTTTCTTTTTCCACTTTTTATTCTTAAAAATTCCTATTAAAAGAAGTTAATACTTTAAAATTCTTGAAACAGAATTCTTATTAAAAGAAATCATTTTTTTTTTATTATTTAATTATTACAGATTCTAAAAACCCGACTAGTAACTTTTGCATATCAACATAAAAGAACTATCTCTCTCTCCATTTACTACCAAACTTATAAAAAAAAGACACGGTAAATAATACCACATAATTCAGCACAAAGCCGACGAAACCCCCAGACATATATATGTTGACACCATTCCTCTTAAGAATGTTAGATCATACCTATTGCAAACCCATATCATCCTCATCCCCGAGTTAACAGAGTATATATCTTGTGTGATAATAAAACCTCGAAGACAAGATATTAAGGTAAAATTCGAATTATGACATGAAGTATGAATATTACCAATTTTAACAACTCCTATTGATCCTTCCCAGGTATCACTTTAACCAACCTAATCTATTTCACAGTCTCTCACAGCATTACCTGCAATTCGAAAAAAATCATCCTGTAACGATATTGATGGTTCTTAAGTGTACCATCAAGGTAATAGAGAACCCATGATCAGTCACTTATTTAAATGAGAAATTATTATTCACACTCTTCCAAAAAAAATATATCTAGAATATAAAGATCTCTTCTTGAAGAAAATTAAATATTTATATTCAGATAATTTCATATAAGATATACTTGATTATAAAATTTTTCAATATGATATACATAGAGAATAATTGTAAATGGATTGAAAGAAAATTATGTTTACTCGATATTATATAATGCATGGTTGTCATATTCATGACACATCTGCTTTTGATATAATTCTAAAGTTCGATTGTAGAACTGAATCATAAAAGTGTTTAGAAACATTATTGAACAAAAAAAATTAGTAGTATACCAGAATTTTACTAGTCTGATAGAGTGCGTTATACCATCCATGATCTGCTCCGCTTAGTTAATATTGTGTAAATTATTTCTAGGAAAAAAATATGAACTAAAAATATTTAGCCTCCTATATAACTAAACAGATACGGAAAGATAATAAAAATAATACAACTAAACCTAAAACTCAATAAGTAAAATAAACTTAGATACAATCAATAATAATAATATATTTTCATATAAAAAAAACATCAAATATACACCTACGCTCCCCCCAAAAAAAACACAATGACAAAAATATACTATATTATAATAAAGAAAATAATCAAAGAAGATCGTATCCGATAAAGTACTAATAGAAATAAAAAATAATTGCAGCGGTCCCTAATTAATAAACCAAAGGTACATAAAAATCAAAATAAATTTGTGAAGTGACCGAAAAGAATACATAAGATGCAATATGGAGATAGGGATTGTATATAAAGGTCAGGACCAATATTGTTTAGGTCTGAGTCAAGTCCAATAACTCAGAAACAAGACGCTATCGATGTTAGAACCCCTTATCAACTTTTGAATATATATATCATTATATACTATCAAAACTCGCCCTGACCAAAATCATTTTTATATACTAAATTCAAATGATTCAATAAAATATCATCCAATATTTTTAATTAACTATACTCAATTAAACTACTATTCACTGTTATATCACAAATACATTCTCACAGAACCTCATCTATAATACGTCAACTTGCCTACTCTATATCAAAATCAAAATTCTCCTCGCATCATTTAATCCATCACGAGGAACAAACTGATTTCTCAACAATACCATCCGGTGAACCCCATTATAACTTACACCTTCATTTCGTCATTTTATGCATTAAAAACAAAATAAAAAATCATACTAATCTTTGTCTTAACAATGCCGTGTATGCACAAAGCGCAAGCAGCTAGCAAACAATTTATTGGCAAATATAGACTCATAACACAAGGCAAAAGATGATACTAGTAAGTAATTAGGACTTGCAGAGACCTATTAATTAAATTTCTTATCTTTCCTAAATTGTCTTCAAACTGGTTTTATGATAATATAAATAAAAAGAAAAGTCTAGAAATGATACACATATATGAATTAGCAAGGCATGTGGTTCAATGTCCTCTGCCCTTTATTTAGTGTAAATAGATGACAATGATATAGAAACAAATCAACTATCCGCATCAGAAAATCATTTTTATATACGAAGGAACTTTTCACGCATTTGGGAAACACTCCCTATTAAATTATACTCAAATAACTATAAGCAACGTACTTATAGAGATCATTTAATGTGGAAACTAAATAAAGCGATGCCCCAACATAACTAAATTATGATACGAATGAAGATACGGGCCTTACCAGCGGTAGACGGCCCACCTGGTATTGGAGCAATAGAAAATAAGGGAACATGAATGAATCGCGCCCGCACCTAGCATCTGCCTTGACATAATCTCAGTGCTAATCCGATTTCAAATAGAACTCTAATTATAGATATAAAAAACCAATCCAATCGCACATTTAATAATATCGTCACGCAACTCGCTTCTGAATCCATAAGCATCCAACTCTACTATTCATTACCACATCAACCCACTTCACACTCACTGATCTAATTTGAACGTGGATGGGCTCACGACCAGATAAGTCAACACGTGCATCCTCTTTGTCTAGAGACCCAAGCTTCGATTTCTCTCGTATATCTCAAGCCTGATGTTCAAAAGTATTATAACGACTCTAGAGGAATGGACCACCCTCATAACCTAATATATCTCATATAATCTCATAGTATATAGATAAATCCGCGTAATAATATATATATAATTTTCAAAACAAATTTGAATTTGAATCATCTTAAGACAAAATAATGAATTTTAATAAATGCCAACCTTACTCATTAAGACATGAGAACCGGATTATCCATACTGTAGAAATCGTCTCACATGAAGCCTCATTAACAAATTCTCAATTATGCGCCTTTAGAACCCGATATTTTTTTTAATGTAAGAGAAGCGATAGGAAATAAATAATTATAATCTCAGAATTGTATTTCTCAAATCGAACAATGAATTCGCCAATAACATAAAAATACATTCAAATAATACTTTATTAATAATCTTACTAATAATACTTTTCAAAATTTACTCAAATGGACAACTTTGAAAAGATCATATTATCCTCATTAACTATTAATAAGTAAAACATTAATCAATAAAACTAAGTAATATTTAAATTTCTCTGAATAATTCTAGACACACACTACAAACCACACATCAAACATCGGTGCCTGGATGTAAGAAAAAAAAACAAAAAAACCCTTTGCGCCCCAAGATGGATTATATCTGCTAAAAGCTTATGTATTGATGGAAATGTTGGCGTTGAGCTAACAAATTCATGTAACTGATATCTCCATCCACTATCAAAATACTGAAGCGTGCAATTTCAGCACGCGATCGACGGACAATCGGGTCCGGATACTTCAAGATTTCTAATATTTTGGGAGCTATAGACGACAATGGAAGTACATTAGGTTAGCTCCAATTTAGCCTTCTCATGATATCACACTTTATAAAAACAACAAAACCTAAAAACACACTAACAAAAATTATAAAAAAAAAATCCAATATTAAAAACCACTCATCCTCACTAATAATTGCAACTTATTGAATTTAATCGATCGTCTGTAATAGACATTCCGATCCCTAAATCAACTTAGGGTGATTAATCTAACCATAGAATATTATAATTTCACATAACTTCATGAAATAATATTCAAATTTATTGATAATGGAACCAATATATAAAAGATAAAAAACCAATAATCTCTCATTAAGCCATATGATTAAACTCATAATTGTGCAGCTGATTTATGAGAAAAAGCAATAAAGTTGGCAGCTTAATAATATTAGAGAGTCTGTGTCTTCAGCCCGAGACACCAACCAGGGAGTCCATGTTTTGGATTCAACACAATGAATATCCTATTATACTAATCATATGACTCCCTACTATGCCATTAACCCAACCTACAATCCATCAAATAAGAAATTAATCACCTCTATTTATTTTCTAATGTATCATTTCAAGATAATAGAATATAAAAAATAGTATTAATTGCAAACCGCAACAATCGATAATGACTAACTCAATAATAGTGATTACATTATGCCTGAAAAGAAAAGGTGGCAACTAAATTATAACTATTAAACTATGTCTTTCAAACACTGTGATTCCAAAACGTTCCTCAAATATTGCACCTTAAATTAGATGACAATCCACATACATCATCAATAATACAGCAATCAAACTTTTCAAAATAGTCCGAAGTGTCAAATTATGATCTAATAATAGCCGATGGCTGTTGCTTGCTGCATTGCATAAAATATTGATCCTGCAATTCGCCAAATTAAAAAAATTATGAGTTGTTTAGAATTTCATAAAAATAGAAAATTACACTGAAAATTGTTTCTTATATAGATCAATTTCTAATTGACTATTAGTCTTCAATTATAAATTACAAGATTATATTTTATGGCGAAAAACATTAACTATGAACGCTACACATCCTAGAAAATAAGATTATTATAGCATCAAAGAATATTAACTCTTAAAAACATTCCGCAACACTACACCACACATGCTATAGCGAACTCCAGGGTGTAGAGCCTAAAATATCGTCCTAAACACAACTAATATAGATGACTGTTATGAATATAAGAATGAAGTAGTACTGAGGGCCCAACTAAATTAATATAGAGCACCAACGTAGAATACATTACCAAATGAATGATAAAAAGAGAAATAGTGTATTAAAAATTAGAAAAAACAAGAGTGAAAAAAATGTAAAAAATTTTAATACGAAAAAAAACAATTATTTCACCGAATTTAGTAGCATTTATTGTGCCAAATATAATTAAGCAAGACCTTTCGGGCACGTAAGATGTGTGTGCGCCGTGGCTACCAGATGCAACATCCATGATTGCCCCTTATGATGGGCCACTATACCTCATCTTTCAATAGGCCAAACTTCAATGGCATTAACCCAAACATTAAGCTGCGCAAACAATTGAACGGGCCTCCAATATTTACTCATCTCTCAACCCCTAACCCTCATCTCACCCATAAACCATCTTTCATTTTTTTTTTTATTTATTAAAAATCAAACCATAGCAGAATATTAGTTTGCGTCCAACTGTTCACATTTCTATATTTTAGAATAATTAAATCATAATATAACTAATCATGATGCCCTTTAATTACTTAAATATAATATTATTCCATATTTGTGAATTATTTATATACAAAAATATAAATTCAAAATTAGTGAATTTGTATCCTTCCAATACAAACAATAAAACGTTCGAGATACCACTATGATATTAGAATAAGTTACAACAGTACAAATTGCAACAATGAGACAAAAATACAAATCTTTTCAATAGATAAAAAAAAAAATAAATAAAAATAAAAAGAGTAAGTAAAAAAGTATGAGCGTATAGTTGTGAGTACACGCTATAAAGTGGCAGTAGCAGTATATAGGAGTAGTAATAAAGACTAGAAAGAATGAAAAAAAGAGCAGTAATAGAGCTAGGATCCATCATTTATTGCGAATAGATTAAATTAAGATAAATAAGGTTATAGAAGAATTCTCATCTATTGGAGATGCAGGATTGGAAATGGGGGTCACCCGCAATCCCATTAAGTGGGGAGGAATTGGACCTTCAAACCCTATCCTCTATAAAGTAAGACTACCCCTACCTCAAACAAGTCCCTTACCCCCAACCCCGAATTAATAAGAAAAAGTTACTGTGATATTCTTTTTTCGTTTTTTTCAGATTTTATTCATTTCTACCTATACAATTTTCTCTATGCCAATTAATAATTAAGCAAGCAGTAGTTGTAGATAGTTTCACGTAGTACATTAGCTATCCCATTCTTCATAATATATGCTAAATGCATAAATACCCCCCTAGTATTTAAAAGTCCGCTATAAATCACCTTGCATTGTTTAAAAGAGTAGGCTAAAATCCCTGTGTTTTCTAATGATAGCTCAATCGCCCATATCCGTTAAAAATATCTAAACGAGCGATACTTTTTATAAAATGACCGATCAACCCATATTTTACATATATTTATTTCATATTTTAAAAACAGTATAGATGAATATTAATAACTATATCAGACACCGTCAAATACTAATCCAATTACTAACCCGTTGAGACTAAACTCGCCTACTCAGGCCTCGATATTTATCTGCCATTAAAAATAAGAATCTGTAACAAATAAGCACACAACTTAAATCCCCCAACCCCTCCCCCTCCCCCTCCCCTATCCCAAACCACCGGCACCCCCACCCCAAGGCCCCTGCCTTCTCACCGTGACCAGGGGAAATCACCGACCCCCACCCCAGCTCGCTGCCCTCGCCGTGCCGCAAAGAAATCAACTAGGCACCCCTACCAACCCACCCCAACATCACCGCACCGGCCACCCCCAGCCCCAGCCCGCTGACCCCACGCCGCGCCCCCCTGCGCAACCCCCACCAGCCTCCCTCGTCACTCTCCATCCGAAATTTGGCGACGCGACATCGCCAGAACAAGGAAATTAGGCGCCAAGACGGTGTCGCTCTTACGGGCGACGCCGTCTCACCTTTTGTGGGGCGGCGGCCATCGGCCGTCGCCACAGTTTTTGCTTTTTATTTTAAATTATATTTTAATTACATATATTTTTTAAATATTTTTAACTAAATAAAATAATATTAATTAATAAAAATAATTTAATAATTATTAACTTAAATTGAATTAATTAGATATTTTAAATAATTAAAAAGATTCCAAATATAATTTTTAAATTTCAAATTTTTACAATTAATACAAAAATGATTTAAATTTAAATATAATAGATTTAAAATATCAATTTAATTATAAATTTTTCAAAACCATATATATATAATTTTTTTTCAAAGTTTTAATAGGTTCAATATATTTATTTTATTTTTTAATAGATGAAAATGCAAAGAATCACTCAAAAAATAAAAAATCAATACCATATACATGTGAAATTATACAAATACCTATGAGGGAATATCTTAGTAAAAACATATCAAAATAAAAGTCAAAATCAGTGAAAAAACATGCCCAAAGCACAAGGGGCGCAGTGTTAACGCAAACCTTCCCGTAATTACTAACGAAAATGTGTTTTTTGCTCTTTACAAAACACAGGGTTTAGTACTATTTCAGAAAACACAGGGGGCTTTCTTAGCTCCTTCAACAAAAACACATGGGTTTTTAGTAATTGCGCATTTTTAGCCTTAATAATTGATTGCGCAGGGGTAATAACATGACTTGCGGTGTGGTAAAAACAAAGTGCTCTAACATCATTATCATTTTACTTTTTCTCTCTCCCTCACAGGGAAAAAAGTGAGAGGAGAGGATTTAAGTGTTGGTCTCTAGTTATAATTGCCTGCCCCAAATGAGACAATGCCTATTATCAAAAGTAAGTAACAGCTGTGAGAATCAATTCACTATTGCCCTCAAACACCAAGTACAATTCACCATTCATTCTTAATCATCACACCCCCCCACACACTCTCTCTCTCTCTCTCTCTCTACTGTTTTCTTCACTATTATTATTATTATTATTAAGTTTACAATTTATTTAGACAAATAAAAAATACTTGGGAAATAATTAAGTATGAGGGACATTTAGAGTAATAAGTGAAAATCAATTGGTCAAATTTGTTGTTTTTTCTTTTCAGTGATTCTCTGTCAAATAATAAATAATATTTAATTGGGAGATGACACAAAAATATAATTGTGAATTATAATGAGTAATATTAGGCAGTTTGATTTCATTTACAAGTGGATGATAATGATATATATAGTGAAATATTAGAAATGTGGTGATTTGAAATAAATGTAGATTAGGAATAGGCGTATATGTGTGTGTGTTTGAGGAGCAAAAAGAAAAGTGGAGGAGGGGCCAGAAGTTGATATCGAAGAAACTAGAGTTTCTGTTTGAGAAGGTTGGCAGTTGGCCATTTAAATGAAAAAGCTTCCACTTCTCTACTCACTATTCTTTTCTTAATATATATATATATATACATATTTTTAATTTCATTCATTTTTAGTTCCCAAAGTCCAAATACTACATACCTGAGGGCCAAAGTTGAAACTATATATAACCAACTCTCTTCTATATATATGCGTCACCCATTAATAATCCATGCCCGGACAAATTTAGAGCTATTCTATCATCTTAGGAACAACCTCCTACGCTTTTATTCATTCCTTCATCTTCATTATTTTGTGGATTAAACAATACGTGTTTATATCTTTCTCTTTTCATCTATACTATTATTATTTCTTATAGATAAAAAGTGATAGTTCTCATACCACTACATTAAATTATTTTAATACCAAAAATACCCTTCAACTTTCAATCCATATTAAATCAACCGCTCAATTAAGTTCCTTTGGAAAATATTTTTTATTTAATTTGAGTAAAATATGTATTGATAAATAATATATTAAAAAGACTTACTAGACAATTTTTGTATGTGGGGTGTAAGATAACGACAAATTTTAATATAAAAAAAATAAAAAATATTATTAATAATTACGTGTGCAAATGCTGTGTGCCACATTATCTAATTGGGATAGAAAACAAGGCAGGGTTTAATAATTTTAAGTATTCGCCTTTGTCTTCCACTTCTCTAATTGGGGCCCACTATTCTATTTTACTTTTCATTTACCTCCCATTTGTTTTATATATTTTTTTTTCAAAAAATTAATTCATTTAATTTTCAAAAACCCAAATACCACATATACTTGAGGAGTCAAAGTACAATATATATATATATATATCCAAATCTCCACTTTAGTTAACTACTATATAAATGCGTGGGCCAATAATTAATAATGGATGTGCAGAAGCTATCATCTTAAGAACATAATAGGCTTTAATCAATTCCTTCATCTTCATTATTTTGTGGACTATCAACTGAAAATTGTCAGTGGTCCCCTCTCATTCTATTTCAATTGACAACTAATATGCCTAAGCAACTTGCTAATAATTATGCATTTCCATGCCAAAACCCTTATATATATATATATATAAATCGTCTAAACAATATGATGGAAACCAATCACATCAGATGAAAATCCATATTATTTTGTTACCGATCACAACTTGAGCTTGGACTACATATCATATGCAGACTATAAATTTTATTCTTGAAATTTCTCATAATTTTACTGAATTTACATTAACTGATTCGATTCCCTTTTTTCTTAAAGTTTTTAATGTAAAATGTAATAACCATTAATCAAATCATTTTCATTATTGAGAGGATATGGACCATACAGTTGGATCCATCATGGGTTCATTAAGAAGAAAATGAAATGAAACATTCTTGTACAAGGAATTTATATATGGAGCATGGCATCCTCATAGGATGGAAAAGGATGGTGGCCAAAGATATCAATTAAGCATTCTTCAAACCTAAGTAGCTCTACTTTATCAAATCCAAAGGTTTAGATGTATATATATATATATATATACATATGATCAATAAAATTTTCAACTAATTAAATATATAAAGCAATTAATTACCACGAAACAATATATATAATGGGGATGAATAGTCATAATTACAGCCAGTATTCGTGTATTAGATAGATAATGTTGCATACCTACCATTTTATTTAATCTCTCAAAAAAAAAATTATATTAAAAGTTCATGTGTCCGTTTATTAGGTTTGTTTTCTTTAATATAAAACATTAGGAGCTGGTTTATATTTTAATCAATCAATAAAATTAAGACCTCATAATAAACAATTGTGGGTCCCGTACAACGAAATTGAATTTATACTTTTGTTTTTAATATTTTAATATACTAAATAATATAAATTGCAACTAAATTAAAAAAAAAATGTGGTATGTATCTTGTGAAGGGTGGGAAAATCAATAGCCTTAAAAATTGGAGGGCAGTTCCCAATTGCAGTTTCCAATGAGATCTCAAAAGAGACCAACATCCTCCCAACTGTCCCATTCTCCAAAAACCCACGAGCACCCTCATCTTAATTAAAATATAAAATACTAAATAAAATAAAATAAAATGCAACAAGCCAATATAATTAAGATTTGTTGGTCCCCCAACCCCATCTTGCCAAGATCATCCAATTTCAAATAAAAACTTGAATTTATAATAATAGAGTGAAGAGAAATTATTGGGTGTATGGGTCCATAACATCATCTTGATTCTTGATGTTAAATCACAACTTATTAGACGTTCCTAATTATAACTGAAATTATACTTTTTCGTATATGACTACTAATTTTATGCATGTTATTTTGATGAAAAATGACAAATCATATCACAATATAATTAAAATAGTTCCATAAATCAAGTGAAAAATTTAAAAAGAAATGAGGACGACCCCATAAGATGATTGATGGGTCCTAATCAAATCAAATGGGAGTGGATCAAGAATCATGTGGGTTTTTGTTCATTGTAAGGTCTACGGGGAGCATCATATTTCCTACTACCAAAAATAGCGTCGAAAAAATAAAATAAAAAATATATTTTTAAATTAAATAAAAAATAATCTTGAAATTGAATAGTGAAAAGGGTATTGGGTGGCCTAAAAAGACTGATTTTTTTATTTTTTTTTTCTAGTAGAGAGGTACACAAATAAAATACAAAGAAAGAATCCCATCATTCCAAAATCCCCACCTTTTTTTTTTTATTAAAAAAAAAGAAGTGAAAATTGCGAATATTGTGTATGTATGTATATATATATATATATATGTATGTGTATAGGAGAAAACAAAAGGCCACAAACTTCAATAGAATAGAGGGGAAGTAAAGGAAACAAAGTCAGTTGCTCGAGGAAGAAAAGGAGGAAAGAAGAAGCCAAAGCAGCACTAAAATCAAAAGAAAGGGAAGGCTTGTCTTCCAAAATTCTAATTAATTTTGGTGATATTTGAATCAATTATATAATAAATATGATGTATTTATTATGTGATTGAGCGATAGTTTAAAAAAAATAATCAATTAATCCCATTAGCAACAATTGAATTTAAGGAGAGTCTTAGTTTTTAGGTGCACAATCCCAGTCAATTTGGTCAAACATTTTACTACCCAATGAACTCAACATTCTAACATTATTATATAACACCATGGTCCTAAAACAAACCTACTTGTCCAATTGTTTCTTGTTTCTTTTTTCCATTTGCTTACCAAATAATTCTTTTTTTTTCAATTAAATCTGAATTAATTACATAACAAGTATAATAATTAATATGTGATACATTAATTATGTGATTGGTGTTTATAATTTAAAGACACTAATTAATTACAAAATAAGTATATTATAATTGATTTAATTCAACTAAAATTGGTTCGAGGTAGACTTTTTCCTCTTGAGGATTTCATTTCATGTCCTTCAAGTGTGCATGCTTCCTCTTACTCTCTTTTGTTGTTTCTTGAGATTTTGTTTTTCCCTTTTCCTTTCCTTCTTCCTTTCTGCCCATTAAACAATGGGAAGATGGCAGATTAGGAATCATCCTTTCCCCTCTAAAGGAAACAACCATCATTGCTCCCAACAATCCTTTTCAACCTGAACTTCCAAGATTTGATATTCCATTCTCTCTTTCTCCTTTCAATTTAAATATCACACTCTTTATAATCTTTGTTTTTCCTCCCCCTCTCCTCCTCCTCCTCCTCCTCTTCCTTTTTATCTTATGATGGATCCTTCCTCCACCAACTCTGTCAATGGCTTCTACAACTTCCTAACCAGAGGCATCGATGATCTTGAACGCTTCTTCTTGTCTAACAACTTCATGTCCATCCAATTCCTGCAGAGAGTCTTGTCCCTCTTGAGATCCTTCCACTCTCAGTTGACTCTTTTGGTTCAGAAACTCCATTTGCCTGTTGGTGAGAAATGGCTTGATGAGTATATGGATGAAAGTTCTAAGCTTTGGGAGGTTTGCCATGTCCTTAAAGCTGGCATATCAGGCATGGAAAATTACTATACCGCAGGCCTCAACATAACTTCTTCCCTTGATGGCCATCGCCGTTTGAGCCACACAGCTCTCCCGACAGGTATATATATATATATATATATATATATATATATATATATATATATATATACATTTTATGGCGTGGTTTTTGATTTTTTATGATTCTTGATCGAATTCTTGATGGAAAACAGGTTATTCGGGCTATATCCGGATGCAGAAGAGAGGCTGTGGGCTGGAGGAGGAAAATAGGTCTCTGATGGAGACAAGAATTGAGCCCCTGTCTTTGAAATTTGATGAGAAAGTATCTGTAGAATCAAAGCTGAATGGATTCAATGGTTTCAGGGGGTTCTTTATGCAATGAGAAACGTTAGTTCACTTCTGCTGATGATCCTGCTCTACGGATTAGTCTACTGTTGGCCCGAACAGAATTTTTCGATAAATGGATGTGTGGGTGCCTGTTCTTTGGATCAGCCTTCATGATCTCAACAGCCAGGCTGCAGCAGAGGGTGGAATCTGAGATCAATCAATGACGGGCGGGCCGGGTTCTGCTGTATGAGTTTAGGAGATCAAAGGTTGCCATGGAAGAGCTGAGGGGGAGCTTGAGAGGAGGTGCTCACAGTCGCAGGGGGTTGTGGAGTGGGAATCAGAAATTGGGATAAGAGAAAGTGTGGAAAGTTTGAAGGGTTGTTTTGGGGTTTTGAGGGCTGGGACTGAGAACATAATTGGACAGCTTGATGACTTTTTTGATGAAATTGTTGAAGGGAGGAAGATGCTCTTGGATTTCTGCAGTCATAGGTAGACAAATCAAGAGTTTTCCTTTTTTTTTTTTTCAAATTCAAGAAATGAGAAGGGAAAGGAGAAATACAAGTGTAGGTGAAAATTATTAGTAGTAGTTGAAGTTGATTGTATCTTATTTTAGTTTCTCTTTCTGTTTACAATTTCTTCTTGTTGATCTTTTTTTTTATACAGCAGCCAAAATTGGGAGGCACTGCAGATGCCTTTGCTTTTAATTGGAAAATATGTTAAATAATGCAGCAAAAAACATGGTCTTCAGATAATCAAAAGGATTAAAAAAAAAAAAAAAAAAACAGAAGCAAAGGTAGTGAAAAAGGGACATGACAAGACAAGAACAAGCTGTGATGCAGAAGAAACATATTTCAACCAAGCAAAAAAGCAGAATCTCTCTGTTTATGTGTCTGTCTTCCATATGTAGAAAAGCAGGGAAAGTAAAGAATGGAAAGTTCTTGTTGTTGCTCAAAGGCAAAGCAGAGTAAAAAATCTTGAAACTTATTCAAATCCTTTTCTGCATTATTTTAGTGCAAAAAAAGTGATTGCGTTTTGTTTACTGCTTCAACATTTAGTGTGGACTTTTTGGTTGCTGTAACAGTGACTGATCATTCCAGTAGAAGAGGGATTGATGAAAGTGGAGGCTTCTGTTAGATTCCTGGATTTCACTTTAATGTCAAAAGTTGATGCATTTTTCGCACTCTGGGAACCTTTTGTCTGATTCACTTACCTTTGTATGCAATACATTTTTATCACCATCCCATTCTTTTTCATCTCTCTCTCTCTCTCTCTCATCAATTCCGAGATGATTTTATTCTTTCTTGCTATTTTCTTCCCCCTTTCAGGGGTAGACTGTGCAAGGGAATAATATAATATAGTACAGTAATATAAAAATATTTGAGGTCTCTGTCTCCACCTTCTAACCGGATCTCATGCTTTTTGTCCCTGGCCGGAAATTCATGCGTTACCTGTCTTAAATAACATTTTTACATAAACAAATGCATAATCATAGAGTCAAATAAAGGGACACAACTGCAAATAATGCCTTCTGCTTGCGGTTTTGGCAACATATTTCTGTTCCAACTAATCCAGTCCAAGACCCTTTCTACAAACATTATCATTTAACAATTCGAAATTTCTCGCAGATAAGATATCAGCATGATCTCATGATAAATTACATTTGTTGTCTCTTTGACTATACCAAGAATTCAAAATTCAGACCCTATTGACCCGCATGCCCCTGGAAGTACAAGGAGGCAATTGTGTCACACGATCTCATTACATACCAATCTTACAATCTTAAATTCATCAATTGAGTTTACAAGTAAATCTCAGACAGATTGC
Source organism: Sesamum angolense (assembly GCA_034509725.1). Lineage (NCBI taxonomy): Eukaryota > Viridiplantae > Streptophyta > Magnoliopsida > Lamiales > Pedaliaceae > Sesamum > Sesamum angolense. Next base: position 12,802,420 of record JACGWL010000011.1, on the reverse strand, counting down.
AGCTAAGTGGATAGCTGATCTATGCCTTTATACTTATGCTCACATTATTCATCGACACACATGCGAGCAAGGTTTGACAAACTCAAGTAACTTAAATATACATACTCTAAAACAAAAACAATTCCAAAAGAAAAAAAAAATGTCTAGTTTCATACCTAAAATCAGAGTCAGCACATTGGGCTACGCTGACGGAGTCAAGCACTAAGTTGAATGATTACAGGTAACTGTATCAACTTTAATACTTATCTTGGAGCTAAGATTATGATTTCCTGGAGTAATACATGCCATTATCTTTGTAAACACGTTTCATTGTGATACGACTTCTTGAAAAGCAAT